>VWZK01012356.1:771167-1060634 GCA_013396935.1 Baryphthengus martii
GCGGAGCGGGGCTCCCCCGGGAGCGCGTCCCAGGGAGGCGAGGGGCTGCCCCGGGGGCTGCCCCGAGGAGATGCGCCCGGGGCCACCGTTTTGCTTTATCATTCTCGGCGTAAGGCGCTCAGGGGGGCTCTCTCCAGCATCGGGCGGGGATGGCAAGGGTATTATAATGGGGTGTGCTGCTGAGTGATTTTAGTTATTTTTTTTCCTGTCTTCGGGTTTTCCAAAATGAGCAGCTTCTTTTAAGACTCTGTCTCTCTTGTACATACACTCGCCTTGCCTTGGAGCCGCACGCCTGAGCCAGTGTGTCTTAGACCCTGGAAAAGGGATGTCGAAAAGACCACGCTCCGAGCAGTTTTAAGTCTCGAAGTGCTGAAGGGGGACACTACCAGCTTCAGTTCAGCACAGAGCATTGCATGCGGTTAAACTAACTGTCAGAAACCTCCAGGGAACCGACTCTTCCAGTAGTTGAAAGTAGCAAATGAAAAACATCGGGTTTTGATCCAGTGTGTGTCACCCTGCAGTGTATGAAACCCGAGCACTGCAGCGCAGCCAACCAGAAAGTTAAACTGACCACAAGCGAACTGAAATGAAACAAACTCTTTTGGGGACCCAAAGGTGACAAGTCAAGTTATTGACCACTGTTACTTTTTCATAAGGATTATAGAAAAAATAAATCCGTTTACAGCATACAATGGAGTTGGCAGAGTCCTATTAAAATAAATGTGTTTTTTAGTGTTGTGAACGTGTTTGAAAACCCAAGAGATTATCCATGATCAAGGTATTACTGTTTTTCTTTAATGCTGTCATGTGTACAGGGCTCTGTGCAACAGAGGATTTAAGCAGTGATTTCTGAAATTGGTTTATTTGCCCACGACAAACAAAGTGCTCTTGGCTGCATGGGCTGTGAGCCTGCTGCTGGATCTTGGGAAGTCCGGATCAATAGTGTAGTCTTTGCAACTTGCAAATAAATGCCTTGAGTGTAGGCCTGTGATTTCATCTTCAGGCAAATTTCTTGTTAATGTTTGCAGGGATTTAGCCTTGAGTAGGAGGCAGCGTTCACTGTGGAAGTGCCGCTGTGTAACATTTGCTCATTGCTGCTCCCCTCTTGTCAGTGTTTTCATAAAGTGCATCTTGGGACACTGGCTCCTGCCTTCCAGCTTAATTTCTGTGAAAATGTGGACACTGGAAACCGTGACACTTTTTCAGTTCCTTTGCCTCTTTTTGACTTAGAAATGCTTGCGCTAGCAGGCAGGGAGTGACAGCATTTGAGGTGTGTTATGCTGGGAAGACCCTTTGGTCCAGATCTTGCTCTTCAGTCGTGCTCAGTATTGCATAATGCTGCTTTTTCTTGGGAAGAGCCATGCGTGGATAGGGGGGCATCCCATTCATCCTGCCTTGGTCAGCCCCTACGCTGCCTAAGTGAGGCTTCAGCACACGTGAGAACATCATGAGCAATTGACATCTCTCTGTTGCTGGCTGTGGCAGCTCCGTCAACTCCATGCCCAAGCTTGTGCCTGGATATGAGCAGTGGGGCAGTGGATAAGCCTAGAGAGGCTCAGATGACCTTCGAGATTCCCATTTATTTGAAATGGTGTAGGAATTTCCAAGTCACAACCTTCGTTTTAGATAGCTCTCTAGATACGTGGTTAACTTTAAGATCCTTTTACGACATAGATCATAGAATGGGAAAAAACCTCTCACGTTTGTAAGGCTTGATCCTTTGTAGGAGTGAACCTGATGGTCTATGTGGCCAACTTCTGTTTAGTGACTACTCAGTCCTGCAAAACTGAGATGTGAGTCTGACCTGCTCTCGCAGGAATCAGTAACAGTCTTGATCAGATGATCAGTGCCAAACTCAATACTAATGAAAAAAACCCCACCACTTTTAGGTGCTCTTTTTTTTCTTAAAAAAAGTAGAATACACAAGTGCTGGTCTGTCAGTCCAGCACAGACATCCCATGCTTTCCCAGGACACCCAGCGGGACTCAGCACTCCAAGGCTGCCGTTGGCCACACTGTGCTGCTGTTCAGTCTCAGCTTCTTCTGAACTCAGTAGAAATTGAGGGCTCTTACCTCACTGTAGGATCGAAGCCTAGAAAAGAAATCTGCTGAAAGTAATGGAAGAGTGTTCTGAGATCTTGCTGACAGGCTTCAGAGCTTGTTCTTGTGACTGGAGAATGATGACCTGCTTGAGAGCAGGAGCAGAGCTGCAGGGAAGCAGCACTTAAGTTGATATGCAGAATCTTTGTTCTTGCTTTCAGATGAATTGTCTTTTAACCTTTTTCCTTCTGAAAAAGAGTCTCTCAAGTTGGAGGTGCTGCTGTGACACTGTGTAGTGCCATCCCAGCAGTCCTCCAGTGTTTCTTTTCATACTAGAACAGTTTACACTTTCATTTGGGTGTATGAGAGATTGCCAGCCTTTCCCAAAAAACTACAGAGTTGATGCTGTTTTAATTTTCAAGAAGAATACCATTTATCTTCATGTCATGTTACACTTTGCCTCATCTTCTGAGTAACTTTTCAATAAATACCATGCAACCGAAATTAAGAGTAAGAAGGTTGGTCTCATATACAAAAAAAACCCCAGAATTTACAGCTGAGGGCCAAAAGGGATTGCAGCATGGGTGGATGTGATGAATTCCTTATAGATCCAGGCATTCAGAGGTGTTTAAGGAAGATATGATGCGAAGGACTTCAATGCTGTGTATATCCCAGGATTTAGGAGGTGGGAAGCTGCTGATGGAAGAGGGTTGCAAATTTCAGGACACGCCGAGGATGTTGCGTGGGGGCAGGTCTTCGCAAAAGCTTTGGGTGCCAGAACTTTTAAAAGGGTGGTACAGGTGGGGTCTCGTTAAATCCTACAGTGATGCCCATGTGGCTGCAAAGGGGTCATGATCCATTTATACATAAATAAGGTTTGATGCAGTGCCTGTTGTAAACACTCACTTTAGGTGGGGTTGGATCTCCTGAAATGACTGAACCTATTGAAATAGTTCAGTGAGAATCCATAAATGTGAGCAGGCCCTACCGAGCCCTAGGGACACAGATGCAGGGGAGAAAGGGAGGAATTCCTGATGGCAGTTTTAGTGTTCTGCTTTCACTGGCAGCGAGTTACAAAAAGTGTCATAAGATATTTTCCTTGCAATCCTTCCTTCTTCCTTGTTCTGCACCAGTAAGTTTGTCCAAGCCTATCCTTATAGCAATGGGAAAGGTGATTTGGTCCTAAAGAAGCTGACTCTGCTTCCTTCACCATCTGAAAACATTTATTGTCTGGCAGCTCTGCTAGACAGGAGATTTACATAACACCTGCGAAGTTCCGCTCTGCTAGGACACCGAGGTTCTCAGACTTCTTGGCAATATGGCAGTATCTTAATGGCATAGTTGGTAAAAGAAAATTGATTTTCCCATGAAAAATTCCACCTCTGTAAAGCTAAACTCCTATTGAATATTTTCAGTATAAATAAAATAATAAAAAAAGAAACCTAGTTTAAGTTTTGAGGTTTTTAATTTGGAAGTGCCTTTTGGGGTTTGCAGGTCAGGCTGCAATCTATCTGAGCTTTTTTCTGAGCCAGTCTCTCTGCAGGTATAATTGCTGTTCCCATGATGTACTGTATTTTCCTTTGTGTTGAGCAGTGCAATACATTTCAAGAAAACCCCTGTGGTTGTGCCTCGTAGGATGTGTGCTTTGGCTGGGGAGACCAACTTGAGACCTGTTCGCCTCCACAAGCCATCCGAATGCTTTATTTATGCACAGAAGCATAAATGAGTCGAATGAAAAATTGAAAACAAGTAAGATTTGATTTTCCAGTATAATTGTAAGCACAAAATATTGGATGGATAATGGACAAAACTCAGGGAGATAAAAAATACAGATCAAGTTTGAAATTGCAATTTGTGGAAAATTTTCAACCTGACTTAAAGAAAAGAGAGGCTGTAGGAGAGTAGCTGGGAGATACTCTTATTTTCATACCATCCTTTGAGACACCTGAAACCTTTACTTTCTTGGGAAAATAAGACTAGAAAAAGGCTTGGGATTAGATTTTCTTTTTTTGGGAAAGTGTGTAATATCATTTGCACTCTGCTGATGTAGATCACCATGGTGTATCTGCTGATGAGAGTGGGAAGCCATGGGGAACACTTGAAAACCTCTTCTTGTTAGCCATGCAATCTTCTTTCGATACCACTTAATACCTGAAATAAAAAGAGGAGGCAGAGTCAGGTGAGCCATCAAATTGTCAGTATTTCTGGGAAGCACCGGTGAGCGCCACTAGCATGACTGATTGTAGGTGGGTTGTTTGCAGAGAAGAGTGTCACAAGACTTGAAGAACAGGTTGACGGTCTGGGAGCTTTCCATTAGTTTCCTCTTCGCCCTTTGGGAGATGCTCTGTAAGACGTGCTGATCCACCAGCCCGTGTCAGCCCTCTGAGGTGAGATGAGAACAGGCTCGGGGTAAAAGAAAAGGACAAATATGAATCCTTCCTTCGCCTGCTTGGCATGGACTTGTCTCTGAGTCCCCAAGCAGCAGAGCGAACCTGGTCCATTAGCAAGTGCCCCTTGCTTATGTGTTCACCAATACAAGTTCTGTTTTAATTATTTATGCTAATTCATCATAATGCACAGATAAATATTCTGCAGTATACTTTGTAAAAGATAATGAAGTCTTAGTCATTGGAGACCTCATCACACACCTCTGCTCTTTTATCTCCTTCGAGGCTTGCCGACGCTGCCCTGGGTTTGTGTGTGGTTTAGCGAGAAGCGACTGGGATCGCCTGAGACCGCAGGCTGTGGTCACCGGCTGCCGAAAGCCGGGGTATGCTGGGAGGAATGAGAAGGGGCAGAAGAGCCTGAGGAAGCCACAGCCTGTGTAATGTGAGCAGCTTGCGATCCTCCAGCGTAGCTTCAGAGTCACTTCAGGAGCTCGTAGGTCCCCAACGCTTGTTTAAGCACCCGAACTACCTTTGAAATTACAGACCTGGCCCTTTGCTGGGAATAGGTGTATTTTCACCTACAGCCTCATGTCTCCTTGCTGGGGCATCGGCACCGACAGCAAGACCCGCTTCTGGGGCAGGTTGGGTCGGTGAGCCCTCACGCTTGACGTTGCCATGGCTACGCTGCTAACTTGCCGAGATTTGGTGGTGCTCGTGCCTGCTCTGTAGGCTTGCAGGAGCTGCAGGCACATGGCTGCCTGTAACACAGGCGTGCACCTCGGTGTGCCCCCAAGGCCCTGGGGATGCAGGTCCCTGAGCGCCCTTCTGCAAGTGCAACGCCCTGCTCACACCATACGATGCGGCCTCATCTGGATCCAGCACGGCTGGTGATGCGCAAGGGAGGGCTCGATGTGTGGCCAAGCATCAGCACCGACAGCGACAGCAAACTCTCAACAGCTGGTCTTTTCGATGCTGTCAGCTCCGCCCAGGAATAAGGCCCTCAGAAAGAAGTCATAGCCCCTGGTGTAATTTGTATAAAACTGAACAATCTCGGATTTCATCATTTTGATGAGAGGTGATACAACAAATCCCCTCCTGCACCCAGCAAACCATGTTTTCCTTCTCATTTGAGAAATGTGGTAGTGAAAAGCAGCACCGTCTCAGTACTACCCCAGCAGTCCTGAAGGCACCGTCAGCAGTGAAGCCCAGGACTAATTGCAGTATCTCAAGTGCAGCAGTTGGGAGTTTGATTGGAGGTACCACTCGCTTTGTAAAAGCCACCTGAGTTTCTTCTTGTGCGTCTCCTTGCTCCTCGCAGCAAACCTCAGATCATCACAGGGCACAGCAGAGTCTGGGCACCCCTGGGTTGGCTGCCAGGTGGAGCGGTCACACAGGTTTTACTTCCTGTTTTAATCTAAGATGAATAGTAGGGAAACATTACAAAAATGAGCAGGGAGAGACTTCCCATACCTGTTTTGCTCATCGTGGTGTGGAATGTAGAAACATCCAAAACATACTTAATGGAAAAAATAGTAACTAAAGACTGTGCTGATTAACAGCTGGATTAAAAAATCCTCACATCCGTATAACACCAGTTATATACCACTATGTGCTTGAGTGTGTGCAAGTGAACATGAAGTGCCCCAGCAGTTCCCACTTCTCCCAAGCATCACCCCAAAGACTACTCACCTGGCATCTTTGTGTTCTTTCTTCAAGACTCCCTGTCTTCAAATACCAATTGATTAAATCCTCTTTATTTATAATTTAGCCAACATTCAAACCTGTGCATGTAGGTAGAGCACAATTCTGTATCTCTGGGTCAGTAAAAGGTCCTTTCCAGCATTGAGATACATGTGCAAGGTCAGGTGATGGAATGTGTATTCAAGGACAAGGTCTAGACTTGAGTAATTTGGATTTAATTTAACAGCTGTAAGAAACTTTCCAAAGAAAACCAGTGAAGTGAGTGTTAAGATCAGTTATAAAAAACTCATAGATATTTGACCTTAGATGTCGGCCAGGCAGCTGGGTGGTTGGGTACTACCATGATCAGCCTCTCATGGTACAAGCAAATTACAGTTTTTATTCTTGTATTTAATAATGCTGTATTCCCTTCTTGCGTGTGGAACTTTACAGAAAGAATGGAGCTACAGAGACATTGCATCTCCAGTTGCTTCTGGCAGATACTGTATTGAATGGAATAGCTTAAATATTAATAGCTTTACAAGGAATACGGTCCAAAAGAGCTGTTAAGTATATGCAACCTTCTGGATTGAGATGATAGCTGGAAAACTTAGCATTTTCTGTGGAGAGAAGGACATGCCCAGGGATAAAGGTTCATGGTAACCTACTTTGGAAAAAAAAGGCGCTTTGGGAGAATTTTCAGGCTGGAAATTTGTAAATTGCCTTAAGTGAGTCAGCTTCTTAAAAGTATGTTTAACTTGGAGCAAGTGAAAGGTCACATTGATGTCAGAAGGCATCTATCTGAGGTGACACTGAGGTCATCCAAAGCAGAAGTGTGAGACAGATTTGGTGGAAAGCAGCACGAGATAATCATCATCTTCCTCTGCACCACTAACTTGCTGTTCTACGTGGGCCTGGTGAGATCCTCCTAAGCTACAGTTCTTCACAGGATCTGTCACAGGCCTTCATTCCTTCCGTACCTTAAGAGCCATCTCTGGTTATAGTCACCAGGACAACACCTTGTCCTCTTTAGAGGTGCTGCCTTTTGCTCATTTGTGTGTGTTTTAAAAACCGTGCTGACACTGCTAAGTCTCAGTTTGGAGAGATGATGAGACCCTGACATGAGAAGCATTCAGTGTCTCTTTAGGTGGCATGTTCTCTCACTCTCTCCTCCTACAAGCATTCATCTTGCCAAAGTCTTTCCTACTTTTTCTAGGTTACTGGTACATGGTGGTGGAGCATTACAGGTCCATTGTATGCAATGGCAGTGGAGAGATCCTAATACTGTCTAGGTTGGCTGTTGTCCTTTGCTTCCTTTGACGTTATTTCATTTTGTGGATGCTTGCACCTCGCTTGTCCTCCCTGTTTTCAAAGGTGCTGAGAGCTATTTGGATAGGTTTTGCATTTCTTTACCAACCTGCATTAGTTTGAGATTGTCATGTTGACGCTTTGGTGATGTTTTATAATCTCAGATGCTTTTCATATTTACTTTCTTCTGTCCTCACTGGTGTTTGATCACCTTCCAGATTAGTACCTTGTAATTTTGTTAACATTCAATTTAATTCTTTTTATAGCTCATTAAGGAAGCGCTTAATATGACCAGAACTAAGAAAATCCTTTCAGCATTTCACTAAATAACAACTTTCCTGCTTCTTGGTAAATACAATGTCATTTATTATGGCTTGATTTATAACTCTGAAGCCAATGTTTAATTTCATGTAGTTTCTTCTGGTCATCTGAATGAATACTAGAACTAAGATTTTATGCGACATTATACCTCTGTCAAACCAGCAAATATTTCCTCGTTTATTTTTGTGCAAACCTGATTGTTGGGCTGTACTTATCTATTTAGTTCAGCAGTACCTATTTAATTGCTTTCTTCCCATCTCAGTTTGTTTTGACATGTATGTATCTTGTATAACAAAATAATTCAATGTTCCCGGTGCTGTCCACCACTAGAATAGAGCTAAAGCAATGCTGAAAGCTTAAGTACCCTGATCCACCCAAATCCTAGCTCTTACATGTTTTATAGGAGCCAACAGATTTGAGTTATGCCTAACTTCAGGTGAATGACTGAAATGTTAATCCTAAACCAGAAGACTCTTTACAGGGCATCCCCCACTGACTGCAAATGCAGAGAGTCTAAAATTTTCTGTTTCCAGTGGGGATGAAGGAGAAGCAAATACAGCTGCCGAGGGACTGATAGTGAAATCCCCAAAGCGCATGGTGGGGAGCTGCCCACCAGGGTCTCAGCAGTGCACCATCAGCTCTGTTTATCTTGGCTCCCCTCCTGCCTCTCCATGCGCTGCTCAGAGTGTTTATGAGAAGGGATTACACCCTGAGGAGGGAATGTCAAGAACAGGTGATTGAAATTGCAGGGGAATTAATTTAGGAAGGTAATTAACAAGAACTGGAATTTGTTCTTCTGCCTTTTCTAGCACTGCTGCTCTTATGACACGCACTGGAAGAATTTCAATGCACATAACTGGCTGAGGCTCCCTGATCAGTCCTCAGATGTTGTCTGTGCAGTGGCACCAGACTCATAGGGCCGCATCTCAGGACCATCCTTGCACTGCAGATATGGCAGCAGCTTTTCTCATGCCCAGAGCAGCTATTAACTACATCTAGACCAATTGGCAAAGCTGTGCCGGGGATGTTCCCGAGCAGTGGCACACACTGGCTGGTAGCACAACATTGCTGGGTGACTCATGGTTTTAGTCTGAGACAACTAAGAGACTGGACACTGATCAAGCGTTGCCACAGATCAGGGACCAGTTCCAGAAGGAGTCTGCATATGGCTCCCTGCTTTGGAGGCAAGTGAGGTCAATGATGCAGATGCTGATCAGGCCAGCTGCCCTCATGGAGAGAGAGCAGGACTGAACATCTTTGGGTTACTAGAAAAGACATAATCATTATATGCGAGATCTTCCCACTTTGAGGATGGCCTCATGGGTCTATGCAAAAAGCCACTTTGCTTTGGACTGAGACCTTTCACTGACATAAAGACCCAAGAAATCCTACCCCACTGAAATAATATTGTTTTCACCCTATGTGTGTGTCTGTTAGCATGTTTTGTTTTCTATATTCTTTCATCTTCTTGTTAATGGGACTTTGTCAAAGCTTTTGCCTTTTCTGTTTCAACACTCCTCCTGCTGATTAAACTCCCATGGAAGTTCAAATACTTCACCCCCACATCTTGGCATTTTTACAAAAGAATAATTTTTTTGTCGTACTAATCCAGGAGGAAGCCCCTATTGGTCATTCATTGCCAGACTTTTTACGACTTGTGTAAAACACAGAAGAATATATTTCTTGTTGCACTGTTGCTGATACTTGGACATTTCTCCTGATTTTGTCTCAGTCGTTATTGTAAATGTTGCTCCATTACCTTGTTAGGTCCTGGGTGCAATGACATTGCATAGAGATGGGGTCTGGCAGCCACGTGCTCATGGTAGTTCCTACACTCACAGTATGGCATTATCACAAATATACTACTCTCTCTCTATGCTAAATTACTTAAACCAACTGTATTTCCCTGCTTTTCCTCAGGGCTTGAAAGGCTGCCCCTCAACATTCACAATGGGATCCATCCATCTAGCACTTATCTGGGGTAGCAGTCTGAACTCCTTTTATAGCTGCTGAAGAAAAACAGAAAATAGAAATTTCTGGAGTGCAATTAATCTCATCCTAAAGCTGATTCTAAAATAGGTGATATTAATCATCTCTTGCAGAGCCTGAAACTTTTCCCTGACTACAGAGAGGACCTTGGGTGACTAACTTGAATTTAGACATTTACACTGGAAACACCTGAGTAATGGGAAACTTTTTGCCTGGCCTGAGGTGCATGACTAAAAGCCACATTAAGATAACTAAATTTCGATATATTCATGTACAGTTCTGTGTGTGCAATAGGCATCTAAGTTCTCTTTATAGTCAGTAGAGATCTAGTCAATACAGTCAATAGATTTAATGGTGCAATTCATCCAACCAGATATAGGGGTCTGCTTTACATGAAAGTAAATCACAGCTTCAGCTCTGTTTAGCAACTTCCTATTGTCTGTAGCAGAAGCTGAGATGACCCGATCTCTCGTAAAAGCCACAGCCAGAGGAGTCCTACCTCTAAAGGCAAGAGGAGCACGAGTCTTACTGTTACATAGGCTTTTATTAATATTAGACTCAACATAAAATTCTAATTCCCTTTCCTCAAGAGCTGTGTGTATGTGGCTGCTTGTTATCCCAGGCCATGACAGGCCTGCAGTCATCCTGGCCATTAGGCCAAAGAAAAATATGATGGTGCAGTTGATGTCCTCAGTTTTATCATCCTACTTATGCTGTCAATTTCAATAGCTTTAAGATCTTTCCTTAGTTCCGAGTCTTGGGTTTACCTTTCCAGCTTCCCTTTGTTCTCTAGTTTGCTATGGGGTCTGTGTCCCTGACCCCTCTCATAAATGTGCTTTTGATTTATAATCCTAGTTGCTGCTGATCTTGAGGTCGTGCTCAAACTCAGACTTAATTACTTCTTGTACTTAGCTCCAAATCGTGTGATTCACTCAATTCTCCCTGCACCTTCTTATAGCCATTTGTGATTTATCTGGACACAGGAGCTGCTGTGGTGGGAGCTGGCCAGCAGCAGACCTGATTCTTCCTATTCTTGCATTTCTCTCCATTTGCATTGCTTCTCTTGTTACCATCACTCAAAATTAGCTCCCTAAATCAATGAACAGACAACAACTGCTTTCTAAAAGTGTATTTAAGGACCAGAAAACATTTTGTCAATGGCTTGGACATTGTCCTTTGGAAGCCTGTAACAAATGCAGAGGGTCAATTTGATTAGCCTGGGATGAATGAGGGTGATTGTGAGGGTCATCCATAAGCTTAGAATGTTGGGTTTTTTTTATGTGCTATAGTTTTCTCTGTAAAGCTGGAGACTTTGTAGATATGTAAGCACTATTCAGTATTTTAGAGGGTGTACTGGCTTCCATATACCAGCTGATTCAGTAAACTGGTATAATTGAGCCTAGTACTGAAATCATCAGAGAACTGTAAAAAATTGGAATGCATGAAAATGCCCTGCCATAAGGAAGCATTTTTGGGTGGTAGTGTATTTCTTTAACAGCTGCAAGTTTGTGTTTTGCTTGTTTTTGCAGAAATACTGAGCCAGCAACCTCCTTTAGTCACGTCAGTGTAAATTCAGAGTAAATCTATTAAAGCTAGAAGAACAACTGGATTTGGCTGCTGCATCGCAAGCTTGTTCTGAACCCGCTATAAAATCTTTTCATCTTTTACTGATATGATGCTAGTGCCAGAGGCCGAGGTCAAGGTCCTGCATGTCTAGTGAGGTACTTCCCTACCACAACAAACTTGCCCTCCCAGTGAGGTAGAGCAGCTTGAGGAATGGGCTGAATTTGAGAGACAGAGATCCTCTGGCAAGATAAGAAGTATGCGCCATCTTGTCCCAGAGTTGCCGGTAGTCACACCGTGGTGTTCGTGGCTTGTTTCCTTCACGCTGGGAGCTAGCCTATATAAGCATGGAGTCTTTCCTTCCCTCTCTGCTCCCTGAAGTGGAGAGCGGATTTTTCCTCCCTGATAAATGCAGTTATTTAGTTAACAAATACAGTGCAAATAGATAAACTGGGGAAGTTGAGCAAGCAAAGCGCTATGTTTCTGTCCATTTCTTGGTACGGGTCTTGTCTGATGTTGGGGCTGTAGGAGGGAGCTGACAATTGCAATCATAAAACCCTTTTGTTTGGAAGATTTTAGAGGTCTCTAGCCCAATCCAAAGAGCAGGGCTAACTCCAAAGCCAAATCAGGTTGCTTAGAGCTGTATCCAGTTAAGTTTTGTGCTTCTCTAAGATGTGGACTACTTTGTAGTGTGAGGAGCGATGCATTTGGTTGCACTTCACAGAATATGTTGATTTACGCTTTTCTCACAACAGGCAGACTTCTAGGCCCAGTGTCATGGAGAGTCTTCTTCCCTCCCCACTCCATTCAATCCTGAATATGCATGGACAGAAGTGAGACATAACATCTGTAGAGAGATGCTGGACAGCTCAGCCCACTGTGGAGGAAACAATGCCCATATTAACCCCAAAGAAAGTTGCTTGCCACTAGACTAACTAGCACCAACATTGTCTATGTTTAGAGTACTGACAATGGGAAATGCTAGAGGCAGTCTTTAGTGTAATCAGTAGAGTTCACTGAAAATAGGAAACCTTTCCCAATGACTTCTCCCTTTTTTTTTTTCTAATTTTTTTACTGATGTTATTGTAATTTGATGTTTCCACCAATTTTTCGTCATTCAGAAGAATCAATCTTCAGTAATTTATCCCTACTCTACAATTCTTCCTGACTTTCCCATCTCTTTCTCCGTGTGCCTTCCTCACTCAATCCCATCTTATCTCCTTGCTTTGGTGGAATTCCTCTGCGAAAACACAGCACCAATCACTGAATCATCCAACTGATCTTTGTGTGTAACCCCTCAGCCTTTCATAATTTATGTGATTATGACAGTAAAGTTCAGTCTGACTTAAATTCAGTTGGCCCAAGTGCTGAAAGCAGGTTGGTGGAGCTGACATGACAATTTGTCTTTTACCCAGACATAGCTGTATTTACTTTTTGGTCTTTTTAATCCATTTTGTTTTTTAGCTTACTGGACTTTCACATTCAGTTCACCTATGTTAGCATTAAAATTTTGCCTCTAATTCTCACAGAGTAGGGACTCAATAGGAATTACTTTGTCCGTATGGTGCAGGGTAGCTTAGGTGCAGGAATTATCTCTGAATCACCTGTGTTTTATCATCATTAGTGTTTCCTTTTTTTGGTTACACAGCTCCCTGATGTTGATTTCAGCATCCCGTGGCAAGATACTGCTGCTGGACCAACCTGTGACTTTGGGCACAGCCCAAAGTTAGAGTCCCTACACAAACAGCATCGCTGTAGGAACAGGTCCTAGAGTTGCAGTGATTCAGACCCACACAATTCTGAGTCACTGCTCCTGATCACTCTTTGCTCTCCGGGTGATGGTGTTGTTAGGGAAAGACTGACTTATTGATGACCCGTGTAGGTAACATTTCTTGCAGTGACTCAGCTGTTCTCTCCGGGAGGGAGCGTGTAGTGGAGGTGGACACTCATCTCTTCAGAGGAAGGGTATAAATCAAGCTACTATCTGTCCCTTGAGTTTATCCACATTCCTGTTCTCAGTGGTAGGAGGAAGAGGTTTAGGAGCACCACATATAGGCTAATCCAAGATCTGCATACACAGCCTGAATCACTCCTGCAGCTGTTGCTTCCAGAGTTGAAATGATAATAAAAGGTCTTGGTTTGCAGCTCCAGTTGCTGCCAGTGTTGATAATCAGGAAAAATAAAGGGTGGGAGCTCCTGGTGTAACAGTATATGGCCAGCAGCTTTCTCAAGCAAGTGAGCATGTTGGCAGGACTGACAGCTGGATCCTACTGCCCGAATCACCGCGTTCCTCAGCAAATGGGATGAGAACACAGCATTGCTCCCAGAGACCAAAGCAGGACATCATCACCTTTAAAGTAACATTTTTCTGGAGGCCGCAGGAAAGGTCTTCTGTGATAGAGTAATAGCGTTTTCTGGAAATGGTAACTCTAAAGAAAACATTATTAGGATGAGTGAAGAGAAGAGATTTTGGGCAGATGGAAATGTGTCAGTGCTCATCTTCATTGTCAGTGCTTGTTTTCACTTATTCTACCACGAGTTAATTTCCAAGCAATTTAAGTAGATAATGTGTTTATAAGCATTAATCTGAGTGCTCCATCAATGTTTGTTCCAGGCTATGAAGACTGGGAGTTTCTGTTACAGTAAAGGGATTTTTAATTGCATAAATGATGATATAGCAATGGTTGGGAGATGATGCAAGATAAATTCGAGCTATAGATAAGGTCTAATAGGGGAGCAGATATCGGCTGGAAGCATTTACACAAGAAATTTTCAATTTTCCACTTCTCATTTTCAAACCAAACTTGGAGAATTTTCCAAATGACAGCTATAGGCTGCAGTTTCACTGCAAAATATGGTCTTAAATTAATACTTCTACTAATTCTTGGCTGGTGATTAAACAAAACTTCAAGTTATAAACAGGAATATGTTGGGGTTTGTTTTATTTTTTTATTTTTTTTTAAATTTAGCAATAGATGAGCAAATGAGCAATGAAGTAACTCAGGAAAAAGAGAGTTGTACTTCTGAGTTATTTTAAAAAAGTAATTACAATATGGTCATTTCTTCAGAGCTGTCAGCTCTGTTGAAGAGTGGGATGTAATTTTTAGATGTCCATGCAATCTCTTTACCACTGATCCTGCAAGGAGAACAGATGGACCTGTCTGGTTTCTGCGTTGTCCAGAGGGAAAAAAAAGAATGATTTTTCAGTCCACTTTGTGGAAAAAAAAAAGGGAGGGGAGGGCGGGGGGGAAATAAGCAACAAAGCCAAATTTATTTATTTAGAGTGATGTAAGAACAGCAATGCTGCAGGGGAGAAGCCGGCAGCTGTGAATGCAGTTCCAGTGACAGTGACAAAACAGGAGCTGGGCTGGAGAGGGAGGCAAAGGAGGTGTTGGAAATAAAGCTGCAGAGGAGAGAAGGAGGAGGAGTAACTGCGCTGTGAGAGGTAAAACAGAAGGAAGTGGGGAATTAAAGCTACTCTTGTAGGTGAACACATTAGAAGCTACTTAATGAAGGTGCCGCTTGAACAGAGAAAATAACTTCATTGCCCTCCTGGTGCTTTGGTGCCTGTTTCAGACAAGTTGCCTATTTTCCTCTAATTGCAAAATGTCTTCAGTGTAACCTTGTTGTTGCTGTTTGCCTACATGGGAGACCCCAGGTGCTCTGGATGGGCCGAGGAGAAGCCCAAGACTAGTCAGCAGTGAGGTGTCTTGGCCGGATAGTGGTGGAAAGTAGCTGTTTGTTGCTTGAGCTATTCCTGCTCTGCGGGCAGCCAGTGGACTGTGATTTCTGAGGTGTAACCGTGTTCTTCATACATGTCACGGTTGTCATCATCACCTGGCAGCACAGAGCTATGAGCTACATGCTGACACCCGAACAGCAGGAGAGTTAAATTTCATTTGTTATTTTAGTGCAGAGCACAGCCTTCAGAACTGAAATCCAAGGACAGTGTGCTTTGTGACAATTTCGGGCAGATCCTGGGACAGTGAACCCCTGTCTCTCCCCTACACGCTCACAGTTTAGCTGCAAAACCTGAAGAAGGTTTAAAGAACAGAGAGACTAAAGTAGCAGCACATTCAAGGCACGTTAAGCGTAGCTTCAGCAGGGGAAGAAGAGGAACAGCTTCATCTGCTCCTGAGCTATAAAAAGGGATGACAATGGGGCAGAAGGCAGGTTGTACTTCTGCTTAAACACTCGTAGGAGCAGTGTCCTTGTTACCTCAGATAACAGTGATACAGGAGTATCTGTAAAGCCAAAAGAAGTTTAGAGCTTCAACCCCTTGACTCAGAAGTAAGCCAGCGCTGGCATCTCAGTTGGCCGTCCCTGTGGAGCAGTGAGATGGTTTAGAAAATGTTAGCGAGCAATTACCAGTTCATCTCCCTTCTCCCTGATGCTGGAGCCCTGGGCTGCAGTGATGGAGCCCTGGAGAAACTGTATCTGCCACTGTTCCTGCATGGGAAAGCAGCCTTACGTCAAATCGGGCCTGAAAATGTGTCTGCTTTAGACATTGCTGGTTGAAATGACTGCCTTTGAGTGGCTTTTCTTTACCACTTGGATTGTGGTTCTTCAGACTGGTACTACATGGCCAGGTGTTCCAGATTTCCTTTCTAACAATGATGTAAAAATGCTACTTTGCTCTTTCTGTTTTACTTTATTTTGAATGGAAGCCATGTCTGCCATGACGTATCTTGGCTCCACAAGATGGGGATTAAGAGAAACAGCAATAAACCTAAGAATTTGTAGCATTGTGAAAGACACACAAGTGGAGTGATAATTTTAGCCATTTTCTCAGTTCTCATGGCATGACAGAGCCACTCTTCAATTAATTTCTTTACTTCTGTGACTCATCTAATGTCTAATGCTGCAATACGGTGTCAAGGTGCAAGACCTTTTGTAATTCTTTGTTTATGGTTTTATATCATCTCCAGGATGTTCCCTGCACGTTGGTGGTTTGTTGTTGCTTTTAAGATTAGGCAGAGGAAAGTCACTGGCCTCATTCTGAGTCAGCAAATCTCACTTAAAATCAAGCTTTTCGCTGGAGATTAATCTTCGTGTCGTGGCACCCTTTTTAAGCCCCTGAGATAAGGAAATTATTAGCAGTGTGCAGTCATATGATAAGCTGAAATGAACAGGGGGTGAATGTGATGGCAAAGGTTATGTCTTACATATCTGTGAATGTTGGAAATTGCCCAGTACCACACCGTCACTCCAGCTCAGATTCCTGTTTGGATGCAGTAAGTGCCTTTTTACTGACGCAGAAATTATTTATAATGTATTTGTACACACTAGAGAAGTACTTTCAGGGCCAAGCAGAGATGCAAGCTCTTTCAGCTATGCATCCTTGTACCTCCCACAGTACCCCAGACTCTTCCCAGCAGTTTTAGGTCCCACTACATTGCTTCCATAAAACCTCCAGCCTTTTCCTGAGAAGCTGGTGAGACACAGACACACCTGACCTCCCCAGTGAGATGCATTCCATCCTGCCCAGCTGTCTCATGTGCTGTGCAGTGCCCAGACAGAGCAGAGAGGATCCTTGCCCCAAGATGTGTCCAAGTTTGTTTATAATAAGACATGAAAAATGACTGTGATTATCAGCTGGAGCAGGTATAATTTAGCAAGAAACCAGTTATGATTACTGTAATAATCAGCAGTCTCAGTGCTCCGGTATTACTAGTGTTTTGCATGTGTGGCATAGAGACAAGCCTCTTGCAAGGGAAGACTGGAAGAAACATGGTGCTGGATTTGCTGATTCTCACAGATTGTTCCTTCCTTGCTCAGGGGGTGAAAAGAAGAGTGTGAAAAAAGTGGACGAGTAAGTAGGGAAAGTTGATCATTCTATCTTGCCTTGAAACAATTTGTAAAAGCATTCTGAAAGCTGACATCCTCACTGGCAGTGTCTTCAGTTATGCCACAGATTAAATGACTTTCCTAGGTTATCTTTGCTTTGTCACTGTTCCTGAGAGGGTAAACTCCAAGCTTAGGTGGGGCTCATTGGTAGTGAAAGGTGGACACACAAACTGTTGTTGATCATGCTGTGATTCTGTGATTTTCACTCCCAGAAAGAGAAGACAAACGAACTAAAGGCTGTCATGTTTCAGGGCTGCTAATTCAGCTTTTGTATCAATTCAGCTTACCAGGGATGAAGGAGCTACTGACTTCAGGACTTTGGGACGGTTTTGCTCGTAGTGCTGGAAAGAGTGAAGTAAGGAACTGTGATGGCGTTCATCCAAGACCATACCTTGTTTTACGCCTAGTGTCTCATACATGGTCATGCCACCATCTGTACTGCTACAGCTGGTGGCATGACCATGTATGAGACATGTACTGCTACAGCTGGTGGCATGACCATGTATGAGACATGTACTGCTACAGCTGGTGCTCATGGACAGCATGTGATCAGCTGGGGTATCTTCATTTAATACACCTGTTTGCCAGAGCCAGTTCAGTTTCTGTTTCTGACCAGTCTGGAGGTCCCATCCATCTCAAATCGGGCCAGAAAATGTGTCTGCTTTGGACATTGCTGGTTGAAATGACCATGCTTTTCAGCCCCACCTTGCTCAGATTCGTATACAAGCTCCAGGCAGATTAGGCAGACTTATTTAATTCACTTAACCTGAACTCTGCTGTTCCCTCACGTTTCCCTAGGCCTACTTACTCTGGGGGACTGGAGAGTTTTAGAACTGTGGCCTGAGCGCTTTCTCTGCCCCTACCTGTGGTCTGTCTCATCTCAGTCCTTCCTGGATTGCAGTGGCCCATCTTTGATAGAAATGCAGAGGATTTAGGGAGGTGATTGAAAATAGAGCATTGTGTAACACTGAGATTTCTTCCTCTTCTGGGCCACCCTGAGCTGGTGAGCAATAGCATTTCACAGCAATTGCTGATATATTTTAGGAGATATATGGGTGAAATCCTATGGACAAATCTCAGGGTGGGTTGTAGTCCTTCTGATGGCGAGTGCTCATGTTGATTTATACTGATAGGCTGTGGCTGGCTTTGTTTCTGGCAACTCTGGAAAGCAAAGCCTGGTCTTGCGTATCTGGATCCCGTTTGTGGTGCTGCTGTGTGCAGGCAATGTGGGCGGTATGTACAGAGGTACAGGATTACACCCGTGTCCAGACTCATAGGCAGCAATCCCCATCCTCTTGGCAAGTGGGTCTTATTGCAAGGTGTCTGTTTTAACTGAGGAGGAAGGCTGCAGTAAGGAGAGATGGGCCAGAAGGGCTGGAAAGGGAAAGCAGATTTGTAATTTCAATGGCCTTGTTACAGTGGGATGACCCTGATAATTAGGATACAGAGGATCAGTGGCTGAAGATTGCTCATTTTTCAGTATTTAGGGAAGGGGGAGCAAGCAAGGGAAATGGAAGACCAGTTCATCAGAAGTAAGATACTTGTAACTGCAGTGGCAAGAAGAACCTAGTTACGGTCTGTGATCCAGCTGGGCTGAAAGCTGTCCAAACTCAGAGTAACAAACTGTCCTTTGCCCCAAAGACCATACAATTTCAATGTAATAGAGGAATTAACGTGTGGATCTTGAAGAAGAGGCGTGAAACAAGGCTCATGGCCAGTATTCCCAGTTTACGCTCAGTATAAACTGTTAATAATGTTGTATATAGCATAGAAATAGATAACATGAAGAAGGGCTATTAGAAAAGACAACTTCATTAGAAAAGACAACAAAGAAATAACTTCATGCACGACAAGGAATCACATGGAGAAGACCAGGGGTAATGGGTACAAGTTACCCCTGAGAAGATTCCAATTAGACACGTGAGGAAAATTTTACAAGAACAATCAGCCATTGGAATAATCCCTCGGGGAAGTGGTGGAGTCCCAAACATTGGACACTTTTAAGAGTCAACTGGATAGGCTGTTGGGCCATCTTGTCTAGACGGTGCTTTTGCCAAGGAAGGTTGGACCAGAATTCTTGAGATCTCTTCAGATCTGATATTCTGTGATTCTATGACTGATTCTATGATCTTTGCATCTTCCAGCTTATGCCAGTGCAACTAATGCATTTAGGGTGTGTTCAAAAAAGATCTGACATGATGAGTAAGTGCTGGCACAGATCTGGCAGAAACTGCTTGCTATTCCCAGCAAGAGACAAGGGAAAGCGCGGGAGGAGCTGTGACTCAGAGGTACATTTCTCAGTCAAGATGTTCTGCTCTGGGGGTCTGCTCTGGCATCAGCGCTGAAGCCCAGCCCTTGATGGTAATGCTCTCCTAAGGACAGTGTGTTGTGCTCTGAAGGCATGGTGCAGTGCTCTTTGTGGGGCACCTCTGCCCAGTGTCTGCTCCTCACCCTTAGCTGTGAAATACAGGGAGATTTTAGATGAACCTTGCAGGGCTCTGAAGAGCTTGCTCCAGTAGCATTCAAACTAGCACTTTTCTGCTGTAAGATGTTTGTTGTGTGTCAGGAAACAAGCTATGAATCCCAGGACCTCTCTCAATTCAGCTGCAGATGGTTTTTCCGGAAGGTTTCTTGTCTCGTCTGTTAATGCATTGGAGGTTATCACTGACAACATGAATGGGAAGCAAAATGGATTAGCAGCTCTGAATAGCACACCGAAGGGCTCTCAGAAGAAACAGTGGCACTTCCACGTACCATAAATTGAGCTGGAAGTTGGCTGGATCTTCTGGTGAAGATGAAGTGAACTAAGAAATAAACTTGCTGCAAAGAGGCCTGTAGTGTGTAAATGCCAAAACTGTGTTTCTGGCAAAGCCATAAGACATTCTGCCTATCAGCATCTCTCAGTGTTATGTCCATTGGATTTGTAGTCTGACTGCCAGAGGGGTGAGCAGAGGTTGGAAATCAGAATTGTAAGTGTACAACTAATTTTAGAAATGCCAATGCGGCACACCTCTGCTCACTGGTTTATTTAAATCTCTGGCTAGAAAAGTGCTGGTTGTGGAGCAATGAATAAAGGGAGCTTATTCTGGAGACCACAGTTGAAAAACATTAAAAGCGAGCTGGGTAAAATGTCTTTTGGATTTCCATAATTTCTTGTAGTAGTCAGCTATTAAAAAAAAGCAAACAACTCACTTCAAAAATAACTCAAAAGGCTTCCAAGGTACAGAAAGCTTTTAAGCCACACTTCAGACTTGGCAAACTGAAGAGGTACCAGGAGAAGCTGCTTCGTGTATCTACATGCAGCTTTAACTTGGAAGTGTAACCAATTTAAATGTCACCATTTATTTAAAAAAATGACTCTATTGGTATTGAACAATGTGGCTGGATAACACACGGATTATAAACAAGACAAATCAGTGGATTTTTTTCCCCCATTTTGGTGTGTTATGGCAATGTCATTAGAGGAGCCATTATCCTCCGCTACTAAACATGATGTAGGTAAAAGTTTCCAGGAGTACGGTACAATGCTAATATCTCAGTACGGATAGTAACTATCAAACTTCTTTCCTGGTGTGTACCGTACTCGTACAGGCAGTGTCACCGGTGGAAACAGGGACTCTCCTGTAAACTCACAGACCTGCACAGCACAGGCTCAGCCCTCCACATCTCAGAAGGGAGAACTGTTTCCAGGTGGTCACCTCCCCTTACACACTTCTTTTAACCATCTCCAGCTATTCGCGTGACTGCATTACAGTCACCCCTAGGGCCCCTTGCTGCCTGTAGCGGGTGCAGGAGATAGGATGGCTGAGCCAAGGCAGGGGCATGGGGTCCCTCTCAGCAGAGCCACAGCCGTGGAGCATCTCGTTGTGGCTCCTGTGTCTGTAACCCCACCTGCTCAGCGTGGGCGTCTGGTGCAACCCAGGGTAGTGCTTCCTTGTAAGTGTCTTCTGTTTGACAGGATGGTTAATTTAATGACATTGTTGCCATGGCATGAAGAGCTGCATGGGTGGCTATGTGAATGAGGATTTGCTAGCTGTTTCCACCATAGGTGATGCAGGTCTCCAATGCAAAGAGTACTTTACCTAGAATTTTTATTTTCTATTTAAAGTTGTCACAGCTTTTTCAAACACAAGTTTTTCGATAAATTAATTTTTTTTTCTGGATGTGGTGTTTTCTTGGACATGAGGCATTTTGTTTGGGAGGAATCTTTCCGTGTTCTTTTGGATGACATAAATCTTTTGATATATGAGCACCTAAATTCAATGTAAGGCAGAATATTGTTAGCAAAAGAGATTGATAATCCAAATTTGCTAGACTACCTGGGGAACAGTATTGAGTGCAAAATGTGGTTACCAGAGAGAGGGAGAGCATGTAATGGAGCACAGATCTTTCACTGTTGTGAACTGAGTGATTACTAGGCAGGTAGAGGCTGGAAACAATTGACTATAATTGGTCTTTGGGGATTTTAATAAAACCTTTAAAGCAATTAAAATGTTTTTATTGAGAACAGATTTGGGCATCTTTTCTGAGAAGGTCTTAACTGTAACTACTGTTGTAAATGTTAACGATGGTTTTGTGAAACCTCTCTACGCAGCTGACGATAGCGGGGCGGTGTGCTCTGCAGTCGGGACTGGATCCCATGGCAGAGAAGAGATCTGGTGTAGTCAACCCTGTGCCTGTGAGATCACTGCCCTCCTGAGCACATGGTTCCTTTGCGGTTTCTTCTTGTCCGCGCCCTTGTCTATGTCCATGCCCATGCCCATGTTCTTCCTGACGATTAGGCAGCTCAGGGACGGTGTGTAAATCCCTCTCTCAGACTCCTTGGGGTATCTACCGTGTGTTAGAGCTGCAAGGGATCAGAGAGAGTGCTGTGTCATGTGAGGGAGGACTATTTATAGCCAGGAAAGCTGCAAAGGTAGGCATTGAAAATAAGCAGATTATATAAAGATCAGTTAAATATTCTATTTTCCCTCTAGGTTACAATACAGCCTTTGTTACAAAAGAAAGGCACAATCTTTAACATATATCTATATATTGCTGGCATTGCCTGTATCTTAGTATTCGGAGAAAGCACAGGGATCTTTCTACAAAAAATTATTTTCAAAGCTGTTGTTGCTAGCACCTATATAGGAGTTAAAAGTTGTAAAGCTGTTTCCAATTAAACCTTTCTTTCCTATGTGCTCCTAATTAGAAAAAAAGAGTCCCCTTAGAGCTGTAGTGTCTCTATTTTATCAGTTAGACAAACACACTTTAAAAGAAGTTTCAACACATTTATTTATTGAATTTTGAAGTGCAGATCACCTGTAATCTTTTAAAAACCTGTAAATATCTTAAAAAAATATCTCTTAGTGGTCCTGACTCCCCCTTTCAGTACAGATCCCAACATACTTGCAGTATTTCTTACAGTCCTAACCACAAGAGCCCTTTAGTGATAATTATAGCTTCTTTTTACATATATGCTAATCTTCTTTATTTATTCTTTTTGCCTTTGGAAGGTTTACATTTCCAAGTAGTCACAGAGATGTATGTATAAGCTTTCCAAGATAGAATCATAGAATCATAGAATCGTTGAGGCTGGAATAGACCTCCGAGATCATCAAGTCCAACCTATGACCCCGACACCACACCACCTAGCTAGACCATGGCACTAAGTGCCACATCCAGTCTTTCCTTAAACACCTCCAGGGATGGCGACTCCACCACCTCCCTGGGCAGTCCATTCCAGCACCTAATGACCCTTTCCGTGAGGAAGTGCTTCCTAATATCCCCTGACAGAAACCTGAAAACCTGGAAAATTAATACTTCCAGCTGTCTCAAATATGCTGTTTTAAAAATTATTATTATTATTAAATTCTTTTTAATCTTTGATAAAAAAGAAATCATAATGTTCTCATTTGTCCTGGAGACTTAGTTCCGATACTGCCTGTGAAGGGCAGCTGCTATTGTGTCTTTCCAGAAGAGCAAAAACGAAGAAGTTCTTTGAAACATAATAGGTTCATAGCCTAAAAAAAATGATGTGGGTGAGATTATGAGGGCAGGAGGAGAAATACCTGATGTAGTTAATGGAAAAAGTGACAAGTCTCTTCAGCAGATATTGTGTGAGACAATATCCCTCTCACTTGTGTGATATTCCAGGAGCACCTGGCAAGTACCCTGGTGAATGAGGAGTGCATCGGGCTGCACATTGTACAGCTATAGGGTACAACTGGATCCTTCTCTTGTGCTCAAAAAGCTCTGCCTTCATTTGGACATCAAGAGAGACTTCATAGCTCTCAAACTCCCTTGGCAAGCTAGTGATAAAAATGTTGGGATGAAGGAGATTTAAATTTGTTTCTCTGAAAAGAAGCAGCCAGCAATGTAAGAATCCAGGACAGGAAGGAAATCTTTGCAAGGACTGAGTTCCATCCTCTTCTATCCAAGGAAGGAACATAATGTGATCTTTTCCTTAAATGAATAAAGTCTTTCTGAAAGTTAATTAGAGGCTGTCCATAGCGGACTCAGAACAGGACTGCAGTGCAGTGCTGGGCTGGCACTAGTTTTGAATGATGAGCTCCGGTGTCGGTAGCAGCTGAGAATAGAGCTCTACAGAGGCCATGAAGGAGACAGAGAAGAAAGCAAAAAGGCTGAAATACTCAGCAAATTAACCTGAACTGAGGTCCTTGCTTCTGTAGCCGGGCGGTTCTCAAGAGCAAGCAGTGTATAGAGAGCCTGGGCACATCTGCACATCACTGCCGGGTACATGGATCCTGCTCGTTTGCTCCCACGGCTGCTATTTGAAGGCTGTTCAAGGCTTTTGCTATTTTAGTGGCTCAAAACCTTTCGATTCCATATCTATATTTATGCACAGCCTGTGTATATTCATTTCTGTCTTTTGCCAATGCTGGTTTTCAGTTCAAACAGCTCTGCTGCTTCCCCCATTCCTCACTTTCCCAGCATAATTAAAGGGAGCAGTCTTCTGTCTTAGCAGCTTACTGAAAAGATAACGCTTGTGCATCTATGAGGAAAGGACCCAAAAAAACCAACCTTGTGACTTTTTTTGGAACTCTTTGCAATTTTTGCCACCTTGTTCTTACAATAATATGAACCAAAAGTTAACTCAGATTCTTACTGTCTTGTGATTTACTGCTATCAATGTTTTTAAGTCCTTGATCAAGACGAGACTTCTAATTTTCCTAGGCATTTCATAAGTGAGCTTCATAAGTGAACAGCATAAGGAATCTCCTTCCACCTGCTCAGTCTATGAGAAAGACAACAGAAATATGGGGCACGAGATACCTTGTTAATGGATGTCCTTACTCCTCTTAAAGGTTTCTTGAAAATTGTTGAATAAACTTGGCTTCGTTTTGTTCCCTTATGGTTTATTATAGGAAAAGTAATATAGGCAGGAAAAGTACCTAAAAATATACAGACTTCTTTTCTTTTTTTTCTTCTTGCTTTACACCTTAGAATATTGGAAATGTCAAATCTAATCTTTGCTCCTGTGGAGGAGGCTCTGGCATGTGTTGGAGCCCAGCCGCTGGAAACTCCTGAGATCTCCATCCAGCTCTGTTACCTGAGTGCAGGGAAGCAGAGCCCGTGGCACTAAAGAGTCCCTCCGTGGCCAGTGTCTCACTGACACCTCACTGGCATCCTCAGTACACCCTACAGGTCATGGTTCACCTGCTTTACAAACACAGGCTACAACATTTGTTACCTACCAGTCCCTTGAGGTGGTGTCAGTGAATTAACCTCTGTGATTAGAAGTTCTCTATGAATTCCTCATGAACTCCCATAATTTCACCAATGGATTCCCAAAATTTCCCTTATGAATGCCTCCAAAAGTGTTTGAAGATGTCCCAGGTATAATTCTCGTGCTGTTTTTCTCTTTACTTAATTAATTTCTTTTAACATCTTATCTTTAGACACTTCTATCCTTAATTTCCACTTTTCCATATTACTTAGACCAGATTAGTATTTCCTCTAAGTGATAACCTTAATAGGACAAATTCACTTTTTTTTTTTTTTCCCTTCGTTTAACTTCAAATCTAAAGGGTTCAGTGCATGGGATTGTTCAGTGAAGCTAAGCCTCAACTTTAGGAAGGGATCAGTCAAACAGATTATCTTTGTACAGATGTCAGATTTATAGTCTTCCTTTACTCTAAATTGCAGGATTAATCCCAGACACGGGCTAAAGTGTGACTGAGGTTCCCTGATGATTGCCGGTCAGAGCGATCCATGTTTGTCACTGTGCTGCTCTGTCGGTGGAGCCGACGTTGCTGTGCTTGTGACAAGGCTGGGCACTGATTTTGCAGCATTAATTTCAGACGGTGGAAATGCATTAATTACAGCCTCCTCCCTGATTTCTTCTTGTTCTTGTCACAAGGTAGTTGCAGAGGTGGGGAAAATGCATAAATTATTTTGCAGGAGTGCTGAAGACTCCCATCAAAGGTTTAACAAGAGAAGGGCGACAGGTGATGAGCGCAGTGCACAAAGGGGAAGCATCTGAGGCTGCCACAAAAAGCTTTTGTTTTTAAAGCTGTGCAGATATATGATGACAAAGAGATCAGATAAAAATGACTGTGATTGACTAGCTTCTTTGTGTTAAGTTTGATGCCAATGATTTAATGGAGAAGGAGGAGGAAGAAACCCCAAGTAACTAATAGGCATCTAGGATATTGTAATTTTTTTTGTTTTGTTTTTAAATAGCTTCTAAAATTTCTGTTATTAATAAGCTCCATTAGACGTCATGTAGAATTTAGGAACATTAAAAAGCCACTGTAGTGATGTAGGGCTAAGAAAACTTCATGAAAAATAACATTTTGTCTTTTCTGGGGTCCAGTTTTATTAAACCAGCTTGGAGGGTGCTTTTTCCGCTGGAATGAAATCGATTTCGAGACGGAAACTTTGTGAAACCCCTGCATGTCATACCTTTTTATAGCACTTCCTTGAACTCCTCCCATTCTTTTCACGTTCTTCTGAACACCAGGAGTAGATGTATTCGAATGAATGCAGACAGTCTCCCCATAGTCAGTATAACCTCAAAATGTAGGATAGGATGGGACTTTAGCTGGTTATCTAGTCCACCCCTAAAGCAGAAACCAAAGCACATCAACATTTCTGTGCCATTTGTGAAAGGTATCTGTTCAGCCTCTTCTTAAAAACCTGAATTCATAATAATTCATGAATGAATAATACCTTAGATCATCTACCTCCATTTCATTACCTTTCCCATCCGACAGTTTTCCTCCATGTCTATTTGAAACCCATTTCTTCTTACCTTTGTCTTTCTATATATATTCATCTCATAAATCACACATCCCCTGCTCCTTTTTATTGCTGCAGCGAGAGTTCCTGTTGTTACTATAATCCATGAAGAATTTCCGTCTGAATCACCTTATCTGGGCTCAGGGTTGGTTTTGTAGCGGTGATAGTTGATGTATGTTGTAGCAGTGACTTGTCACCACTTTCTACCTTCTGATCTGTGCGTCACTGCAGACTTTACTGGTAAAGGCAATCTATCAGTGACCATTGTGTTAAAAATAAAACCAGTGCTAGAGAAAGGAACGGTCCTTGGGAACTTCTAGAAAATATTTCCCATTAACATCTATCTTTTGAGATCTATCAGTAAGCAGATTGTAACCCATTTATTTACATTACTGCAAGTTTTGAAATTCAAAATGCTGTGTGGTATTAAGTCGTATGCTTTTGAGTACCAGCACTAGAATTACTTGACCAATTGTTCTCTAATCCAAAAAATGGATAGTTTGAAAAACCCACTTGCCGTGAGATCACACTGATATATTTTTGCTTCAAGTTTTTGTTGATCTAGTCTAGAACACAACATTACGTTATTTGCTCAGGATGGTCATCAGCTTGGTTGGCTTGTAATTCCTTAGTTCATCCCTTTTATACTTTCCAGTATTCAAATGCTGTTGGTAGTCCTGCAGTCATTTGAAATTTTCTTTGCTTCCCAAAATTTGTTGAAATTAACTTTATTGAGAGTTCCTCATCCCTTAAAGGCTCTTGGTGCAAGATATGTGTCTGTTGTTTTTAAAAAATGTTTAATTTTAGCAAATGGTACCTCATATCCCCTTTTCATCACAGATGGCAATCTTTCTGTTCCACCCTCAGTATAAAATTCCTGCTCAGTTTGATATACAGACCAAAATATCTATCCTTTGAAAGTTTCGACTTTTTCTACTTGCCTAAGAACAGTTTTGCCATGTGCCTGTAGCAATTACTCACATTAAAAAATATGCTATGATTATTTCTAGCTGTCTTGGTTATTTCATTGTTCCCCTCATTTCCCCATTATCAGTCGTGTGTTTTGTAAATTATATTAATTGCCATTTCCTTTCCATTTTCTGCCTGACTCTACAAATATATAAAAATTAATGCCTTACTGCCACTTCCATATCCCCTTTCAATATTTAAGAAGATTTTTTTTCTCCAGCAGAGCACTGCTGTGACTGGGGCATTCTGACTTCTTCAGCCTTGTAGTAGGAAATTTGAGAACACTTTCCACTACAGTCTGCTATTAGGATTTCTTGTTTTAAATTTCTGTCCCTGCCAGTGATGCCGGTAATCAGACTAGGTTGGCAAAAATTAGCCCTTTCATAAATTCCTATACTACTGGTCACTGGTGTGTTCTGTTTTCACACACACAAAAATGTACACAGTTCATCATCATAAGTATCTAAGCAACCACTCATTTTTAGGTCATCAGCTGATTTTTCTTCCAAAAAAGAAAAATCCATCAAAATGAGGTCTGGTATTAAGTTACACTATGCTAGGTGGAAGGTTTCCTCTTTCAAGAAATTACTTATTATTCTTAGAATATCTGGGCATCAGTTTTATTACGGATTGCACTTGCCCAAAAAAGGGATCTCAAGAGGGGTCACCTATAATGAATTTGACACATACAGATCAGGCCACTTAAGTCTCCTATGAGGTTTAGAAACTGGTACCAGGTAGTATCCAGTTCTCCTTCTTCATGTGGAAGTATGGTTCATAGCGGTGAGGTGGCTTGTTTGTTGTCACTCAGTAAGTTGATGGCAGGTTTAGGAGAGTGTACTCCTACCTTGTTATGCTACTGCTGGGAAATATCAGAGCGCTGAAGCCATAGGCTGTGTGTGCCTCTGGCTTTGATGGTGTAGCCTTCACCCATGTCCCCAAATGGGGCTGAGCAATCTGAAAGACTACCCCAGGTTTCAAAAGATCGTAGGTGCCCATTTCTCATGGCAGCATATAACTCTTTAGCTCTTTCCCAGTGCCTGGAAGGCACAGGAAGTCCTGAGAAGATGAATCTCATAAGCTTCCAGTCTGAAAGTCTCCTTTTCAGCTTCCTGAACACCAAATACGTGTTTCAGGCGACATACAAGCATTGTGGTGGTGCTTGTTTTCTTTGCAAAATGCTCCTGCAGCAGCAAATTAGAGCTACTGCAGGCTCTAGAGGGCCTGTTGAGCTATTTCACACTCAGTAATCTGAGTGGCTCTTAATGTTTGATGCCATTTCTCATATGTTAGGTAAATATTCACCTAGGATATGATTTAGAAGACCCTCTTCCTTGTGAGGCAACAGAAAACCACCAAAGTATTGTACACAATGAGCTTCTGAGGCCTAAAGTCCAAAGATAAGGGATGGTATATCTGTCATAAAAGCAGGCACATGACGTGAGATAAAGCTCCAAAGCTGTTCTCTGCTACATCTTGAGACTGAGTTTGAAGAAGACAGGAAAGATGGAGCTGCAGACATGATTTCATGTTGAAGGCATCAGAAGCACTTGCCAGGAGAGAGACTGGCATCTCAAAGGAGCAACTCATAACGTGCATGAGATGCTGGGCTGCATTATACTGTCAAAGCATCAGCCTCTCTGTTGGCACCCAGGGCACCCCGGCTGGTTTCCTTGTGCAGCCCCTTTGCTTTTGGGGGCTGCAGCTTAGTGAGTTGGCTGATGCATCCCAACCTGTAGGTCACGAGACATGTCCAAGGTCACACAGAAATTCGCCACAGAGCTGCTAGTTAAACCTGAGTCACTTGGTCCAGCTTAACACCGTATAAGCCTGAAGTCTCTCTTCTCTTGTTTTTTTCTTTGCCCTGCCTGTGGTACCTGGCTTATACAAATATATTTGTACGTGTACTTGAATATGTCACTCTGTCTTATCCTTGGCACACTGGGGATGGAAAAACAGTTCTGCTCCTGAAACTCCAAATGAATATTTAAACACACATTTTTTATTAGATGCTAATTAATATCACGGCTAAGGGATTCTAGGGGATTTTGGGAGGGGAATGATTTTAAACAGACAAATTATTTCATTTAGAAGTTTATTTATGATAGATAATAATGGATAGCTTTCTTATGGTGCTTTGCAACTTCAAAGTGCTTTGCAACTATTAATTAATTAACATGCGTGCTCTTTTGGAGGTAGGAAACCAATTATTAACAGCCCTGTCTTGCACACAGGGAACTGAATGATAAACATTCATGTTATTTAAACAATTTAGCCATTGTATTGCATGCTTAATTTGTCTCTGTGAATACCTCTTCTTCATATCTAATGTGGATTAATGCATATGCAAATGAATAAGTTAAATAGCTTCATGCATACACTGCATGATGATGGGCATGCATAATTATGTGTCCAGTGCCTTATATCTTAGAATTCCCTTAAAATGACAATCAGTCATCCTTCCTTGTGTTCCCTGACAGTCATTTGAGATTGGCATTTGTCCCCAAATGGGAAATGAAAGACGACATGAGCCAAGAGGTATCCGGTGAGGTGGTCCTTGATGTGGTAGGTTCTGCAGCGAATCTTGTAACACAGTGGGGAAACAAGCTTGGACTGTCTGAATCTAGTGCTGCACATAGTTTTATACATTCTTGTGCCAAAAACCCACAATACACCTCCATCTAAGGCAAAGGGAAAAAGACCAATAAAAAATACAGCCTCATTTTATTGGTGGCAGACCAGAGACACAGTGGCTCCCTCAGTGTGCTACCTGAGCTCCTACCACTCAGACCTTGTGCTCCTGTTTCCTAAGAGATTAGCCTAAACTAATCCTTATGGTACTTGTTAGTCTATGTCCAAATCCTAGTAACTTTGTGACAGAAAAATCTCAGGGTAATTTTGGGGAGACCTTGTCTCTGCGAAATATCGGTCAGGGAATGATGCTAGAACGATGCTATAAAGGTGGATGGGACAGATGATTCTGCTGGAACAGGAGCTGAGCACCAGGCTTATGCCCCAGCCAGGAAATTCTGCTCCGGTGGATCATTTGAGGAGGGTGCGCTTGTATTTCACCCTCCAGAAATACCAGGTGATCACCCAGGAGCATGTGCAGCAAGTCTAGATTCAGATTGCCCCTGCAGAGGAGCACTGGCAAAGCTGGAGAAATTAAGTGACCTGCTCAAGGCCCAGCACTTGCACACTCTCACATGTTATTTAAGGGAAGTTCCTAATTTACCTCTAAACTGTTGTCCGCTTGGGTTTTGAGATGCTGGTGACTAGAAGTGTTTTGCATCACAGGCATGAGCAGACACACAGCTTCTCCTGTAGTTCAAGCACCATCCTGCTGCCAGGAGCAGAAGGCAACGTGTGTAACTTGGGATGAACTTCCACCTCTCTATGACGAGAAGAGAAGCTGTGCTGTGAGATTTAGGGCTCACTGAACAGAACAGAAAGGACATACGGAAAGCTAAGGAAAGCACCCTTGGGAGGGCATGAAAGAAGTGTGACAGCTGAGGGAGGAAAAGCAACTGCTAAGTAAGCAGAAGCATTACCAGGCTCAGAGACTTGGATGTCTTAAAAAAAGCAACGGGCACAAAGCACCTGGGAGTGTGCGAGAGCCTGTAGTATCTTAGCAGAAGTGAATCTGCACACTCTCCCCAGGCTCCCAGGACATCCAGTCTGTGGGCTGGTGAGAAATTGCCAACATAATCTTCTGACCTCTGCATGGCTGTGTGTGTTCCCGTAAGGCTTCGTGTGCTGAAAGGTGAACTGTCCTTAGCTCCTGACTGTTCGACTGTTTGCTTCAGTTTTTCTATTTGCCAATAATCTCACTTCCTTCCTCCTGGTCTTTTCTAACTCACCGTTGCCCGTCTACCTTTTGGGCTCTCCTTTGCTTTCCCGGCAACGCCCATACTCTGTTTAATCCACCCCACAGAGAAACCCGTAATCAGACAATTCACAACACTTGGATGACACGTGATGCTGCTCCTTGCAGCTCTCCTACCTGCTGTCCATCCCCCATATTTTTCTGCCACTTCTGAAATTCTCAGCCTGTTCTGGTGTACCTTGCACTACCCTCTCTGTTTATACAGCTCCTGGCACACTTGTTTCTGATCCGAGCTGATGTCTCAGCATTGCCTTCATACTATTGATAACGACCACATAGCTTTTTAATTTCTTGATGTGTTTTTAAGAAAACCTATGTTTAGCTCTTAATCCTGGTGTAGACGGTGTGTTCTTATCAGTAATTGGCCAATTACATTATGGGTACAGCTGAGTAAATTTATGCTTATAAAAATGTTTGAGCAGGCAATGCATTTAGCTGACTGCAGACTGGTATTTATGTAGTTCCAGGAGAGTAAATAAAGCCTATTCGGTGGCCATCATTATAGCATTATTTTCTCTGCTTCCTTCTGTCACTCTCAATTTGATGCAAAAGCCCAACCTCATGCACAGAGTCGTACCTTCCAGAGGGTATTAAGTTTCTTCAGCTGCTACTGAAACATATGGCACTGGGGACATTCCCTGCCCCGCCAGACCGGGCTCCAGTTCTCACAGTATAAGCCTGAAAGGTTCTGAGGCTGTTTCTAATGTTCAGTCCCATCGCGACTGATAGTGTTTAGTGCAGGACTGATATTACCTTTGCCTGTCCCGCCACTTTTGCAGACTGTACTGATGACAATCATTACCTGATTCAGAAATTAATATGTATGTCATGTAGGGGAGTATTTTTGAATGTTGGACAAAGTCAAGATTCCAGATTTTTTAATTCTAACATTGATGCTTGGAATAACTTTTCTGATTCTACTTTCCTTACCTTGTAACTCATTTACAGGAAAACCTTCTACAGGAAACATTTTGAAGTCATTAGAAAGATGGCTACACCCCTCTGTAACCCCTCGGACAAGTCCGTGTGTTTGTTGATATTAGTGCTTGAATACCAGCTCTGTAGAGCACTCAGCTTCTGCTTTGCATTCTTTCAGTTCTAATAGCTTAAGGTGCATGAGTGAACCTCTTCAAAACTTATAGGTAGGTTTAAAACTAAGCACATCCCTGTAATCAATGTCTTCTAGTTCTGGGTGTCCAAAAAAGTGGACCCAGGCAAAAGTGAGCAAGAGGTGCTTCCCAGGAAAATGAAATCTTTCTATCTGTTTAAAAAACCCACAACTTTTATCATCTAGGACTTCATCTGTCTTGATGCTCAAAATAAGATGGTATAGGCAGAGATGAAATCATATACATGTACTACAATTCATTAAAACGAGATTAGTAATGGCACTCAACAGTGTAGTTATGAGACTGACACCAAGATGTGGAGGGTTTGTGGAGCTAATGGGACCCTGGCAGTTGCTGGCACTTTGGAATGACCCTTTGCAATTCCCCAATGGAGACCAGTAGCTTACTAGCTTATCCCAAAGCAGTTGTTCTGTTTAGAGTTGTCAAATACCAAACTACGGACATACTATTTACTTGGACAAACAAACTGAAATGAAGTTGTTGTGTCACGTAAGGTGATTGTAAAAGAGTATGTGGAGCCTGAGGAAAAATGGGAGTCAATCAGTCCCTCTGGGAAGAGGAAGGTATCTGGAAGGAGATTGAGCCTACATAAATAGCCAACAAACCAGATAATTCATGACAACAGAAACAGCATCTCTGCTGTGAAGCCATGCACTTGATTTTATGGCTCCAGTGTTTCCTGGCCCAGGACATCTTTTTATGAGGGCTCCCTCTGCCCTTTACCATGTTGCACCGAAAGTGCAGCAACGATACTGACTTAAAACTTCTTGGCTTCCATCACTGCTCAAATGTTGGTTTCCTATGCATTTTTTTTTTTGCTTAAAGTTTTTATTCTGTCTTCCAACAGCTGGTATGTCATCGCTGCCAGTAAGTGGAGAAGCATCGTGCTGCACTAAAACTGGAATAGACATGGGGAGTGAGGCCCTTGTACACAGGGGCCCCTTGTACACAGGCAAGGTCATGTCAACACAGTTGGAACTGAAGGAAAGGTCTGTATATTTAAAGTGTGAGCGATTAGCTGCTAGAACAGATTAACCGAGGAGGTGCATCCAAATGCTGTCTGCCAGCAAGGATTTTCACTGAGAATAGTTCTCTTTCTATTTTGCTTAACCAAAAATAACCAAATGGATTCCAGAAAATCTGTGTTAATTTGTGTGATACAGCACAAAATCTAGGAAGGTGACTCCAGTTGTCCCTCAGAAATTTTCCTGTATTCTCCCATTACAATCAATTAGTCTGATCTCTCACATGGTCTGGATCAGGGACTTCACTGAGGAGATTTTCCATCATTAACCCAGTCCCGCCTGATCTCCAAATCCATGCCTCTGACTCTCTCAGGCTGACACACAGAGACAGTTGGTGCTTGGAACAGAGTAATCCAGATCTCCCCACTCCCACATCCCTGCTGTGGTGCCACGTTCATCGTCCCTCATATAGAGCAGAGTTATAGGCAACAGAGCTAATGCACAGATCAGCTCTTCTGGCTCCGAGGAGCTGGGGGTTCCTCTTTGGCTGCACAGGCTTAGAAAATCCAGGGCAAATTTTTCGTGATGAATAATTTAAAGTAAGCCTTTTTGACCTCATTTTCTACATGCATCTCCTAGCAGAAAGTTGAAGCTAAAGTCATTTTTCACGGCTGAGTGTAAATCCAGGGGGAGCAGATGGGGGTTTCCCTGCCATGTAGCTGTGGAGGCACTGTGTGCATGCAAATGGACTGCCTGGGATGAGGCAGGCAAAACCTTCAGAAAGGAAAATGTAGCTGCAGCTTAAGTTTTCAAAATCAAGCCCCTGAGTTTACTGGTGAGGCTTTGTTCTCCTGTGAAGCTAGCCTAGGTTTCAGTCAGCTAAGAGGCAATTTCCTCATCAATTAATTCAACTTTTTCACTTTTTTTTTTTTCACTTTGAATGTTTATTGTTCTCCAGTAAACTGTTTTTCTGTCTGGGATCTTCTGGTAACAGCGTTGTGGCACACCATGGAAAGAGCTGATGACATTGCCCAATATCTTATTAATCTGTTGATATTTATCATTCCCTCCGCATTTGCATCACTAAGAGTTGCTGAAGAGATGTGAGTGGTTTCTAAGAGGCCAGAGGCTGCGGTGTCACGTGCAGAATTGCTGGCCACATTTGAATGCTTGGTTAGAAACAGGACCAAGATGGAGAACGTCTTTCTTCTGCCATCATGTGCTCTTTGTGACCTTCGAAAACCGCTTCTGTGACTCCAAACTTGGTCCTTTGTGAAATGGGTGCAAGGCAGCTGGTCTGGCTGGAAGTGTTTGGGGCTTAGTGCGAGTGTGGAAGACTCTCTGTAAGTTGAAATCTTTATACATCCAGTCTAGTGTCTTCTCAAAAGATGTGCTGATGAAGACTCAACCAAGAAATTACTATATTGTTAACAGTCCTTTACCAGTGGGGTCCTAATGGCGATAGAATAGCTTTCTGTTTTCCTGGGAAGCCCCGGTTATCTTCTTTTAGCTTTCATTACTGTGCATAACTGCGTAGCCTGCCAAAGAGCCGTATCGATTCCAGCGTATCGAGCGGATCAGGGCTTTGTTTGTTGTGCAAATAGCAAAACAGCAGCAGCACTGCAGACAGTAGGAGCAAAATGAGACAACGGTCTCTCTCAGGCATTCGAATTTATTCATTATGCCTGGTGTTTTCAAGGCGGCATGACGAGCTGCCTTAGTCTCGGTGCACGTTTTCCGTACGCGCTTGGGGCTGCTTTGTGCGCTGTGGGAACTCCTGACAGCGAGCTGTAGGAGGCAGCTCTTGCTGGAGCATGCCCTTGGAAAGGCTGACATGAGCTCTTCAAGATGAATTATTTAGACAGCCTCACAAGCATCTTCTACCAACGCTAAAGATTCATCTGCTTGTCATGGGCAGCCATAAATCTGTGATGAGAGGAGAGGGGTTTCCCTCTGACACAGCCCAGCCTGTTGCTTCCTGCTGCAGTGCTGCGTGGCACCGATTACAGGGACGGTAAGGAAGGGAATGCTCTCCCCATATGAGTGATTTGCTCGTGATCACTGTTACCGTATGATAGATCGCAATGTGAGCTTCAGCTGGATCAAAGTCTTGCACAATTAGAGCAGGATTTTACTGAGATCCTGGCTGATCGAGCACGGGGCTGCCGTCTGGTGTGCTTCTAAGTGAAAGGTGTTGGTACTGGGAGCTCGTGCCACCCCTAAGGCAGTGTGCACATTCAGATGGTGTCTTTTAATCTGAAAATAGACTCCAGTGGGGTTTGCAGCAGCGTAAGCCCTACCCTGAGCCAGTGCAGACAACTGCATCACGGGTTTTCCACTGATGCAGTCGTATTGCGGGGAGTTTCCTCAATATAAACAAAGCCCTTCCACTGTAGGTAAATCGTTTACCATCCCTATTTCCCTTAGCTGTCAGATCAACAAGGTGCTACCTGTCTGCCTCGGATGAGGGACAATGCCTCATCATTTTACCTTTAGCTTCCAAATAACATGAGGTTAGAAAGATAATTTCCTTGAGGTTAGATTCCTCGGTTCTGAGTAGCTGTGAGATTTCTTATGCCTTCCTCTGAATGCTCCTGTGGGAGATGAGATGCTGTAACTACGGAGACCTAAGGGCTGATCTGAACTGGCAGTTCCTCCCCTCCTCCTGGTGTGGGAATTAATTAGTGTTTTTTGTGCTACCTGCAATCATGCAGTGGTAAAGCAAAATGTGATGGTTAGGTGTTTCATCACCAAGCTTGTTTTAAAGATATTTCTTTGTGCAAAACCTCCTTTTTGACGGCTCAGTGCTGTATTGTGCAGTGCTATCAAGACTGTCTGGAGGACTTCTAGTAGTAGCATTAATAATGATAATGATAATAATTTCTAACTCTTACATAACCCTCCTTTGCAAGATTTCCCAAAGTGCTTTTCAAAGGAGGGTAGTGTGTAACAGAAAAATATTTTCCACGAGTTCCTCCAAGCTTGTGTGATGCACGTAGGAGTGGAAGTGAATTTTTCAAGTTCTGTATCCTGACAGGCACCACCTCTCAGGACATAAGCTAATGTAGATTAACTGTAGAAACCGAAATTAGTTATCTGAATCACTTGTACAGTAGGTTTGGGCAGTTTGTGTACTTTCATTCCGAGTTTTGAAAGCAGGAAAAGCATTACAGATGCCTCACCTGCAGGACTTTCTTCTGCCTCTTTGCATGTTTCAGTCTCTGTGCCCCAGTTCCCTTCCTTCTGCATGGTTACTTCCATAGTTTGAGTCATTAACATCCAGGGTGGGAGGCATTAAGTAGAGCAGTAATGACTCTGATGCCTGACTCAGTTTGACACTGAGTGTCAGGAAATGTTGTATTTTCATTAGGAAATAATGTATTCTTAGCCTGAGTTAGTTTTAAGTAGGATTAATTACGAGACCATGTCCCCACTACCGTAAGAACAGTGCAGAGCAGGCAGAGGGTTCAGCATTGCCAGTGGTCCCGGACTGGAAAGGCCAGCACAGCTCAGGAATATTTGCAGACTAAAAAAAATATCAGGGAAGATCTGACCTGATCCTCATCACAGGGATAAAAGCTTTATCACAGAGACAAAATACCTTCAAAGCAGAGAGCATGAATGAAAGAACTCCATTCCTTGAGGTCCAGAAAAGGGACTTTTCATAAAACCATTGGGAGCCTTGAAACCTCAACTGAGTGGGGAGGTGAATTTTCCTGTATCATGTCTAGAGATGCCCCCTCCCAAGGGCTTGGATGCTCACCCGTGAGCTGCCAAAATGCACCCCATTTTGTTTTAATTAAAAGAAGATAAATCATCACTCTTATTTGGGAATATGATAGCTTTTCATTCACCATGGCCCAACAGAGATAGATTGCTGGTGTGGGTTACAGGAAAAGAAGGATCCTGGTAGGTGAGAAGAATGGAAGCAGGCAAGGGAAGTGGGGGCACATACGGACAAAAACAAGGTGTTTAGATCCAGCGCTTGGACCCGGACTGGTGGCCCATACCTCCCTTGGACTTACAATATCTGAGTGTTTGGCCCAAAGGAAAGTCTGAGCTAGTGACTCACTGGAGGATAATCGGGACCTTCTGGACATGAATCAAAGTTAAGAAGAACTTTAATCTCTTGGAAAAATGTGTTGCGGAAAAGAAACGGGACTGAGTACCCAGTGATTGGACTGAGATACTGAAATTATTTAGGGGATTTTATACCGCGTATATTTTGAGAAGAAATCCGAATTCAACATTCAGTCAGATCTTCTGCTTTTCCCTGTTAGTCAACACGCACATTAGTAATATGAATGTTGCATATTCAATACTATGTACATGGCTTGTAAATATATCATGAGTCAGCATTACCAGTAGATCCCGTTGCAGAATTCATGTGGACTTCTCTTCTTCCTTGAGTAGCACATTCTGGTGAGATACATTTCCAGGCTGTTCACAGAGGAAAGGAAGAGGAGTAGATTTGAGAATGCTAATTTATCGGGAAGATACACAGTTTATGGCGAGTATCTTAGAGTTTCTTTCCCATTCAGTAGCAGAACACATATGCCAGCTCTTGCTGTTAAGAACAAAAGATTAAATAGTTTCTGGGAAGATAGAATATATTATTTTAAAAACCATTTGGTTTTGATCTTTTGAGGAACAGGGAATGTACATGTGAGAAGGGTTTAATTTTGTTAAAGAATATTTTTATTTGTTTGATCTTGCTTTTTGTACTAGGATATTGCCGATCTTTTGTTATGCATTATTAAAGCAGATAATGAGATACAATTCTTGCTCCAGGGAGTTTTCAGTCCTCGCAACCAAAGACTTTACAACCAAAGAAGCTGCAGCTAACGAGATGGACAAATGGTGGAAGGAAGAAAAACATTATTGTCTCTGGTCTTGAGGTGGAGAGCAAGTTACATGGAGATTAAAGCTTTAGGTTAGCAAAACTCTTGTGCTCAGATCCAGTCCACAAAGGAAATGAGGATGTCTTTAAGTCCTGCGGACCTTGAGTGGCTTCTTAAAAGGGCCATGGATTCCAAATAGCACAGTCAGGCATGCATTTTTTAGTTAGAGATGCTTTTAGATATTTGAACTAGAACTTCAATGCTTCAAGATTAAGCCTGTGTTTAAACACCCACTTGAGCTGGGACTAGATTGGGTCAAAGGCATTTGGGTAGAGGTTAGATGGAAGCGAACCGATGATTTCAAGTTGCTGTTTCAGATTGTGACCTTGTGCTTCTGCTGGTACCTCATTTTCCAGGCTTATCTGTCAAGAAAACTGAGAAGTGTCCATCTCATTAATGCTTTTATCATGATGTAACGCTTACCATTACTCTTTTGTCCATGGAAGGATGCAGTTTCATAATTTTGAGATTTGATTCACCGTAACTTTAAAATCTCTACCAGTGCAGGCAGTCTGAGATGCTACCTTGCTCAGGCATGTGAGGAGCATGGCTGTCCGCATCAAAAGGTTCGCGTTTTCGGAATAAAGTAATCACTTGCAGTCCCTTCTCCAAGCACCCAAAGTGTAGGTCCAGCTTACTGATTTTTTCAGTTTGTTCATCCTGGATATGCATTCTGTTTACCTCCCTCTTCCAAAGCCTTTAACTTTCTCCGAAAACAGCTCTAAGAAGGGTAGATTACTAGTTTTTTTGCATGCATCAAATGACAAAATTTCCTATGGATCCTTTCTGCTCTTGCAGTCAGAGTCTGCGTCGGATTTTGCATTTGTCTGGGTTTGTAGACTTTTTTCTAAGCTTTTATCTTCTATGCCAAGGATATATCAGCTGCCGGGTCTCTGCTGTGGGACTGGCTGAGTCATTCCTGCATTCATAAATAGTCTCAGACCTGCTGTGCATTGATAACATTTGTGCTCATTGATGACCATAGCTGGAGCCCTGCATCTATCTCCTGCTGGTGTTCTCCCTCTTCCCTTTCAGACACTGCACAGTATGTCTGAATCTTCCTCTCCCTATGTACTTTGGAGTCTGACCTCAGAGAGATTATCTTCTTCAGTGGATGAGACTGCAGTGGTCCCTGTGTGGGACCCATGTTTACCCAGATGATGGGGGGAGTGTCAACAGCACTAAGGTGTCACTGGGAAGTGATATTGAGGTGGGGGGAAATGGTCCACCTGGGAGGCAGCTTCTGAACATGAGGCCTTGTTGCATGTCGTGTTTCTCTGCTGCCACGAACACCACTTCTCTTGGAGTCTTTTTACTAACTTGCTGGGACCAGGTGGCATGCAAATTGGCAAAGCACTTCTGCTCATTCTGTGTTATCTAGGGATAGAAGAGAGGTCGTAACCGTGCATTGCATGGGTGTAAGGTACAGGAAGCAGTTATGTGAGCCTTGTGCTCAGTGTCTGACTTGTAACGGGTCTGGGGGTGCCATAGGACGAAAGTGTTTCATTTTCTGCTCATCTCCTCAGACCTGAGGTGTAAAATGAACAATGCAATGAGACCTGTTCCAGCATGGGAATGCTCTACTGGCGCATGTAACCTCACAGTCTCCTTTGGGGCTTGGTTTGAGCAGTGCAGCTCTTGCTTGAGATCCACACTGGTGCTTCCCTTGCTGTTGCTCCCTCTGCTGCTCTGAGTTAAGCTCCTCCTGCCAGTGGTGGTTCCCAAATTCCCTTGTTATCCCAGAAGAGTCTGCTCCTCAGCATATATCCCATAGGACATTTCCTCAGGAGCAATGGTCCAGTGATCTTTCTAGCTTTGCCATTTGTATAGCCACCCTTCACCTTGTTTTTTTACCCTATCATACGGCTTGAGAGCTTTCATCATAGTAAGCGGCCTGTGATTGTAGCCACTCTGGTTAGATCTTTTATAGTTTTCACAGGGTTTTATCTCCTTTCTAGAGCTGCAATTAATTCCTAAAGATGGAGTAAGAAAGTGAAGAAAGTTAATTTCAATGTGTCCTTCCCAATAACCTCATCTGCAAGAAAATAGCTCAAGTATTGTCATTAATCATTTTTTTTTACGCAGTGCTAGCCAGCTGACTTTCTTCTGTTTTCCCAGTCAACAAGTTTATAGCAGCACTGCTCAGGTCACCAAAGAGCTGTTTTACCACCGAGTGTGGTCCGCGTGACCTATGTTGCCTTGTCACTGGATTCCTAGTAGAGATAACTTGTGCTGACGACCAAAGAATGGGATGGTGGAGGGAGTGGTAAAGGACCAGAGTGATGCTCACTGCAGTGAACGCTGTTTGCTTGGTAATGAGTGTTTCCTACCTGCGGGTCAAGCATCTCAGGAAATACTTGGTAATGGTTATGGAGGAGTTGCCTCTCCAGTTGGAGTGACACTGTTGCAGGTAGTTGCAGGTTGCTTGGGTAAACTGGGTGTAAAGTGCAAAGAGAGCTGGGCCTGCAGCAGTTCTTACAGAGAGCATGTGAGGCCAGGGGAGCTGGCACTAAATAGCAGCTTTTTGTTATTTTCACCAAGTGCAAGAACAGAGGTTTGCTGTCTTTCATTCTTTATGTAATTCCAGCATATATTGAGAAATGCCTTTTCCCCTCATTTTAATTACCTTCCTGGTGGAAATGCAGAAGATTTTCCAATCTGTTGTCATATGACGTACGAAAGGAATAACCTCTGTGTCTCAGTTTTCCAGTTCGCACTTGAAGCTGCTTGCTGGTTTCCATTCAGCCACAGATACAATTAATTTTTAGCATCTGGCTGTAAACAGTGTTCTGTCTGGCTGTGGCAGGGAGACAGGGAGCTCAATTAACACAGCCTTGAATATCTGCTCGCTTGTTTTCCAGACCTATTTCTGTTTTGTGTTAGAAGGCTTAAAGCACAGAGGAAAAAGAGGAGCAAAAGAAATTTTTGACAAGGTACCGTCTCATTTAATATTAATATGGTGAATATAGTATGACAAGTAGTGTTGTATTCATGAGACAACTCTTTCCCTTCTCAGAAATCCAGTGATGGTAATTACATGTGCAGAATGGAGTAAAATAGGAATTCCTCCAGTGAATTACTTGCAAAGTCATTTGCTGGAGATTCTTAATCAATCAATAGGTAACAGGGGGAATAGGATCCTAACTCTAGGAGTAGGACAGTCTCAAGGAGGCAGCTTAATTTGGTGGGCAGTGTACTGTAATCAACCTTAAAAAAGGGTAGCAAGACATACCTGAGGTTTTCAGAATGTCCAAGGAAGAGGGGGCAATGGAGTCAGGAAACTTTTGGGATCCCTTTCAGCTGTGGGTCATCAGAAAGCCTGCAGCTAGGAAGGGCATTTCCGCACTCTGACTTTTTCTTTCCAGTGCCAAGATTTTTCAGGACCTGTAACAGGAGAACACAAGAGAATGTTGTCAGCCTTTCAGCCTTCCTCAAATATTATGCAAATATTCAAATATATTCAACTATCATAAACTGTTATTCCAACAGTCCCACTCACTCTTCTAAGGAAGCTTTTCAGGATCTGGATCCAAAGCGCTCCAAGAAGATTCCTTCCACTCTAAATGAAGTCCTAGCACAGTAAAATGTGTCAGGATTGTCACAAGGGCTCAGAAGGAACCTCTCGGGCATTGAGAAGTCAGTTTCTAAGTGCACAAGCATCACAAGAATTCCAAAAGTTGGGAGACCACAAAATATGTGGTCGTTCTCTACCAGTGTGTGAGTTCTTAGGCTGCACTGGTTTCCTGTTTTCCAGAAGCTGTGACACTGGCAGCACATTGGAGTTTAATCTCAGAACGAGGTTCATCCCCATAGATTTTTCTTGCAATCAGAAATCACAAAACCTAATGGAAGGTGCTAATGTCACCTCTTTAGCATGGATAAGAAACTGTCCGTGCTGCAGGATCAAACTCTTCAATCGCAAATTTAAGTCGCAGAGACTTTTTTCCATTTTGGTCATTTACAGAATGACCCTGAATACTCTCTGTTAAGTTTTGTGACACTGATAGACCTAGTGGGGATATTTCTGAAATGAGCAATTTTCATGCAGCAGAAGGATTATTTCATGGAGCATTTCATATTGAAGGTCATTGTAGGAATCAAATCTGGTTTGAACCTTTCCGAGCTGTAGGTGGAAACAGCAACTTTTTGCAAGTTGATTGCACAAAAGTGGTCTGTGCAGGAATAAAATAGTGTTACTCTAGCACCTGCCCCACTTCACTGTTCAAAAGCTTCTGGTTAAAGACTGGGAGCTGAGTCTTTTCTCAGGACACTTGTTGGGAGAGGGGGCAAATTAATCTTAAATCACAACTGAGTGTCAGCAGCAGTATTCTGAGAAAAAAAAAAGAATTTGAAAGTACAAATTACTTTGTATGTTCTGAGATTGTTAAATTCTCCATCATCTTCTCTGCCAATTGCTAATCCGTTCTCTAGGCTTCTTAATTATTCCTCAGTCAATTAATAAAGTTGAGTAAGAAAATTGCATAATCCTGATCTTATACCAGATGCTATCAGCAGCTGATCTGAAAAAAAATCCCAACCAACAATTCAAAACTTGTTCACTGTGACAAGTTTCAATGTTTTTGTGTATTTGTCCATAACTGGAACCCAAAGTTAAAGTTACTTGTGTTTGTTTGTTTGTTGTGTTTTAGAAAGTGTCCAGGAACATTTTGAATGGGAAATATGAAACCAAGAAGTATGAAGTTCTTGGACCAAACTGGAAAAGATTATTGACACATTTCTGAGCATTTCAGATACTGCTTTGAAAATGATTTTTGGTTGAAATTGACATTCCTGAATTTAAATTTCCTTGAATAAATTGAGGAAAGGACATTTGAGGGAAGAATAATGCTACCATGTCAGGCCTGTTTTGCTTCTGTCAGTATTCCCTAAGCAAATGTTGTGTCTTAAATTTCCTCTTAAGACCTTAAAAACAGGTCAGGCACAGTCTCACCAGCACCCAGCTGAGACATCCCAAACCACAGCTGAAGTTAAAGGTGCCAACTGATACATCACCGCTGTTACTGGGTTTTGAGCTGTGGTCCAAAGCTCTAAAATCTGATCCTTGGCTGAAAAAAAAAAACAAATCACAGAAAAAATCAAACACCTTGGCTGTTGGCGGTTTTTTTTGCTGATAGGAGGGAAACTTTCCCAGTGTGTTCCAGCTCGCTGATACAATATTCAGTGTGGCTTGAGAGAGCCTAACAGAGATGTGTAAGATGGAATGACTGTATTTATGTTTGAGTTTTTACTCACATATACTGTCATATCGATTACCTATGTCAACAAATATAATATACACCATTTAATATCTCATTTTGGCATCCCCAACTGACTGCGGCTGAGAAAGGAGTACTGCATATATACTTTTTTTTCTGAGGGAAGAAGGAGCCTACAGACAGCACATAGAAGTTCTGCCCTGGAGAACCAAAGCCCGAATAGCTCCTCAGAGACCAAATTTGAGCCAACGTTAACGGCTACATCTGCACTGCTGTTCCGGGTAGTGGGCAGCTGGGCATGAAGTGCAATATTAACCTGTCTCACCATTTAAATGTACTGAAAGTGGCCAACAGAACAAGAACATTGAATTTTCTGGAAGTACAAGATGCTTTTTGCATGTCAGCTGGGTGACAGTAATACCTGCCACCCCCCAGTGCCTACCTTCCTGTTCCCTTCAGCCATGAATACGACATTGTGCAGATGCAAACAACTGCCTACACACACATCCTGTTCAAGATTTACAGTATAAAACATTTAACATATTTTAATAAATCAGCAGATCAGACTTTTCTTCCCACCTCTTCCTGATGACTGACTCTCAGATGTAACTGTTAGCTCTGAGGTAATGGAGATAAAAATCTTAGTTTGCAAAATGGAGGACAGGGGGAAATGGCCTTAAATTGTGCCAGGGGAGGTTCAGCTTGGATATTAGGAAAAATTTCTTTACTGAAAGGGTTGTCAGGCATTGGAACAGCCTGCCCAGGGAGGTGGTTTAGTCACCATCCCTGGAGGTGTTTAAGAGACTGGTAGATGTTGTGTTGAGGGACATGGTTTAGTGGTGCTGATGGGGCTAGGAAAAGGTTGGACTCAATGATCTTGAAGGTCTCTTCCAGACGAAAATGTTCTGATTTTATGATTCTATGATTCTAAGTCGAGAATGTTACACAGGTACCTTTTATTCCTTTTCTGCCTGGGTACCCATGTCTCTTCACTGCCTGTGAAAATCCCCAAATCCTACTACGAACAGAGATGTGAAGAGTAAGCAGAGGTTTTTGCTGATACCAACCAAAGTATAGCGGAGGCCCAGTGAAATCAAATAAAACGAAACCTCTCTATTTTAAGTGAGCCTCCTCCCACCGTGTTATAAAACATTCCCTGAGTATTTCTCCCATCCTTTGTTATAGCTGCCCCGTGCCACCTGCCTCCCCATGTAAAACACAGACACACACATGGAGAGGCAAACCTTTGAAACATGAAGATGGGGCAAGTTACAATGCAAACGGATGCATGTGGGGATGACTTCGTTCATGGGAGGGGAGAAGGGTGCGCTTTGAAGGTTGGGCACTGAAGAGCACTGCGCAAATTTGGCACAGGTTCATTCTTACTGAGATAGCCTGTTCAGTTAAATGGTGATGTTTAAAGTAGCCCTTAATGCAAATCCAGAGGTATTTGGGCACATAAAAAAACTTGCCACAGTTAAAAAACATTGCCAGCTGAAGAACAGCTTTCAGTGATCAGCTTTGTCACTGGCCCGCCGTCTCACCCGGAGCATGTCTTGGCTTCCGCAGCGCAGGTGGGCTACTGAGCCTTCCTTTCCTGAATGCTTCAGATGTGCTGATGGCAAGAGCAGTATGAGAGCCCACAGAGGAAGCCGTGGCCCACTGCAGGAAGGTAGAAGTTGTTTGCTCAGCCCAAGCTGACTGTTCAACAGCCCTGGTCGATGGAACCATCGCAGCAGGCTTCTTACCTCAGGCTTGGTGTCATGCTAGCTGCTGCTAGCTACTGCTGGTCAGCCTCTGCTTGCCTCGGGATGAGCAGAACAATGTTGTACTGAGCTGGAAATACTGTCGACAAACCCACACCGGCTTTGGTTCAGTCTTGTCCACGCTGCCTTCTCCTAGCATGTTATGAATGCACAGCATCCTGCAAACCACCAAATACAAGTTTTATCTAAACTCTCGGCACAAGTAACTCCCATGCAGAGCGATTCAGACCCACAACCAGGTATTTTCCGTATATGTTACTGTCAGCTATTTTGCAGTCCCATTTTCTACTGGTTTTAAGGTGGTCGAGGGCATGTCCTTCCTGACCCCAGCTCCGCTTCCTTGCAAAACCAAGGAGAAAATTGACTTTGACTGAAGTGGCAGCTGGAAGCGATACTGCAGCAGTTAATTAATGAGCTGAGTTTTGACTGCCTGAAGAAAAAGTCATATGGTGTATTTTTGGGGCGATTGCATCAGCATGAGCGGCAGCAGTGTCTGAGCTGCAGCGAGGCAGGAGCAGGCGTTGGGAATGCAGAGCTCAGCCAGCCCTCTCAGCCTGGGTGCAAAATCCTCTTCAGGTTTCTAGTGCTTTCAAATCTCAGTTGTTCTCCTGACTCTTAAAAATTGGGTAGTACTCCTACTACTCAATGAATACAGGACTATGACTTTTGTTTTTCCAAAAAATTGCTGCACTCCTGTATGCCCTCGTGACAGTAGGTAGTTGGGTCCTTTTGTATCAGCTATAGGCAGGACTGGTACTGATATCTGTCATTAATACTAATTAGACAATACTAGCAAAATTTTGACCATTGACCCCTGCTGAAAACCTGCCACCAGACCTTTTTACATTTTCAACAAAAAACAACAAGCTATTTTAGATAATGGACTTAGGAAATATTCTGCATTTTAAAGAAGGGTGCTATACCGGAATTCGTAATATCTTTATGAACATGGGTTTGGTACTGACAAGAAACATTGCCTTTATATCTGAGATGTTCCACTTGCTGTTTCTGTAGAAGTGGCCATATATAGAGGAACTGTGAGGTTTGGAAAATTCTGTTGTCTCATAAGAAACTCATTGAAATTTGGCAGCTGACTTCTTCCCAAATTCTGACAGCTCTTGATTCTGCTTGAGCTGGAGGTTCTCATCTGGACTTCCCTAGAATCAGTCTTTTCCCAGGGAGTGGCAGGAGGCTGGAAGAGGAGAGCAGCCTGACTTTCCTCCTGGATGCCTCCGAGCGGAGGAGGACTGGGGGTGTGTGTGGAAGGAAATGGGACAGGACGTCTGACTTGCAAAGCTGCTCATCACTTCCAGCCGCAACCAAAGTCAGTGAGGGCTATGCTGTGGGCTGATAACTCTGAGAAGAGAAAAATGAAATATGGCGTCCTTAGTCTGAGACATCAAAAATGAAATTGTTCTTTTCATCCTGTCCTTCGGGCCTCAGTTCCCCTCTCAAAAAACTAAATCTGGGACCCCTCTGATGTCAAAGCAGATTTATGGAAATAAATTTCTGCGTGTCTGTGAAGCTTGCAGGGGTTTGTAGCATCGGGTGTGAGGAAACTCATAATCTTATTTTCCTAGCAGGGTTTTAAGTGTGCAAAACAGTTACACACAGTTATACACAGTGTGCCCCATTCTCTGTGCATTGAGCGAATTACAAAACCCGTAAAAATAATAATATGTGTTCATTTGTAATTAAAGGCTTCATCATAATGCATGAATACAGGGGAGGCAAATGAAGGTTTGTGCGTGTGCAATTATTAAATAACTTCCTAAATTACAGCATCTTGCTAAAGCAGCTAGAGGATCAGGCTAATTTAGTGAGTGATGGAAAAGGTCCGCAATACCATTCTGTGCAGAAGTATTCTTACACCCTACAGCAAGATTTTATTTTCTTTATTAAGGCTCAGCATATTCACCTCTTTTTTTTTATTATTTTTTTTTTATTATTTTCTGGATTCAAGAAAAGGAATGTGAAAACAAAGTTTCTTTGTTCCTCAGGGTAGAAACCACTTGCTGCTTTGCATTTTTGCATTGCCTGACACCAGGGGCACTGTTCTTGGTGATGTTTTGATTCTACCCTATCAAACATAATAAGTAATGTTCTGAGATCCAGATTGCACCGTGATAGTATGTTTATGTCTATATATCAATATATGCGTTTTAAAGAGCCCTGTACTACAATTTATTATGTTAGGCATGGTTAAGCCAGTTAAATGAAAAACGCACATCTTTTTTTTCTATGGAAACTTTTAACATCCTTTTTTTCAGGATGTGCATACAAAGTTAAATAGTGAGGCCTTTCTAAAATCTCAGAAGCTGAAAATATTTCTTTGCATCAAATAAGAACCAATTGGATTTAATTTGTACTTTTACATGAAGACATAATATCGGACAAAAGAAATAGAGGTGAAATCTTGACTCCACATAACTGAATTTTTCCATAGAATGAAATTGGAATATTTCCTTAAATGCAGGAAGAGCATTTAGCTGTAAATGCTATGCCATCATCTCCTACACGTCATTCTCTTGAGCAGGTTCATACAGATATTTTTAGCCTCACCTGTATTTTCCTATCTTCGGCTTCTGGAATCGATGCTGTTATGCAAAAGCAGTATCTGCCTTCCACTTTTCATGCACAGAAACCACTATAAGGCTGAGATATGCCTGTAAGGATAAGTTAATTGAGAAAGTGTATCCAAACACAGTGCAGGGAGCTGGACATGGCATTCCCTGTAACCCTTGATAATCCCCATCCGGACAGAGCACACCATAAAATGAGTTACTTCATTCCCTACTCTCAGTGGACATTGGAGAAGTCAGTTTGAACTCCCAATATGAGTATGAAACAGAACTGTTTTTCTAGACCATTTAAGAGCCCTGGGCAAGGTTATGTCAGCGTCAGTAGTTCTGTATTTGTCTGCAGTGACCTTTCCTGGACTCTCAGCGGAAATCATAGTGCTGAAGTCTCTAGTTTAGTGCTCTTCACTGTTGCAGCAACTCAAATCCAACCTGGACAATTTTCCACAGTACTTTTAGTCTCCAGCACCCACCTGTCAAGTTCTTTTCCAAAACAGCTGAGACAGAAACCTGAGAAAACCCTGCTGGGAAAGACCAAGTTACGGTGCGCCATGGGGGTAGTTTGTAATTCCCAGTGTGGTCACAAGGCCCACAAACGAGAATATGGAAATTTGAGATCATCGTTCCTCAGTCCTTGTAGGACATGTAAGATGTTTCAGACAGGCAGTTGTATTACATTACCCGCTGTTCCTATTTTCAAATTAGAGACAGGAAGAGCGGCATATGGTAAAGAGGAAAATAACATTTAGATGCCTGGCAATGCTGCTTGGATTCATTGCAATGGTGCCCAGTAACTTCTCAAGGATAAAGACCTCATCTACTGGGCACTGTGCAAAAAGTGCAAAATAGATAACACAGTCTCTGCCCTGGAGACCTCACAAGCCAAATATGAGCAGTAGGCAAAGCAGGTACCTGGAAGGTGAGGAGAACATAAGAAATTAAGTGAAACTTTTGTCTGACTGCTATCCTAGCTTATGAAGGCAGGCAGTTCAGTAGAGGTAATTTTAAGTCTTTATGTTATATCACTGGATATCAGATTTTTCTTAGGTGCAGGACATGTCAAAACATTGACTTAAATTTGTTCCAAAGTATTCCTTTGTTTGGCTTAATAAACCATTAGAAATAAGAAATGTAATAATAACATAATTTTATTTTTTTCGAGTTCCAGAGGCCTCAAATGTAATAAGAGAGGAACACTGCATTGCATGTTACTTATTTATGTTGGGCTTTTGGTCTGAAGTAACTCCAACAAATAAGATCAATTCACAACAATGTAGACAGACCAGCATAAAAGAAGAAAAAGCATCCTGCAGGAAAACAAATTGGTGATCTGGGCACAAATAATATTTGTTAGAATTATTAGGGTTATGGACTTTAAGACAATACAATATCAAAAGCAAATTTTTGGTCTGTGCAACTGTGGATGGTGGACTCATTAGAGAGAGCCTGTCCTTATGTTGTGCAAATGGGCTGGCTACTCATTTTTTAAAAGTTAATTAAAAGTATTCATGTACTAACCATGAGATTATTTTATATTATAATGACAATTTAGACAGCAGGGACTTCAAATGTCCACATGTTCATAGCACTGCTACGTTTATTAGGGGATCATCCAGCAGATTACTATGACATAAGTAATTACATATTCTCACTCTAACTGAACTAGAATCAAGAAACCTGGTTTCTGTCATTGAGTCTTTCATTGTTTTGTTGAGTATTATGACTCACTCATTATGTCTTTAGGTCTCAGTCAGGATGTGGAGACTCATAAAAGTACTTGTGGTCCAAAGAACATGGCACTGTTACCAAAATTCCCAAGTGAAGTAGCTCAGAGCACTATTTATTGTACGGACCCCAGCAGAATAGTGATTTCTACCAACCAAAAGAAGCATTTTTCTCCAAATCTGAAAATTATTCAGCCCCAAAGTGCCAGAGGTTGAGTGGAAAGATCTCTTTGGGAGACTTGAATGTTCAGATGAAAAATGAGATTGTTCCCAACTCTCTTTTGCTAGGTTGAAAACCCAGTTTGACATCAAAATGAGGTGTTGACAGAGAACTTTCTACCAGCTATGTCTCTGTCTTATTGGAAGAGACAGGTAGTTCCTGTGAACAGATGTAAAGACAGAAAACAGTAGAAAAGAAACAATTGTCTGTGGACTTCATGTATTGTGCTGCCTCAAGGAATTCCTGCCAACTCTGTTCTCCTCTCCTTCTCCTGGCTTACAGAAGTATCCTGAGGCATGTACGTGTACACTGAGACTAGAAAGATAAATTACTTCTGAGGTATCAGACTTTTGCAATTTCCATTGAGCTCACTCTTCATAGTTTTTTTTTAAAAAAGTTCTGATGAAATCGAAGCATTATTTGTATTATGATATTATACTTTATTTCATTAATAAATTCAAGAAGTTCTTAGGTTGTGTGCACAGCTGAGAATGTTTTATTGGTTGTTTCATTTCTATGAATAAGATCCACTTTAATGGGAGCAGATTATTTATTTTCTCACAGAGGAATTAATATGACATAATGTAGTACAGGCTTTGCCACATAGCTATATTCAATGCCACTATAACCTGATTTGGGATAAAATATGGAAGTACATGAGGGAACATCGGATTTTATAGGTTTTAAATTCAGTATAATATAAACTCAGCTCTCTCACTGAGAATTAAAGTCATTGCAGGACAGAAAATGTTTTAACAAAGAACAAATCCATTCTTCACTATGCAGAGTTCCAGAAATGTTTTTTCTGTAGACTCACTGCCTCCATGCAATGCTGCCTTTGTTTGAGAGAGTTTGGTTTTTTTTTCATAATATGAAAGTAACTTCTCTGCAGTTGTGTGTTTTATCTTTCCAGGGCCACCTGAATGTTTTAAAAGTTTATTGACCATGTAATGTGATTCTGAGAAGTCAGAAGAAGCCATGGTAGGTCTGAGTCGCAAACTCAGATCACAGTTTATGGATGGCACTGTAGCCTACACAGTAAATACTAATAACTTGGGAATTAACTCATTTCCAAAAGAAGTGGATGCCAAACTCATTTTAAGCCTGGTTAATGCCCATTTTTTCAAAATACATCAGAAAAACTAAACCTTTAGGAGTCAATACTAAATGCACTAAACCCCAAAATACTCCTATTTGTGGGACCAGGACTATGAAGCTCAGTGAAAGAAGCGGACACAGTTTCTGGAAACTGCAGCATATAGTAAATACAAAGTATTTGTGCCAATCAAATGCTGTCTAAATCTGTCTAATTCCTGTCTAAATCTGAATGAAATAATTTTGATGACTCTGGTGCCAGTCTTAGTTTTCTCTTTGCACCAAAGCCATGCCAGACTCCAGGGAGAAGCTATGGGCCTTGTTTTCCACTCCTTAGTCTAGCAGTAGTCCCCCTATCAGCCAACAGATGTTCATTTCTCCGCCACCTAACCTGAACACACATACTAATAGTTTGCTTTCAAAGAGAACACAGTGTTTTTCCATCTGCCTCATCATTCCTTGTGTTACAAATGGAAAAATAGTATCTCTGAGGAGAAAACTTTGTGAGGGAACGTTGTGTTAAAAGTTTTTCCGAATTAACGAATAGCCAACAATTTCCTTTGCATATTTCTTTCGGCACCGCTTTTGAGTGAGTAATGAAGTGTGTAGTGGCCTCTGATCACATGCCTTTGTAGAGAGGCTAAAAGCAGAGATCATGCTTCGAGACTCCAAGTCCTGCTGTCAGAAGTCACTGAGAAAACACAGGCTATGTCACCAAGTCCTTAACCTTTGTCACACCCATGTTCCTTTAGATTGCAGAGGAGACATTTTGCAATATGCAATGCAATGTGCATTTGCACTTTCAAGACATGGATGGGAACATGGAAGCTTCCACCTATCAAACTAGAAGAAAACAAAGTCTGTAGTAAGAGTGTGAGTGTACTGTCTTTGGATACTTGCACAGTGGGATTGTCACTATTTTGGGACTTGCCAGTTGGTGGAAAGCTTGATCAATAATTTGAAATTTATGAGGGTTTTTTTTGCTATTATGATAATGTACTTTTAGATGAGTGCAGCTTATTGCCGTATCTGTGATCTGTCAAAGAACATGTTTTTCCCTGAAGATACCAAAGGAAGGGAGAGAAATCATGGTACTAGCCTGGAAAGAGCAGTCTGGTACAGCTCATCGGACTACAAGTTAGGAGTGCTTTGTGGACCAGTGACAGGCAGCTTATGAATGACATCTGTACTGCCATGAATGTGAAACATTATTTGAGAACAACCTATTTAACAACCAGTCTCTGTCTGGCTTGTTGTAATGTCCATAAATAGTAGTAGCAACATCAAGGGTTTCTATAGCAAATGGCGGAGCTGCCTTTGACACTGGAAATCACATTTGCATGGTTGGTGCAGATTAGCTTGGCTGAATATTGTTTTAGTTGAGTCTGAAAGTAGGTGAAAATTTGTTTAAAAAATCCTTTTCACAAAGCAAGCAGGCAGCTGAAATCACTGCTGTTCAGTGGAAAGAAACTTTTGTTGTGATTGATCTGAAGAGTTTAGCAAAACATTTGCTTTCCACAGTTTTCTTCCTCATTTTAGTGGAGACTCTGTGTTTTCTCCTGTGATCTCAGATTCTGTTTCCTCTTCTTTTTGGTTCCATTTCATCACTGAAAAGAAAGGGCGAGACAAAGAGATGAGACATGAAGAGGAAAGAGAGATGTTACTCATTTAACATTTTGTTGGAAACCTTTTCGTTTCTAATGGGGGTTTGTTGTTTGGTTTTTTTGACATCCATAGGAAATAGTTCATTTTTAACAACCTGTAGTGCACAGACCATTGCTTTCAGCTTTTCCTGTGGAAAATAAATAAAGTGAAGCTAAGGTACCTCCTTAATATGTGAATGTGCATAACTAAATTCACAGCACTTAGGCTTAAAAGATGAAGGGACCCAAACCTCCCAAACAGAACACTTTTGCATAGCTCTGCAACTGGTCTCAATGCTGACTCCACTGACTGAAGATGCCAGGGGCACTATTCAGCTTTGTGAGACATCGGAGCTGCCTTACAGCATCCAGCCCAGCCTCCAGCTGCCTGTCCAGAAGGATGTGGCTCGCTCAAAATTCCTTGGACACTTCAGAGCACCTAGATGGCACTAGCAACCTATATTCAGGCACTTGAACTGGGCCCTAGGGATATGATTCAGCTTCAGAATCAGATATTTGGAATTATACAGTGTGCTCTAGGTGTCTACACTCTCATAGTGAATAGAAACCCAGGTCTGAATTTGTCTACACACAAACATCTACTTCCATGTGAAATGCCCTTTGAGATCAGAAGCATCTCTGTGAGCCTGGCAGATATTACTGCGGGTGAGCAGAATCACTTCATAAAATCACTCAACTGAGCTGAGTTTCCACGTTTCCACGTAAGACAGACACCTCCACTGTAGGTGTTTCTATTGGGATGTCTCCAGCTGGAGCTGGCAGCCCCCAGGTGGCATCTGTGTTCTCACACCCCACATGCTCAGCCAGAAATAGATGGGGAAAGCACTCATGGTGTACGTACGGGAAACCAGACCCTGACTGCCCAGGTGGCAGCCCGATAAAATAACAGTCTTGTCTTCTCATTTAACAAGTGTTCATAGAATCATAGAATCATAGAATGGTTTAGTTTGGAAGGCACCTCCGAAAGTCATCTAGTCCAACCCCCCTGCAGTGAGCAGGGACATCCTCAACTAGATCAGGTTGCTCAGAGCTCTGTCCAGCCTCACCTTGAATATCTCCAGGCCTCAACTACCTCCCTGGGCAACCTATTCCAGTGTTTTACTATCCTCATGGTAAAGAACTTATTCCTAATATCCAGCCTAAATCTGCCCTTCAGTCTAAATCTGCCCTTCTTGAGAACTCGTGAGGGAGGAGAGCCAGGATAGCACAGTGATGGCCTCACCGTGTTGCAGGGAAGGAACATGAGTATCCCCTTTAACTTGAGGGCTAATAACAGCTATGGCGAGGTGCCTCCCACTAGCTCTGACTACCTTTTAGCACTGCTGCTGCTCTGAACTTGGCAGGCAAACAGTTCATAAAATTGATTTATAAGGAAAGAGATCATGGGAAATCCTTCTTATACAACATAGTTCAGCTTGTATATAACTAGGACGCCAGGGCAGAGTTTTGACACCTGCTCACAGCCTACATTTTGGAATGGTGAGTGGGTAAATCTGCATTATTCTCTGAATTGCACTGAAGGAAGACTGCACTAAGCAATGATTACTTGTACAGATACTTACCTGAATCTCGGAAATGTATCAAGACAGGTAGTTTCAGGAACACTTTTCCTAGATATAAGAAGCCCTTTGGGTGAAAAGTGGAGAAAAGTTGACCTTTAAGTATCTCAGAAGGATTTGTCCTAGAAAAGAATTACTCTTATATTTGCAAGAAGAAAAAAAATCACCTGGACATCCAAGTCTATCAGAGGACTTTGAGAAACTCTGTAATCCAACCCTAGATCACAATTACTTTCTGTGTTTTCTCATGCAGTGGGTAGGGAAAATGAGGCATGGTACAATTGCAAGTTTTCTCTGAAGGCCCACAGCAAAAAATGCTGACATGAGCCTCACATGTATAGCTTAACCCCCCATTGCTTCTGTTCAGGAGTCAGGTTCAAGTAGGAGTGTGTTACGACTCCTGAAATGCAAGAGAAGAGTGTTTACTGTCAATTATTGAATCTCAGTTTAAGCTTTTCGAACTAAATCTCCTTAGTGATAATGCAGGAGCACTCCAGGTTAGGAGTCCTAATGAAAGGAGATGAATTCCTACACTCAGAGAGTGAAGTGGACTCTAGCTCTCCTTTCCTCTAAAAACTTGATCAGGAAGGACCAAAAGCAGCCTCAAGACTAATTGTCTAAGTTTCCAACTGTGAAATATTGCACACTTAATATTTTTGTATCATTGTAACCCTCCTTATATATGGATTGTGATCCTCCTTTCCACGCAGTACCTGATTTATACCCATCTGAGATTAGAGGCTCTCGAGGTTCGTAATGAAAGTGCTGACCCAGCTACTTGTGGGGCTGTAATAAATATTGCATGAGATATCCATACATACAGAAATCTTTTATGGAACATTAATCACTGCTAACATAATGCTGTGGGATGTTTTACTGTTTCGTAAGTACTAAATGATTCATTAAAAAAGCTGATTTACCCTGAACTTTGACCCAGACTTTTGGTAGGATGAGAACGCAAAGATGCAGGAGCAGCACAGCTTCACTTTGAACAAGAGCTCTTTCAGAAGAGGGACTGGGATCAGCTTTCCTCTCTTTTTTTTCCTGTCCCTTCCTCTTTCTCATAAACTTTCTCTGACGTTTCCAACCTGAAGAAAGGTTCATGTAGCACTTAGAGCTACAGACTATGGACGCTCACCCCTCTAATTTATAACGCTGGGCCTCAGACACTCCAGCAGCACTTCTCATTTTCCCTTAGTTGCGCATCTTTACTCCTCAGGACTTTGTTCTTGCCCCAGGCCTAGACCAAGCCTTAGGCAATATTCATCTGAGTGAATGCAAAGGCATGATTCATCTCAGCAAAGGCAAACATCTACTGTGACATGTGTGACACTCCACTCTCGCTGGCTATACGACAAGACTTTCTTCAACAAGAAGGGGAACAGAGAGATGAGCCTTCACCTTTTGTATCTATCACTAGCACATAACGCTCAGATGATGTTACGTGCTTGCAATTTAGAAATTCCACTTTTAGTTAGGCCAGCCTGCGTCTAAACTTCCCATCTAATCTATGAAGAGAAACAGGTCTTTAGGGGAAGATTTATCTCACCCTAAAATAGGGCAGAGAAGCTGTGAAAGTTATGATGCACCTGCTTCTCTTCACGGACTGTGAAAAAAGCCAAGGTAATTTGCTTGGATATAGACATTTATAGATAGAGGAGGTGATCTCATCCATTAGCATCAGGTTCAGCCATATGGACTATGAAAGATGCCCCAGGGCATTGTGCCTGTCCCCGGTTGCCCCCTTTGGAAGACTCCGATCCTGTGCCATATCAGGCAGTCCTGCAGATGTCTCAAGGCCCTTGGGCATCTCCAGTGGCAACTGGCACTCACATGTGGGTAATTGAATTCAGCCCCTGGTGTCATTTATTTGTCCTCCTCCTCACACCTTTCAGGGTTTCTATTTTAAATAGGAAAATAATCCCTCTTTGTCAACATTTTGAGAGAGAAAGAACCTATTTTTTTAACAAGAGCCTGCCGCAAATACAGGGAATTAGAGTAAAAGCTGAACTTCTGACCTGTGGTCTCCAAAAATAAGTCTTCTTTTTCCTTTCTCTGGCAAGCAGATCAGCAGCTCATGCAATCCAGTTGCAGACCAGTGGCATTTAGGCTAGAAGGCTTTTGGCTCTTTGTTGCTGACTGGACTTGTGATTGTGCAGATCACAGATGTTTTCAGTATCCTATGGAGCACAACTGACCTTCATGTGCTTGTTTCCTTCCTTGGCTGACTCTGTTTATTTGCTTCCCACAGTTTGATTTTCTTGGGAAGTGTCAAAACTTTCTCCTTTCTTTTACTACTGCGCCAGCGAGCAACATCTGATCAGCCGTGTGTATCTGCAAGCTGTAGCTACTGGCACAGATCTCTGCTGTGCAGGTGTCTTCATTGCACGTCCATGTAACAGCTGAACACCTGTGTGGCGTAAGACATTCAGGATTTATGGAAAGCAGGACTGTATTTGTATGGAAAAATGCCTCTGATTTCAGACTTCTTTTTAATTTTTGATAGGAGATGTTGAGAGAATTTGGATGCCTCATGGAGAGTTTGTTTTTTATGTGGGGGTTTTCTTTTGTTCCAGAACACCCTTAAGAGCAAACTGCTTGCAAAACTAAAATGGGAATTTGTAACTGCACCAGTTTAGGAAACACACAGACCTGTAGGGTGAAGAGTGGATGGAATTTCTTATATCTTTTTTATAAAATGTTCAGTATATCTCACAATTTAAACTTGATTTTCCATTCTGAGTGTAACTAGACCATAGAAAATGTATAACACACAGTATAATGCACTGATGTCCTCTTACTTGATGATAGAGAATCAAAATTTAAAGATACCAATCAAGCCAGCTAATTGAGAGATAAAAATACAGAAAATGTACATTGCATTTTAGCAATGCTGGAAACTCTTTCTATTCCCTTTGTTAAGTCTTCCATTTTCCTGTCACTATCTGTAGTTTTGAGTTCTCTTAATGTGTAACTGCACAGAAATCTCATACATTAGGTTGGCTTAAAAGGAAAGTAACCTTGTAAACAATTTCCTGGAGGTTTTAAATGTTAATGAGCCAGAGTGAAGTTCTTGCTGGGGGCAACCCACACATCTCTGAAAAGCATAAACAGCAAGAAGGAAGGGGAATTACAGAGGATGGTACGAGGTGGTATAATTATCTATAACGGGCTGGAATTACTTAAGGGAAGCTGTAGGCAGGTTGTAGGGAAATGACTGTGAGCGCTGGTGCGATAAAGCTGTGGAGTAGTCCCCTGGTTTGCTTGAACTGGCGTTGCCACAGTGGACAACAGAGGACCTTGTTAAAGAAGCTGTCTATGAACAAAATGTTGTGCAGCAACAAACTACTACGTTAACACAGTGGGTCTGTACATCTGGCCTTCTTTGTTTGGTCCCTGCCGTGTGATAGGTGTATGTCTGGCGACCTGCAAAAGGGAGAGTGAGGAACTGGTTACCGCCACTGGAACAGTTCATTTCACCTGCTACTCTCTGCCTCTCTGCTCTCTGCAAAATGCCCTGAAGAACAAGGTTAACTGTTCATTTTTGCTCTAGAGCACAGAACAGAGTTACTGTACAATGCAAGTTATGCCCACTGGATGTCCCGTAAATTCAGTTCTTCTAGGAAACCTCTAGATTTACTTAACAGATTCACTGTGTTGTTCATACACCCAAGATCTAAGCTGCCCATCAGAGAAGGAGCTATAGCTTAGAGCCATTTCATGCCAGTGCCAACCCTGCCCAAACAAAAAAGTGGTGCCTCGTTGGTCAACACTAGATTTTTTTTTTTTAATTGATTTCTTGTCTCTTATGATATTTTGCTGTCATAGAGAGAAAAGAAATCAGGAAATTGTATGAATTTCATATAAATTCGTTAAATAAAAAGATATTGTAATGGCTATTACTAGAGTAAAGCAAAGGGTTGTGCTCATACCAAGCTATAAAACATTGGAAAGGCCATCTTGAATCTGAAGTCAGATTACACTGCAATCTAATTGCAAGTGTAACTCTAGAAGAAACTAAAGCTGTTACAGAAGTGATTTCCCACTTGGGAAGTCTGTGGGAGGCCAGACTTTCCTGCCTCTTATCAGAACTAACAAAGCCTTTCAAAGAGGGAGTCTTCTCAGGTGATGAGATAGAAGAGGAGACATGAAATTCTGCTCCCCACTCTGTCTGGTTCAAATCATGGACCTGAACTTCAAGGTTTAATTTCTTAGTTAAAACTAAAGAACCACAAAAGCAGGGTGAAAATAAGCTAAACATGGGAACTGTGAAACTGTATGGCGGGTAGTAGACATGTGTGACAGCACCTGGTGTTGATGGAGAGGAGGGGAGGCCACGGCTGTAAATGAACAGCATCTCTCTCTCTCCTTTGAGTTGGTAATGATTGTGTATGCAAAGTGGAGCAATTCCCACAGGAAGCTGGAGAGACTGGGGAGAGCCTGGCTGGTGGAGAGGCTTAGAGACCGATCTCTTTGTGCTGTCTCTCTCTGCCTTTTTTGTTTTAATCAAAGGTTTTGTTTCTGTTGAAATTGGTACAGGCATCCCTTAAAAATGGCTCCATTGTGAATGATTCTCGTTTTCCTGCCAAAAGTCATTTTAGTGGGAAATGCTGGAAAATCCTTTTGTTTGCTGGCACACCCTCCTTGTGGAAGACCAGCTGCTCATTTTTGTTAATAGAGCAGGTCTTGATTCCTCAGGGGAAATAAAGTGTACCGGCAAAGCCTGCCCAAATGCAAGTGCAAAAGCACGGGAAAGCCATTGGGGAAGAGTGCACAGATACAAAAACAAAGATGATTTTTGGCTTCTAGAGTGTCTGGCTTTGCTTAGGGAATGATTCACGACCTTGTGACAGCGTGCATGGTAACACTTCCACTTGTTAAGAACGTTTTTGGCCACGCTGGACCCCATCATGTCAACCTGTGCTGATTCTTTGAGCTTTTGATGTTTCTACTCCAAGTCAGGAGCTTCTGACACCCAATTCACCCAATTCTCTAGAAGAGTCTGTGAGAAACACACCTGGACAGACTGATCTCTTGGGGAGAGACAGAGTTGGTTGATACCATCTGTCAGGAAATCGGTGAATAGCATACAAAAGTGTGAGTACTGCTGAGTTATTAGCAGAAGTTTTAGACACAGGCATTATACAAGCCCCAAAAAGCCTATGACACCTAATGAGGCGATCTTCTCAACAGGGACTATTTCATTCCTTTCATTTAGTGTCTGCATTCCTGTCTGCTCTTCACTTTCCTTTTCCCTCTTCTCTCTTTAGTCAAAATAACTGGAATTAATTTCCTTCCTTTAATGTAGAAGTTGCTTGTCATGGGGAAAACCTATTTGATCTGTCTAGGTAATGAACCCTCCGTTAAGAGCTATGGTATTTTTAGGAGTTGCTTGCATATATAATCATGCTTTGCATTGCCAGGTATTTTATAGCACACCAGATTTTCCAACATTGTCAGACTCTCTTTAATTCTTTACTGACAAATAGGCGTATGTCTCATTCCCACCGATGATAAGCTTAGCTGCAGGAGCTACAAGAGTGGAAATCAGAGCCCAAACATGGCTTTTTTGATCCCGGCGATCCTATTCTCCATCTTCCTGTAACACTGGCAGGAAAGGCTCCAGACTTACACAAGGGGATTTGAAAAGTATAGATTCCTGGGAATCTAAAACATGTCAGATAGTGACAGCATCTACTCTATACTTAACTCAGTGAATGCTGGACTGCTTTGTTTCTTGGCGGAATTAGCTGAATGAATAAATAGCTGTCTGCCCCTATGACAATAAGGTCTAATACGCAGTTAAAATGAAAGATTTTCCTTCTGAGAATGTGGGGATCTGTTAGATAAAATTATAGGAGGGCCAGATGTGAAAAGTACTGTCTTTTCACATATTTACAGATGAGGATAATTAAAAGAAATGAAACATATAGAGTCTGTCTTTAAAGGGGAATGCATTTGTAAGCCCCCATGCTAGTATCTGTATCATTAGGGAGAATATAAGAAGTAGTTGTGGTATGTGGCAGATAGAAGACTAATTGCAGAACACACACTTGGATTTCCTTGGTATAATAATGAGAGTTCGTTAAACAGTGGCTAGGAACAGCAAGATCAGTGCTGCAATCTTCTTATTATTTATTTCTATTACAGTGCTGCGTGTAGGAATCAAATGAAATGGGAACCCCTGTTGTGGTAGGTGCTGCATAAGCACAAATTAGGTGATTGACTCCTGCAGGTTAAACAGTACTCTCTGTAGCCATTTCCTGTGGGGATTCCAGTCCTGTTCTGACAGCATTGAAGCAGGTGGCTTTCTCACCTGAATTTGTGGGAATTAATTTTCCATTAAGTATGTCAAAGGTTTGACCAGGTGAGCACTAGCAGAGAGATCATGTAAAGCTGAGGATGTACATGAAAGGGCAGAAGTGGAAGTTGCACAGGGTAAGCAGGATAGTAGAACAGGCATATAAATTGAACTATTCATAATCCCCAGGTGAAGAGGTTGGATTATTGCAATAACTGCTTATTTCAGAAGAAAAAAAAGGGAAATTCATAAATTCAAATTTCCTGGTGCTTCCTATGTGTCCTGAGGTTATGAAACATCCAGTGTAGTATCTGTATGGTGTACCAGTCCCTAATCCTCTCCCATTTATAGGAATAGGATTTGTTTGGCTTCCTGGAAGAGGATTCAAATGAAAGTAAGAAATGGACCAGCCAAATACCAGGTGTCGGGCAGAAGACTCAGATGATTTTCTCCCATCTCTCTCCTCTGCCTGGGGAGTACAAAGCCATGTTTTCCCTGGTATCCTGAAAGCCCTGCAGCACGCTGGCTGGTCAGCACGTCAGAGGAGCCTCACTGGTTAATGCACATTCCGAGCTGCAGCCATGTTCTGTAATCCTTCTACTGTCACCTATGAGTCAACATGTAGAATCTCACCTGTGGGGTCAGAAAAATACCAAGAAGTTTGTCTACAACTGAGACATCTGTCAATGAAAAAAAAAAATTTGGATGGTATTTCCTTCCACTAAAATGTCTTACATCTTTTGTAATCTTACTGATTTGCACCCTATGATGTAGGTAACAGAGTAATAAAGAAGAAAGGGAATCAAGACACATTTAGGTCATTTTTGTCAGCAGTATTTCTTCCCGTGACACTTGCAGCACATACACTTTGCTAATATAAGTCTTCATTATCAGAAAAGATCTACAAGCTCAGGATCCTCTTTCTAATGTTTGTCTGAACTGAATGCAAAGAAAGAGGTTAATACTAGGATAATCATATTCTGGTGTTTTCCCAGGATAGTTTCCCAGTTTCCTGAGACTTCTGGCCCAGAAATTTCTGGAGGTAAAGGTACCTTCTGGATTCTTTTCTTTGTAATGCTCATCTAGTTTCTCTTCCATTATCTAATGGCTTCTACAGTCACCTATAAACATGGTATTTGATGAATTATCTCATTTTCTCGTGGTTTTTGTTTGTGGCTTTCCTTGTGTTTTGTTTTGTTTTTCAACTGGCACTTGCTGGTTTTATATTATTCTTTCTACTTTGTTGGGAAAAACAGCTGGCAGTTATCCATCCTTTCACTGTCTCCATGCTATTTATGACATCACAGACCTTTTTCGTATCAGTTCCTTCATTTCCAGGAAAAGAAATTAAGTACTTCCTCAAATGGAGACTATCAACGTGCTTTGGGGGATACAACCCTATGCTGGAATGAACAATGTTTGCTGGGGATATTATAGGTTTTCTTTGGCAATAATCGGAGTGTATATGTAATTGTTTTTACTTTGAAAAGTTTGGCTGCAGTAATCAAGTTCTTTAGTCAGGAACCAATATTGGCTTTCCAAAAGCCTTTGAGTTGTCAATGTTGCCTGAAGATGTAGCGCTGTTTGATGGAAATTATTCCATTGCCAAAACAGGGATCTCTAGTATAAGAAGTCCTCAGATATCTAAAGGAACTACATAGGGTAGTAGAAATGAGAAGGGATCTGAAGGGGACGTAAACTTTGTGGGGTCTGATCTGCACTGTCTCAAGGTCAGATCAGAAAAACTGAGACATGTCAGGTGATATTTACTGCCTCCTTTTAGCCAAGCGATTCTCCTCTACACTGCTGAAAGTTAACCCTTCTTTATGAAGGTATCTACATAAGGAATTAGGTGCTCGTGTTCAGGTGATTCCGTTTAAGAAAATTGTCGCCATGATTTTCACTTACACACTACGATAATTTTTATCCTATTCTATATGAACAAAAAGGGAGCTCCAGCTGTGCTGTAAGCAACCGTTTAATGAATCCACGTTTAGTTAGCATTGCTGTCATTTCGCTGGATATTCTTGTGTGGGTTTATTTGTATGTTCTAATTAGAAGAACTTAGAAGCTCTTGGATGTGTTCTTTATTTATGCATTTTTTAATTAGAAAATCCAATAGTTAAGAATTGGGGCATGCGAATCTACAACCATTTCATCTCCTGCTGTGATCTTGTTATATGTCCCAAATTAATTGATATCAAGCCAAGTTAAAACTTGGATAAAAATGCCTTTAGGGATTAATCCTGGGTGTATTTGCAGGTCAGGCTGATGATTTAATATGTGTCAGCTGTACAAGAGTGACAAGTCTTGGATTTGTTCTTGTCATGTGGTGCCAAGCACCCTTGTCCTGGAGATACACACTCACTAAAGACCTTTTGATGCATTTTCCAAAAGAGGAAGTTTTGATCTGGATGTTCCGGTCCATTTCTATAGGCTTTGTAACCTCTGGAGTGATAGTCACACCCATGTCAGTGGGGCATGCTCGCATTCCTCACTTTCAAGGCCAGATCCTCTGGGGCCAAGAGAACTCTTCCAGTTGAAATGGGCACACAACCATCTGGTCTAGTTGGGTTCTACAGATCCCTTCCCAGGGGCCAGACACAACTCCCTACAAATAAATAATCAAAACATTTGGATCCTTGAGAAAGGTGCTTTTAAAAAGCACACATATGATGGAATTTTCTTATAAAAGACCTTGTGCACCATTTTTGTGGTTGTAGGAACGAGAAGATGCTTCCAGCAATGATTCGGATTTTTTCTGTTGCCATGGATGAGAGAATCTGATGAACAGGTCTCTCAGCTGCCACTGTTTAGCTAGAGAGAACAAAGATGTGGGCAAAAGTCTTGGCTGGTTGAGTAGCCGTTGACTCCTGGGAGAGTGAAAAAGGGCAAAGTGCTGGGGACTCCCACAGGTTCTCAGTCTTTTCAGCTTCTCAACCTCTTCCTTCACTTGCAGCCTGTGAAAAGGAAACACACTGACAAATATCAAGAAAGACAGCGTAACTTCACAGCAGTTTTCCTATAGAGAGCTGAAATGAAAATTTTCACCTTTTCTCTTGCGCTACCTCTGAAAATAAGAACAAAAGACCTGTTGTTTTTGGCAAAGCCAAGATCTTCACCTGCATTCTCCTGACAATGATTCTGTGTCGCACAAATAAGAAGTTATGCAAGAAGAATGCTTTGACACGTTATTTATGTGTGCAATGCCAAATGAATAAGAAGCTATATGTATATAATTATAACATGTCAGCACTAAAGAATTGATAGGAGTGACACCCTTGCTCCCAGACACAATGCAGAGGCAATGGCTTGAACATGCATAAAAACCCGGAGTCTCCATTTTCTCATAAGGAGAGGAAGCTCAGAGTAAAGTCTTTGGAGGCAAATCTTGCATCAGGATTCCTACCACTGTATCTTTTACAGAGCAGTGCAGTTAGGCAGAAGAGGACTTGATTGCAAATATTATTTGCTGTCAGATCCTTTTCTCTGGTATAATTATGCTCAACATATTTTTCTGGGTTCTGCCTTGGGTCAGCTCTTCATGCCATTAAATGAACAGCAAATTCAAGTAGCCGCTCTCTGCTCTGATGCAAATATTTGTAAAAATGGCAACGGAAATTTATCAGGAATTCGTGGCCAGGTTCTCAGCTATATTACACTACCAGTTTGCACCAGCTGAAAATCTGACCCTAGCACTGGATTTTTTTGGTCACCTAGATTTGATTACAAATCTCTTTCTGCAAACACATGCTCTTTAATTCTCTTGGAAATTTCCAGTGGAATCAGAATGTGTCTAATTTCACCCTGCAGAACGTGGCTAGAAGAATGCTCTTCAGTGCTGAAACACTTCATAGAGCATCTTTAAAACACTTCATGGAGACACTTGTGGAATTTTTCTCCTTTCTACTCAGCATTCCCATTTCTAAAACTTCAAAAATACAGCAGCCAGCATAATGCAGAACATGAATTGTTTAGAATCAGGCATCTTTCCTCTCCTTCCCTTCCCCCATGTAAAGCAATTTTCTTTTTAAATGTTTCAAAATTTGCAGCTGTGCTACTGTAACAGGATGTTCTTATCTATGAGAAATATATGAGCATCTGTATGCTTTCTGACTCAAATTGTTTTTGTTTAATTTAATTTTAGTGTACACTTGACGTGATGAATTCAAGTCTTGTAACTATTGAATAAGCATTGGGGAAGATAGATTGAGATGGGGAAAAGTAATGTGTCATCAAATGACACATTTTCTTCCACCCTATCTCAATGTCAAGGACACAAAAAAAAGGGAATGAATTAGTTTGAACAAATATGCTGAGAGACTTGTATTCTGGTATCTACTGCATACTCCTAGTTCAAATTCAGACTGTCAAGGAAGCATTTGGGTACTGAACTGAAGGTTTATAGGGAAGAAGTATCAGCACTAGGGGAAACATATAAAAAGTGGAGCTTTTGATGATCTTTCTATAATGTTTTATATTCCTTGGAGTTGCCAGTGTTGCATTTGTCCAGGTTTCCTTTGAGAAGATTACATGCAAAGGATGATCCCATGAGAAGAACACTTTCAGCCAGGGAAGTCCCACAGCCTGCTCTTTTTTCTGACACAAAATTTCCATATGATCTTGGGCTAACCACACAGCAGCGCTTGAGGCATGGTCACAGGCAAGGTGGGGAGCAAATTACTTCAGCTTCATGTGTGCTGTGGTGGCTGGTCATGTTTGCACTTTGGCTGCCCCCAGCATGAACACGTCAGCTCCAGGCCTCGGGAAGTGGCTGGTGGAAGCCAAGTGCATGTTTTGTGCACTGTCACCACTGAACAGTCATCTCTGATGCTGTGGTGAACAATAGCTGTGAATAATATGACAGTACAGATTAGAATATGTTGTCAAAATAGTTACCCATTGGCTTTAAAATTAAACTGACAGAAATATGGTTAAATTCATCTTAATTTATTAATGACTCAGTTCAGTTCCAGTAAGTGAGGAGGCAGACAACCACATACTTCATCCTTTGAGGGACTGGGGTCTAAATTCTGGTTCAAGGATGAGCCTGGTTATTTAATATTCCTCTTTAGTACCTAGTGCTGCTATAAATCCTTCCTATGTTGGTTAGTTAAATGGTATTTCATACTCCTGATATATCGATTAAGAGACTAAATTAAATAGCTTCTGTTAGATTAGCATTTTCTTCTGGGAGCAGTTGAGCAATGAAAGCTGCGTGACCTATCCTAGTGATGTTGGGGACCCCCCATTGGTCTGTAAAGGCAGATTTGGGCTTATGATGGATGTGCAGTGAATGCAAGAGCCTGCCATGTGTGCCTCAAAGTCAAAGATTATGTGAAAAGCTTCATAAGAGGAAAAACATGGTGCAGTAAGAGCATGAATCTGCACAGGAAAGATGCAGAAGAAAATTACAGACTTGTAACTAGAGCAGAGTTCTAGAAGTTCACTATTAAGATGCAAAGCAATAGGCAAGAGGGCTTTGCTAGGTCCTTAAAATTTTAGTTACCCGCTAAGTCAAAAAATAAGGATGAAATACACTTGAGGAGAACCTGCATGAGTTGAAAGTCATGTTTTGTCAAGTCAAAATGATTAAAACTTTTTTTAAATTATTTTTTTTTCCTAACATCTGGAAGGTAAAGACTGAAAAATGTCAAGTACTCATCCAGGAAAACCTTAGACTTTGCAAAAGCTGTATTTAACAGCTTACAGAGTGATAATTTCCCTCTCTCTTTCTCTCTCTCTGGATTTTTTATGCTATCAGATACCTTTCCCTACCTCCCATGATGGTGTCAGCATCTCTTACATTGGGTAGAGGTTTTGTCAAGATAAATTATGTGCTCCTTTAGAAGCACCATTATCTTGGCTTCTCTCTACCAAAAGCAGTAGCTGTGAAGTATAATGGATGAATTTGTTGCTGTGAGGGAAACTGCTGAAGGATACAGGTGGGCTTGCCTCATTGCTGAGGAAAGAGTGAGGTCCTGTTCCCCTACCTCAGGCTCCCTCCGGCCTTTAACACTCAGACACCTACTCTTGCTGTTTGCCATAGCGCTCCTCAGATTTCTATCTGTCCCGTTTAAGTCACTGAACCTGCAAAAATTGTTTTACTTTTATTTGCTCAGGTTCACTTTTCATGCAGATGACTCGGTGTTTACAAAATTTCATAGATGTCTTCAATGGGAGCAGGTGCACAGAGGGATTCCCTCCAATATAATTTTCTGAGTTGAGAGAGGTAGTAATTCAGTCTCTATTTCAGTAATTTTTTTCTGTGTTGACTTCTGTGTTATCTAAGAACTGTCCACAAGATGTTTGAGAAAGAATTTACCTCTGTGTAGTTTTTATAATGACCAGTTGCCCTTGTGTGCTTCTTGCCTGCTGTAAGGCCAGACCAACTAACTCTCTGAGGACTTTGCTGTTCCTATTAGTAGCAAATGCTGAAAAGTTACCTCAGTGACATAACTTGATTTGTTGAGGAAGCTGGTAAGAATCATGTCTATTGCCATTCATCCTCTTTAATTTTATGAGGCAGTAGCATTTTGTTGTTTGCCTGTTTCATAAAAGTGTTCGTGCCAAGGATGCTGACTTGGTACAAGCTACAATAGTTGATTTGAATACCTCTTGACTTTTGCGGAAAATGAAAACAGGCTTCTGAGAAGGCATATAGCTTCAAGTGAAACCTGGCGCCTTCAGAGGTTTTAGCCTTCCAGAGCCCTCTTCTGCTTGCTAGAAAGTTTTGTTGTTTTCCTGTTAACTAGCAGTGGAAGTTAATCATTAACTATACTGGGAACTGATGGGAAAGCTGCTTTCATGTGATAGCACTAATAGGCTTGAAGGTCCATCCCCACAATGAGATAAAACTCCCTCCAGGGTGAAGTTTTAATTCCTAACAGTAACAAAATTAGAAAGAAATTAAAGAGCACCATCTGAGGCTGAACTGATCAGTGCGGGGGACCCAAAGAGTCACAACAAAGTGCCTGTCAGATAAAAAGCTTCCGAGGCCTGGGGCTTGCATTCACTCCTGCTCTGTTGATGAGGAGCTTGGCTTTCAGAGTTACTGATCTGAGCTTTCACCTGCAGCCACTCTTATGGGTAGGTACTGTTAGACCAGATCATTTTGGCACCTTAATCTTAAAACTGTCACGGGGATTTTGTGCTGGTGGCAAACATTGAACAATTCTTTAACCAAATCAATCCAGTGGAGCTAAACCCCTCCATTTCCAAAGAGTACGATTTTGGTTTATTTCACGAGCCCTCTCACTCTGATCTTGGTAGTGCCTGCAAGCAGTAGGACCTCCACCCTAGACACACATTTCAGCTCACCTCCTGTATGTCCTCATGGCTGGCTGGGCCTGTGGCAGCTGCTTTGGCAGGAATGTCCTGCCCACGGACATGGTGCGCGCTGCCTGCTGGGCTTGTACCACCTGCTGCACGGCCCCTGCTGCTGAGTACGTGCTCCTGCAAGGTGAATTCCCACTGCAGCTTTGTCTCACTAGAGGTGCTCAATTAGTTCTCCCTCCCCTTTCTTAGTATCAGCTCTCAGGAAGCTGGTGGCAATTTTTAAGATTTTCTCTCCCATCTTTAACTCTGTTAGAAATTGGAAAAAGGTTGAAATGCATTGGGAGAAAAGGGTGGAGGAGTGTCTGGCAGTCAGATCATATAATCTTTTTCACATGAAACCAGGCTAAGACATGGAGATGGGCTAGGGACAACAAAGAGGCTGATTTCATTGTAAAATCTCTAAATGTGGTCAAAAAGTAGAAATAAAATAATAAAAAAGAATTGTCTAAGTAATGGTATTTCTTTCTTTTCAGTCTTGCATGTGCTTACAGTCATCACAGCATTTTTATATTTATCTTTCTTTTTGTTTTGTTCCTTCCTTGCCTCTAGTCCATTTTCTTTTCATACAAACAAGTTCATGGTGTCTCAGCTTTGCAGTAGTTGCATTGCTCCTTCATTTTAGTAGAAAACAAACACACAAATGCACAAGATGCGTCAGACGGACAGCACTGGGCTTTGCTGTAGATTGAGTATTGCTGCCTCACCAGACAGAAACTACAAGTCTGACTTGCAAGTACTGCAAAAGGCGGATGCAGTATGAAGAGACATGGTGAGAAAACCTGCAGTCATAAAAAGCATCAATGCAAAACTCCCCTCTAAACCGCTGAGAACCAAAGTTAACAACATCAACATACTCCAGCCTATGGCTTTTCTTCAGCGTCTGCCCAGGGCTACACAAGCGAACTGTCTCTCTGCTGTCCTGGTGAAAGTAAAGCTGAATGTCCCCTTCTGACTTCTGCTGCCTCTCCCACTTGATAGCTCTCCTTTGAGTGCAGGCCTAACCCAATTCTTCTTAGTTTGTAAAGCCTGACAACATCGCCACTCAAGGTGCTAAGTTTTTAAGGTGCATTCATTTTTCATGTCAAATTCTGCCTCTCAAGCTATGTGTAGTTCAGCATTTAGGCTGCAAATAAAGCCGTAGCTGGTGAGCTGATTAGAAAAAGGAGATGATAAATGAGTTAATACTGAGTTTGTCACAAGGCCATTTGCTGTATGAATTAAAACACAAATTGGCCTATGGGTTTCGGGTTTACCAGCCCTGCTACAAAATATGTTAGTGAAGAAACCTGGTAATAGTGTATTTGAAGGTCTATCTTTCTTACACCCAGGCACCTTGGCTGTTGTCTCTCACTCTGGCACAAAGTCAAAAGAATAGAGAACACTGTGCTCGTATGAGTGATGCTTTAAAAGGGGAGTGTCATATATGCATTAAATTAATCTCTTTGGGTCAGGGGAGCTGTCTGCTTAGCAGCGTCTGTCCATAAAGTATTATGTACTTGTGATCCCATTTCCTGAGGTCTAATTTATTTTTATGTTAAATGGTACTCTTAGCTGGCCTTCTCTCCTTTCAGTAGTCACAGCTACCATTGCCGTTAATTAAAATAATACCTGACTGCATGATACAGAGCAGGACCACATGCCATGAGAACGGTACATTCCTACAACTCAAAAGAGCTCTTATAATGAAAAACTGAGGACAACCCAGGCCCTTCGGAGAAAAGATTTAACATGGAAAAAAAAAGGAGGTCATGTACGAAATGCCACATTAACTTCCATTTTTATTTTAATTTGATGTAGTGCTTGCATGTTGCCCTTGGGTAAGAGGGGAGCTTACCTTTCACTCCTTCTCTTGCAGTCTGTGAACATCAGGTCTGGGTTTATCAGGTTTCTTCTCCATCACAGTGTCCCTCCCTCTTAGGGACTAAGTCTCTGTATGGCTGCACTTCTCAGCCATGGTCTGCCTTCACTTGGTGGCTAAAGGTCCTTTACTTCCTTTGACAGCCTCTTCAAAAAAAATCATTATCTTTTCACCTGGCAAACTGAATAATGAGGAAAGGATCTTAGAACTGTGTGTATATTTGGCTATTGCAAACCATAAATCTCCTAATAAAGTCTCATAAATTCCAGTCAGCCAAGTAACTTCCATCTCAGTGCAGGAGACAGTATGTAGTGACACATTCTTACATCTTCTGTCTGTCCCCTGGGCTCCATGTGCCTGCGCTGTGTCCACCGACACTAAAGACCTTTCAGTGCCAGCAAGTTGGGGTAAAGCATTCCCCATGATCCCTGCTGTAAGCTTGGGAAGAGCAGACTGTGGAAGGCAGCAATTAGCTTTCCATGAACTACACTCGCTCCTTATTTTGCAGGGAATTCATGATTATTCATTTAACTTCACCATGTTACATTTCATTTATTTTGATTTAAATTTACCCAGTCATCTTGGGCAGTATGCATACAGGTAAATTAAAATGCATTTAGTACTGATAAAAATAACATACAGAACTTCCTCAGTCTCCCGGCTGCCTGTCGAGATGCCAAGTATGTTACTAGCCATGGTTCATTTATCTTCCCTCTCTTGCCATAAGTTTAGGGAATACTGCCTTTATCTTACAGATGGAAAGCTGAAACAGAGTGGGTAAAGCCTTGATCTTCAAAAGTATGTAGGTGAAATGGGATCCAGAGGAAAGTAGGCATCTATAAACTGTGAGCAGATTCTTAAATAACTTTGAAGCTCCGGGCCTATGGGATTTCTCAAACTCATGCAAGGAAGGCTGTGGATGAGCAGAGAGCTGAGGCCAGATTTCTGTGTGCTTAGGCAAACAGTTTGTAATGATCCCAGATTTCACCACATCCACTTATGCACAGGCGAAGGTGAGTAGCTATTCAAGCGCTAAATATTCTTTTCTCCTGAGTGAGTTCATGAGGAGCTTTGCCCTTGTCAGCTGCAAATGTGAAGATTAAGCCCACAGAAAGAGGTGGTACCTTTTTATATGCCACCCTGAGAAGTTTCCTAAGAAGTAGATCAGAGAAAGACACTCTCCTGCCTTGAAAGGCAGGTTTCAGCTGTGGTTTTTACCTCCTATTTGGGTGTTTCATCCCTGTGAAAAATTGCCTGAATCTGTGAAAGATCTGAGATCTTATTTCCTGTGGTCCTCCTGGAGACTGCAAAGATGAACTCTCCCACAGTTGTGACTGTGTTGAACTTACTCCTTCCTCTGCTTCTTCTAACGTGTTACAGTGATTTGCATTTGGCCCGTTCCCCTTGCTACTGAAAAAATGCCAAATCTGAGGTCCAGGAAAATTTGTACCTTTGCTTCTTGATGCTTGACACTAGGATTTGTTTGCAAGCACTCAAAAGCAGAAAGACAACGGCTTGTGTTCTCAGAGCCTCTCATTTTGGTACCAAGACAGTGTAGAAGAAGAGACAGAGCTCTACCTCACCACTCGAAGGCCTGGGTATTCGGGCTGTGAATCATAGTTGTATAATCAATGAGGCAGAGGGCAACAAGAGTATATGGTTAACTAGAGGACCACCTGTGAAAACACCTGATTCTGATTCAGCTTTAAATCATCTTCATCTGAAGAAAGGTCAAGCAGTGATCTGTTCAGCTGAGATCTGTGGGAACTCGTGGCAAGATTTATGGAGCTGAAGTTGCTGGTGAGTTATATGTATGAAAATTAGGGGGTTTTACTTATAATTGTGGTGTAGCTGAACTGTGCCTGTGTGTGCACATCTGCTGTACTTGTTAGATAGCTGCTTGTGAAGATGAGACAATGAGTTGGTTGGTTTAAGGCAATGGACTGACTTGAAACTAGATGTTAACTGGGCCTTCATAGTTGAGTATTGACTGATGGCTACAGGAGCCACATGGGTGGGAATTGTGGGCAGTTATATAGGTCTCTCCCAGCAGTTCCTGCTCTGCTAAATGTGTTGCTTTATATCCTGGTTGGAATGATCAGGCAGGAGATTCTCAGAAACGATCAACTGTACTTAGATAAGATACTTGTAATTAATAGAAATTTCTGTAGGTGTAGAATTGGTTATATGGGACAGTCTTTTTAGTGTAATTTTTATGTGTAAGTATGATATATTATGTTTGCTGGGGTGTTCATGTAGGACTACAGGGCAGCTGGAATATAGAAACTGGGCAGAGGAGCCTTATTGAATCCAGCTGAAGATGTTGTTGTAAGGGTGTTCAGACCAGAGACTCCCAATATCAGTTGCAACAAGAAACTGCCTCTCTTTAAGGTCTGATTCTTCACATGACCACTAGTGTGTGCCAAGTTCCCAATAAGCTAGTTCTCATTTTTGACAAACTTTCTTGACTGTGTCTGTGCAACAGGCTGTAGACAGAAATGCCACAAAAAGGCTAGCTATTCAGAAAGATCAATCCAGATCCAGCCCTAAGAAACTGGGCTCTCAACAGTGTGTTTAATAACATCTCTCTCAATCCCTGTTCCTCATATTTAAAATAGGGATATGAATTTTCTTGAAGTCTTATGAAGACAAATCCCTGTTGAAGCACATAAGGACAATGACAATGCACTCAGGAGAGAAAAAAAAAAAGTTATGCAGAGTTTGAATGATTCATGACAAAAAGTTACCATTTGGCAGTGGCATTAAATTGGAGTTTTGAATAGCTACCTGGCCAGTGCACATTGTGACTTGCATACAGTGAATGAGGTAGGGGCCCAAAGGGAAAACTAGTCTGGGATTTTTCTAGTTAAAGACTCTCATAGTACCCATGAAGAATGAATATAGAATAAAAAAAGAAATAGAATGTTAAATGGTGGTTCTGGTTTTGGTATTTTCTTGACCGTTGAATGCTTTGACCCTAAAACTTACTGTTGTGTCACATGAATTTCTGGACGTGAGTAGTAATAAAAAAATCAATTTATTAGGGCTAAAAAGCTCATTTAAAATATTTTCTTAGAGCTTCTTGATGGAATACTTTGTGTCCCATGAGACTAGCTTTATGAGAAATAGAACATCTATTTTTTTCTTTCCATAAAGCTTTACCACGACACATGTAATAACAAACACTGTACCACACCAGTATGTGTTTGTGTTTACTCTGCTTGAGATTCCCCATCATCCCTCACCACTGTTAATAATTCTGTCGTTAAAGTTGAGATTGCCATGGGAAGCATATAGACAAAGTTAAACAAACAAAGTGAAGGACTAAGGAAAAATAAGCAACTTGCATCATGGAAATCTGCGTCCCTGCAGTGCGCTGAGTGTGCCAGCGTAAGGAAGAATTGCCAAGAAAGGAACTGGGGAACTTCAGAGTTTCTTAGAAAGGAACGCAGGCAGACAGACCTCACTAAAATGGAGATACCTTCTTTTTGTATGGAACCAGATCATTCCCCTCTCTGAGCTAATTTTTTCGTTCAGTGTGATCCTTAGTCTTGGTGTATTTCAGCTTGGGCCACTCCGTGCTTTTAGAGTTGCTTTGGCATAACTTTATCTGAACTGGTATCTCTGTAATAGCCGGGGGAAAAAAATCAAACCACAACAAAAGGCCCAACACAGAAAGTGGTGCTGATGTCAAGCTTGGTTTTAGAATCAAGTGGAGATACTCATCTTGAGGAGACAAGAATCAGCCCCTAGTCTGTAGGTCGCTTCACCTGGGAAGAAACATCTGACATATTAATGAGCATCTTGGCATTGCACAGTTCAGGATTAACAGTGAGATATTTGTGGGTATCACTGTATTGGTGACGAGTTACAGCTTGGCTGTGTTTTATAATTAATCCTGAAAGCAATGATAATACATCCCTTCTTGTCTGTGTAATTATGCTGCAGAGGTCCTTTCATTAAACTCTGTACAATCGCAGCTCTACGCTCTCTTTCTCCTGCAGTTGGCACTACATAAAACCAGCAGTGAACCTGCTTTTTGAGTAAAGAGAATGGGAATGTGCTTTCCTGCATATGCAACACGGCCATAGCAGGAGTGCAGAACATCTTGGAGAGAGACACTTCTTTGCTTCAGGCTGTTTCTGACTCTGGTTTGTTCTCTGGTTTACCCTAGAGGAGGCAGTGGCAGCTACAGAGAAAATAAAGGTCAGCTGTGTTACAAGTGATGTGTCCTTGCACAGGATATCTCTGGTGATGCCCTTTGGCCATCACCGATCACACAATGGGAGTGAGAGTTTGCTGGGCACCCTCTTTAACTCACCTGCTGTGTTTAGACTGGCTTCCAGAGATACCTGCCTAGAGACATACTCACCTGTTAAAGCATCAAGTCAGTGGCTTGATAAGAGGCAGTTTTCTGAGTGATGTGTCCAAGATTTAGACTGAAATGCCAGCTAACATATATAAGTATCTGATCCTAAGGCAGGTCACCCTTGGTCTTTTCCACTGTTCCTTGGAAATGCCAGTCATTATATTGTGTTGATAAAGTCTCTCACATATCACTTAATATAAACTTATTTACTCTTACTTGATCTAGGCTTGCTTGTTAGGATGAGTGCTGAGGAATGGGAGGGCTGTGTGCTACATGAGAAGAGAAACACTGGGCGGCTACAGACTTACGGCGCTTCTTTGTGGGTTGTCTCCTGGTGAATGCAAGAAAAGGAACAAAGCAGAAGAGAGAGAGCTCGCTGGCATAGCATGTTCCCATCATCCATTGTCTAAGCAGGCTGAAGCCTGCCAGTTACAGCCAGAAGTCAGGACAAGCTTCCTAGCTGGAGCTGTGCATTTTAATTAGCTGCTGTGCTCTTGGTGACTGAGCAGTGAGACAAAGCAATTTTCTTAGTGGGATTTTAAAAATGTGACACTTTATGGGGAGGAATCTCCCATTTTAGTCATTTTCTTTGTCTGAGTGCAGGTGCAGACTGTCTTTAGGTAAATATTTCTTGCACCAGGAACATTCAATTTTGTATATGCCAGATCTTGAGATACCACATACCTATACTGCTCAGTTGAAGTCTTGAATTGTTCTGATTTATCTCAGCAGCAGATATGTACTAGCTCAGGAAAAGGGGCATGGAGAGGAAAATTTAAAAAAAAAAAAAAAGACAACAGAGAAGATGCAAAATAAAGAACAAACTCTGGCAGTTTGATGCTTTAATTAAATCTAATTTTTAGTCCATGGAATGTTATTTTGGCCCCACTTACACTGCTGTAGCTGGACTGTGCAAGTTCACAGGCTTTGTTAGAAAATCTTTGGCGAAGCTTGGTGAAGCTGATGGAAAGCCTTGTCTTATTTTCAGTGAGCCTGACAGTAGACACAGCATCACGGGGTGGTTTCTAAGAAATACAGACCCTTATGAATATCTTCCCCCTGCTGTGCAGGGGAGATGTCTCAGGGCTGTTGTTGCCTTTGTTCCATCACGACGCTCTTCTGCCAGCCTCAATGCTGTCAGAGCCTTCTGGCAGGGGAGGATTCCAGTTCCAGCGAGTGATTCCCGTTTCTTTTATTTTTAGCATCAAGATGTCTTTTATTCTGGCTGAAGGACAAAATCCCTTTTCACAGGGTCTGCTTGAACAGCAGAAATGAGTGGCTATTAAAAGAAAGCTTACTGTAAAATAGGATAATAACCTAGTTATTTTGCATTTCTAAGTCTTTCTGGCATTGATATTTCCTTTCCTACGATGCACACCAATTAAAAGCCACTGAGCAATAAAAAAGCAGTCTGTGCAATAATCTGACGAAGAATCGTGAGCTGTGAAATGAAAGAATTATTTTGTTGCATTGATGTGAAGATCCATAGCAAATTCCTCCAAAGCAGACTTTGTCCTGGACTGTGGCAACAAATGTCCTTTAAGTCTCTGCAATGTCGTGTATATTTTAATGCCTTTCATGTACAAATAAGTACAGGTGACACTGGGTTTCAAGGACAGCTATTCTTCTTACCTGTCCCCTGAATGTTCCTTCAACATCCTCCGTATTTCTACTTGTGCAAAGGTACCAGGGCTGTGCAAAGCTCTCTTATCTCTGATGCATTAGGATCAGAGTATTGACAGTACAGGAATATTCCTCCAGAGAGGTAGGGGTTGTTGTCTGGAGAGCAGAACATTGACTAGGAGTGAGGGTAGCAGGTATTCTTTTTCAGTACCTAATAGTTACAGAATGGTGTGTTTCAGTGCCCCTGAGGTTAATGGGAAGGTTGGGACAACACTCAGTCGAGCAAATATTGTCAAAAACCAGTCATAACTGCTCTGCAGACTTGGATACAAGAATGGAAGAGGACAGATGAAGCTTGTAAACAGAGAAGGCACTCATTATGCTAACTTGGTTGCAGCTAATTAAAAAGGGATATTAGCTGATTGGATTACAGGGGATGGAGCAGCATGACCCTTTGTTCATGCCTGTGCTTCCATCAGTAGGATTCTCTGGTCTGTCCAAGAGAGCTTCTGCATTATCCTCATTCTTGTGTCTTCTGCTTTCAGGGGCAGACGCTCCCACACAGTCTGCTCACCGGAGTAGCTTGCCAAACTCCCCAATAGCTGTTGTGCCAGGCGAGCTAGCGCTCTTGCCGCTCTGCTGTCAGGCCATGGTAGGGAGAAGATGCCACAGCATGCTGTTGTGCTCTCTGGCTGTTCTCAGCGGGTGTGCAGTCTGTTGGTTTCTCTAACAGAAACATGGACTAGAGAATCCATATCCAGCACCCATCCACAACATACTAAGCAAGGCCCTTAGTTCTTCTGTGTTGTTTGACATCCTCAGTTTCATAAACAGAATCTCTGGAAGTTTCTTGTGCAAACTTTAAGGAATAATTATATAGAAGTACTGTGTGTCTACCAGATATGGGACAGTATGTACACTTACTGTCATTTGGATAACAAAAGCAGCAATATCAGAATGTGCATGGAAAACTAAATCTGACAAAGACTGAAACAAAGCCTCGTATTACTCCATATAGAACAACAGGGTGCCATTACATAGTTGTTCTAGTGCTTGACCTGTGAAAGCACAGCTCTTAGATGTGTCCTAATTCATTTGCTTTTGGTGGGATTGAGATTGTTATTTGTTATGCCTCATGTTTTAAATGCAGAGTGGATTAGGAGAAAGGAGTGTGAAATCTTTTTCTGCAAAGAGATGAGCCAAGTGAGTTTACTTCCAGACTTTCTAACTGTCCGTGCCCCCCTCATTTTGTTAAGCCAGAAGACATCGAATCACAGTGTTGACACTAGAAGCTGTACAGTTTAACTATTGTTTGAAAATAGGGTGACTATCAGACTTTTGAAGAAGAAAAGAGGAACACTATGGTAAGAAATGTATGGTGCAGCTTATTTATTGAGAAAGCATCTCACCACATTTCCTGAAGTGGAAACTATGGCTGATTCACTGTGCACAATCATTTATTGAAAGCTTTATTTTTACTTGATTTGGTGTTCCTGCCCATTAAGGTCACAGAACGTGAGCGCACCCAGCACTTACGTTGATAGGTAGGTCCCCAATCTGCACTAGTCATCTAGGCTTATGGTACAACCACAGAGAGACCAGTGCTGTAGGAGCACTGATCTCGGGATGAGTGTCTAACAGGGTTGAATGTATGGAGGTGCCTTTCTCCATAAGCTGCAGTTAATGGTGTATGAGGAGATGTTGAGACACCTGGGTGAAATTCACCTGACAAAATCTTTAGATACCTAAAGAATCTCCTTCTAAGATTTAACCGAGGTGTTCATTATAGTCAGTGCAGATAAGGTGTGCCATTCATCTGATACCTTCTTGAGGTTGTCTCAGCGTGTGTGAAGACTACTCATATAACTCATCATGAATAATTAGAATAATTTAAGATGAACTGCACCCTAAATTCCATTTGATACCCTGATTAGATCTCTGTTGACTACAAGGAAGATTTAGGTGACTTATAGACTGTGTCTGAGCAATTAGAGATCTGCCTGTAGAGTAAGATGAATCCTATGTCACCAATCAATCAGAAGTTCCTTATAAAACAAACTGTTGATCTCACCCTGTAGGGAAGTAGTTTGTATTACCATTTTCTCATTGGTATGGAATGGTTGTCAAAGCGTATGCAAAAATCACGACTTGGGCATAAAAAACCATGACTTTTCATTTTTAGATCATGACTATTCATATATTCATTACCTCTTGATTTTAATGCTATCTAAATCTGCCTATGAAGTGTACTTTTATGCAGAGGAATGAGGAACAGCGGCTAGAGGAAAACCTCTGACTTAGTAAGAAATCAAGCATGGTCCAAGAAAACGGTTAAGGGAACCTCAGTCAGTCTCCAGAGATGCTACTGATATTGTGGTTAGAAATGCAAGAGAGCTAATAATATTGCTCCTTTGAATCACGGTAGATTAGACCGATAACAGCATACTTTGTTATCACAAAGTAGGGCAGACCCAGCAGGAGCTAGGACTATTTAGCAGTAGATTTCTGGCTGCCCTAGGACAAGTGAATAGCAGCAGATTTTGTAGTCAGAAAATAGGGCACTGTTACTGCAGGGAGCCCTATGGCCTTACCGACAGCCTTTTTGTTTGAAAGGAAGTACAGTCATTGATGTCCGTCCAAACAGCAGCGCAGACAAGGGAGACTATGGACGTCTGGATTGAAAATAAGGAGATTTACATTAAAAGTGTGTTTTCCTTTCTTTTTTTTTATTTCTTGGGCTTTGAAGAAGATATCCTCAAGCTTTCTGTTCTGTGTGTATTGGTGCCTATTTCAGGTTAAAAATACAATTTAGTTGCAAACCTGATGGATGAATACTCATTGCTTTGGTGCCTGCACAGTTCTTTTTGTCTTATCTGCAAGGTGATATTGAGAATTCTTCCAGAAATATCTGTCTCTCCTTTCAGTGGGAAAGTGAAGATAGTGATGAAAGGATTATTGCACAAAGCCTTGCTGCACTGCTTTCTATACTGCTCAATCTCTCATGGTCAGTAGTGGCAAGGATGCTGCATGCTTTTGTTTCTCTAGGTCTTCTCCAAGTTTGCTATTGTTTAGAGCTTTTGCAGTCTGTCTAAAAGTACATCGGGTTAATGCTTCTTTTTCTGAAATGAGGAGAAATGAACATGTAAAAACATTTTGGTACGAAGTTTCAAACTCAGTAAATATGTTAATTTTATGTTTTAAAGCTCAGTTGAAGGTGAAGACCTTGGGAGGATTACATTAGAAAAAATAAAATAGTCTAGCATAAGCAGAATATTAAGGGATTCACTTGCAAACTCTAACTCCATAGGAAAGATTCCTCTTATTTTACTTGCTTCCATTTTGCCAAGAAGCTGACACATCCAAATAATATTTTATTGGTGAATGCTGGAAGATGTTTAGGTAACACTGGATTTTGGTTCATGGCTGTATACTAGATGACCCCTCAAAGACCTTTTCAGTCTTACTTTTTTATGATTCTCCCTGTAGAATAAATTGGGAAGTCTGTAAGCTATTGGACTGAAGACTCTTATAAAACCCCCAGATTTCTGAAGTTCAGTTTTCTAACTGTGTCATATCAATTTGGACTGAATCTAGAATGAAATTCCCTTGAAGCTGGGGGTGAGCTGGAATGGATATAGACCAGTTTAGCTACCTAAACTCCAATTCCTGTTTTCCACAACTATAAAAGTCATCAAGTATGTGCCCTATGTTACCCCTCTGAAACCTGGAAAAATAACTTCCTGCAATTCACTGAGGAGTGGTAAACAATAATGGATGCCATTATTTAATAATATTCAGCTTCAGATTCTTTGGTCCGGGTTGTCTGTTGTTTGGTTTTTTTGTTGTTGTTGTTAGGGTTTTTTCGGTTGATACGATTTTTGGGGGGTGTTTTTGGTTGGTTTTTTTAGTTGAAATTGCTAGGATTATTCTATGCATTTTATTTTATCCTTCTGGAAATGTCAACCAACCTATCTATCCCTACCTACCTCCCATCCAAACCCTGTGATTTATTGCTTTTGAGAAACAGTCCATGGGTTTTCCTGCGAGCGAAGTTATGGTGAAACCAAACTACAAGGCCAGACATTTGACGGCTCTCAGAATTCAGTTTTTAGGATGGTGTGGCCTATGAATAAGTGCTAGAAACATTTTTTTTTTTTTTTTTTTTTTGCCAGTGTGATTAACAACTGCAGGAAGAGCTACAGCTTTCCACCTTCCTTACAGACATTGTCTCACTGCAGGATCAGTTGCTGTATTTTCCTTAAACTTTTTATAAGTTATATGCCATGTTTCCAATGACAGAAGAATAATACCCCCAAATATCTGTAGCCATGAATCAAGCATAGCATCTCTACATTAATGGATTATTGACTGAAAGAGCCTAGAGTTGCTGTGTGATTCATTTTGCCATTCTTGTGAATGCTGAGCTTCAATATGTCGGTTGACCTACATACTAACCTGGGAAATTACTGTATGAAAGATGTTCAAAGTCAGATTTTGCCTAGTTTATATGAACAGATTTCCCTATAGATTTGTATCATGAAGTTGATTAATTTATTATTAGAACACATTATAGGCAGCACTGAGATAATTCTTTTAATTTGCTTCTTGTGACCCATTTTGCCCTACTTTTATTTCAGTTTTTTTTTTCTCTGTCTCTGATTAGTAATTTCATCTTACAGTCATAGAGTTTGCATTTGAAAAATGAGTATTAGGTCGTCTAGGGCAGCTTTTGTCATTACTAAAGCTGCACTGTAGGTAATAGATGGAAGCATCAACGTGGGCGTTTCTGTAGTAAGGATATGTCAGAGCATTCCGCAATGAATTCACATAGTAGAGTAAAGTTAATCAGACAGTTGTCCATCTTCTGCATTTTGCTAGAGGTTTTGTCTTGAATCAGTCACAGGGTGAAAATTCATCTGAGTCTCTAATTTGACCAATAGTGCCATTCTGAGCCATCTTGTAGTGGAGTTGAACACAAATCATACAAGAAGTGGCTGTCAAAATAACAGAAGCCAGGGATCTGATTAAAATAGTATGTAGTGAGTCATTAGAACTGGCTTTTCTGTGCGGTTCAGGCACGTTTCTTGTCTGCAACACACTGAATCTGACTTTCACAGAGTGAACATGTCTCTAGATGAGAGGTGATGATATTCTGCCTCATGTGTTACTACAAAAAAAAACCCCAAATCGACTAAATTCTGATCACAAATATCTTTATTCCTGGTGAAGGGGAAGCAAGCAGAAAGGTCATGATTTGACTTTCAGATCTCCAATTACATCTGCAAGGCTGGCACTTGGTATGTGTATGTGGGGATCATTTCACTTGCAAATTGAGCATATTGATGGATTCTCCTTATGTCTGCCTCTTTCAGACATCTTCTTGTCCATCTCATTCTGATATTCTCAGAATAAGGATGACATTTATGAACTGGAGGGGCCTTAAGAGAGTTATCCAAGACTAATTCCAGTGCTACCATTTCATACAACCCCTTATGTGAAGATATTAAGCTCAATCTGAAAAGATCTTTGTTATTCCACCCTCACAGCTCCAAAGGAATGCTAGTTTTGGAGCTTCACTGTCTGATGCTTAATAACCTTTTTATGTTACACTTTTATTTTCCCTGACCTTAGACAGTGTTGGTTTATGGTTTGAATGCTTCATCTCCTTCCCTACTATTTGCTCTCCTGATGAATCAAATATCTTTATTTAGCCAAATTGTCTGGTTTATTACCTGATAATCTTTTTCAGATTGGCCTCCATCTTCTTCTATGTCATTGATCTTTGACTCTCTTTAGCATGAACTTCTTTTCCTTGGACGTCAGTGTCCCCACTTAGACGTAGTATTTCAGAGGCAACAATATCAGTTACGTGTCAATTAGTTTGCAAGCAGAACAAAAATCGAGAACTAGTGCCTAATATAATATATTGAAACAGCTTCCAGAGCAAAAGACTATAAAGGGGAAAAAAAAAGACCAAACAAAAAAAAAAAACAACAAAAAAACAGAGAAAACCATTTTTTGAGACACAGTGAAATGTTAGTAATCTGGGGTGTATAGTCTGTTACCAATGCATGAATGGAATTAAGCAGTAATACTGGTGTGCCGTGGTGCTTCTGTCGTCAGTAACCTTTGCCATAATTGTCTAATTGTTCCTCACTGCACATCATCTGAAAAGTAAATATAGTTAATTTTGTATCAGAAACACCCTAACTATATCTGAAATGAGGAATTCTTCTAATTAGGCTATTTAAAATAGAGACATTTCAGAAAAATCTGTAGTGACAGAATGTGAAAGAAAATAGTATGCTGAACAAATATATCCTAAATTAAGAATGGTGAGCCCCTTCCTTGAATTTTTAATTATTTTCTTAGAATATTGTTAAAAAAACCAAAACCCTAAAGTTATGAGATTTTTTTTCATGAAAAAACATCAATTTTATCCTTAACATTGATGAAAAGCATTAATATTGAAGCAATATTGATGATGAGAATATGACGCAGCTATCTGGGAAACCTGCACTTGATCCCAGCACACCTTTTGACTCACCACCGCTGTGCAGGTCAGGCAGGAGTTTCAGCCCTCCTGTGCCTGACTGTGGGTCCCTCTGTCCTCTTCCTGCTGGTGATGGAGTTTATTGATCAGCTGACAGCCAAGACCAGGCATTCTGTGGTTGGAGAACTTCAGTTCTGAGGGCTGGGATCTGTTGGTGGCTAAAATCTGTGGAATGCTTAGGAGCAGCTTCCAGACCAAAAAGGTGTGGTATTGCACAGCCCATTTCAAAAGACTCAGCTCATATCACTAATCTTGGACCTGAGGATTCTTAGGAAAGGCAAGTTTATGTTAGATAGAACAACTAAACAAAAAGAAATTTGAAAGTCAAACCCTGGCCCCAGCTCTGTTTTGAGGCACAATCTGGATCTGTCTGTCATCTGTTATTGTGGCACCCAAACAGTTCCCTACGATGATCCTCTGAAAACAGCAAGGAACAAGGAGGAATGCTGAGTTCACTGAGACAAGTAGGTTCTGCCAGTGGGCTCTTTCAGGGCTAGCACTATGGTGTCCTAAATTAGATACCAAACTACTCTAACTCAGGGAGATCCTGAAGAGCCACAACCAAGCTGTAAACCATCTGGTCCCTGAGAAGAACAGATACTTCTGGAGAGATTTCAGTGTGCTCTTGGTATCACTTTCCTGCTCACTAATGTAATTCTTGGGCTTTTGTATATATCCCAGTTTTTCAGCTAGGATATGATACCACAGGTTTCAGGGGGTTTTGCAGACCATAGAGGAAGTTAGAGCGAACAACTGATGCGTACCTTAGCTTTATCCAAATAAAGGATCTATGTATGACAGTCAAAGACAGTGCTGAGATCATGTTTGGTAAACAAGAGAAGTGTAGAGCTGGAAATGAACAGATTAAGATTTATGTCTTGGGAAGCAGGACTAAGTGAGAAAGAAGAAAACGAGCCAATGGGACATAGAACCTTTGGGGCTCATTTGTTTGAAATTATTGAAGTAATGACTAGAGAAAGGGGCAGATAGAACAGGAAAGGACCAGAGTCATCATTGCCCCCACCTTCACTTTGAGAGATGACTGGGAGAGTTGGATATGAAGAAATGGGTTTAGGGTTTATTTTTGTCTTTATCAATCAGCTTCTGCCAAAGCTGGAACAGCGCAAGAAATTAGGGGCTATATTATCTCTCTTTATCTCATGTTTTCTTTCCATTTCTATGCTTACTTTTTTCTCTTTCCCATCTCTTGCTGTGTGCTTAAAAAAGGGATAGTGCTCAGAACATTTGGCTGTGAACTCGCCACCAAAAAGGCAGCTAAATAGCAATGCTTTAAAGAGCACCATAATGACATAAGTTTGCCAGGTCTCCAGGTGGCCTGGAAGTATGTTGTGTCTGTCTTTCTCCTACAGACAGCATGTTTATAAGAGTTAGCACCAAAATCAGAAGTGGGAGGTTTTATCTTTGCTATTCTTTCCTCTTCCCTATAGATAATATCCTGTTGTTACTCCATCCAAGGAAACCTCTTAGGATCCAAGGAAGAGCAACAGAGCTTGTTTCCATCTTCTCTAACCTTTTCTGCCCTAAAGACAGTTTTATTCAACGTGAAAGACTCTCTTCGCAGGAATTGCCTGCAGGAGAAGGAAATGAGGGATGCTGGTTTCCAAATAAATTCCAAAATCTGGCAATACTTTATTATCAAAAGTGTGCACTGCTTTTCCCTTCCCCTTCCTCCTCACCACCTTCTTTCTCCTGAGGGCCAGCATAGCTCTGACCCAAATTATCGGTCCCATGACAGAACATGTCTGCAAATCAAGCCATGTAATGGGCTATACCTTGTCTGGTGACAAGAGAGAGGCTGTGGCCCTTAGGAGGAGTGGACATTTCTGTGAAGCTCCCGTCCGTGTTGTAGCCCCCAAGGCACCATGGCTCCAGCTGATGTGAAACTTCTCTTCTAATTTTCATCTCTCCAAGCCAGTACTAGAAAATCATCTGGTCACAGTTCTGGCCCACCAACTGCCTGTGACATAGGTATTTTGAGATTCTGTGAGGTTAAACAAATGTCTCTCTTCTGCCCTCTTCTACTTGAACAAGAGTAGTAGTGGCATAGGGGTCAAGAATTGTTTAATTCTTTATCTTGCTGCTGCTCTTGTCTCTCAGATCCATTGAAATGGACCTCCCAAACCTGAGATTTTCCAGCCTCAGTAATCAGATCTCAGAAGAAATCAAGGTCTAAACAGAAGGTAGCTACATGAAGAAGTGAGAGAGATTCACAATGTGAAAGGTGTTGCTGCCTTAGAAGTACCATAGCTTCAGACCTCCTGCGCTATCCATTGCTTTTTTTATGCCAATGGAGATGTTAATGTTTGTGACTAATGTGTCACTGCCCAAGGCTTGCATGCCCTAGTTGGACTGTATACAAATGTGACTCTGCCTCCCAGTTCTGGGGCGGAAAAAAACAATTTTAGATTGAAAAAGCCTGTTCAACTGCCTCTAAAAACAGAAAGGTAAAAGCAGCGCATTTTCCATCCTAAGGTAACCACCTGTGCAAGCTCTTCTTTCCCATTGCAAGTTTGATTTTTCACAAACCTGATCCAACGTTACAGGAAGGAAAGAAAAATCTGTCATTGACTTCACAGCGCTGTGCATCAGGGTCTGTGTAGGTCAGATGTAAATGGTTCCTGACATTACATACATCCGCATCTGGCTGATATCTTCCGAGGAAGATCAAGATGAAGGAACAGCCATAAAACACAAACCCAGGGAGGGGCACCAAGAATTCTGAAAATGAGGAGATTTTATGGGATTGTTTCTAACGTGTAGCTTAACCTATTGTGTGAATGTGAGAGGCACAACGCGTCGGTTGTTCCCGAGCAGTGAATCACGGTGGTTCTTGAGGAGCAGTGTGGGCCAGATGCACCTGTCTGCTTGTTCAACTGTGACTCAAAGCAAGACTAAAAACTTGACCTGACATCAGAGCTGAGGCTGGAGTGTCTCTCCTGTTTAAGCTAGAAGAAATCTCATTTCTATTACGCTCTCTCTCTGTTTTGTTTTTTTTTTTTTAATAACACCTTATGTATTTTGTTGTCTTGAGCATTTTTCACAAGTGTGTGCTGGGAACTTGGTCCTCCAACAGGAATAAACCCTTAGTAAATTGACTTTAACCAGTCGTACTGACTGTTGTTCTCGCTTTCTATTGTTTTGAAGTCTTGAATGTAGTCTCTCATCTCATTAGCTGCATATGGCCATATGATGTTTCCTCTGCCCTTACCAAATCCAAGTACAATATAAACCTCTTGTTCTCTATTTACACACATGCTCTGAGCCAGTCTGGCTAGTCTCTTATTACATATTAAATGAAGAACTTGCTTGGCAACATCAGCCTGAACAGAAGCTGTCAGCATTTGTGTGCTTGACAGTCGACCTTCATGGAAATTGCTGTTATTTTGGATGCACTCAGTGCATCAGCACCATTTACAGCAAGGGGAGTTTTCAGGAAGAAATTTTCAGTGGAGCCATTGTAGATCTGAGAAGCATCCCTTCAGGAGATGTGAGATGCCTCTCTTGCGCACAAACTTCTTGACTCACCTCAAGTACTTACTGGTAATGTTAATATTTTTACTAATAGTATTGCAAGCAGACAGAAGGCCAGCCAATCCAGAATACACACACACATACTCTACTGTTCTGGCTAGTTTTATTCCAAAGCAATGAAGGAATAAATTTCTCAACTTTACCAACACACAAGATGAAGTTTTCAAATACTGATATGTCAGTTTAGCTCCCTGAAAAGACCCTTGCAGGACATTTCTTTTGAAATGGAAATACGAGGGTGCATTTCGTAGTTATCGCCTGTATTCATTTGCATGTCCCATAGTTTATTTTTTGTGAGCACGGCCACATGCAGAATTATGTATTATGCAGGAAATATAAGAATGTGTAGGCATATTTAAAGCTGACGGTATGGAACTGTTTCTCTACTTTCTCTACTGTTTTTTAAGTAGAAGTGTTCTTAAATCTTCTCCTAGACATCAAGTCTGGATAAACTTGCCCTTAATGGTTTGAGATGGAATCAGTGGTTATGTCTGCACTAATAAACTAAACAGGGCTAAAGCACGGTTGTAGGAACTGTCCAGACTGTGCACTTGTTGGCATGCTCCTTAGTGTGGCTGTAATGAGGCCAAATTCCTCAAAGGCTACTTCTTGGGGAGCAGTACCAGCAAGAATGATTCTCGGTAAGAAGAAGGGATGAGGCCAGCCTGTGTCAGGCAGGGGGGAGCTGGCCACATGGGCACAAGCCTAACTATGTGATGTTGTGCCAAGGGACAACTAAGGAGTCCTGGTCTTTTTATTTACTAATATAGACGTAGCCAGTGGGCCAACGGGAATTTTTCTGGAGAAAGTAGATGTCTGATGGCAGCAGCATCTCTGAAATTTACTGTTGAAAACCCTGAGAGGACAAAATGGAGAGGCCAGACAAAGGACAGACCAAAGATGAGCTGCATAAGCAGCTCCTGCAGAGCTGAAGATACTAATTAATGCTTCCTGGGTTTTAGAGGAGCTCTGCTCTGTTACTAGTAAATAGAAGAGGACTTCCAAACCCAAAACATTGCTGTCTTGCTCCCTTGAGCAGCAAGGAATGATTGTTTTGTCATCTGTTCTTCTGGGCTGCATGTAATTTCAGAGCAGCCTTGCAACCCCTTGCTAGAGGAGATGAGGCGACTTTCAACTCTGTGCCCAAGACTGAGGATCCAAGAGGCTTAGCCTTATGCCAGTGACACAAAAAAAAGTCTAGCTGAGGGTAAGAGCTGGAAGTCATGGTGCCCTGCATTGGCATCTTGTCAGAGTACTTCAAAAGTCTTGTTGGTACCACTGGGCAGTGTAGATTTGAAAGGTTTCAAATATTTCAGTGACTGGTGGTTGACAGGCTGGATTAAGTTTAGCCTGATACCCCTACACGAGATGATGAGCGTCAGAAATATGTGTTCAGATAAGTCCCAGGTGCTGGACATCTCGGGGAGTTCTGAGCTGTCATTGCTCAGAAGCAAGAATCAAGGGAGTGTTTCTCTGGAGATTTTTGGCTGCATCTGCACATGAAATTATTTTTGCTGGACCAGACACTTAACTCTGTGATGGCAGATATTTGTGGTGTGGATCTCTCAGTTTTCTTTTGGTCTCCTTCACTTGCCAGAGTTTAGAAGTGTTGATGATGTTTCCAGTTGCAATCATTGAGATAATGTCATGCTCCCCAGAGTGGTGAAATCAGATACTGGATACATTTCTGATAAAATGCATCTTATGGCTTTAGCAGGAGTGGACACCTACAATGAATAAAAAAATAAAAAAAAGTAAATCTGGACCTCAGAGTCCTGGTGGGCAGTAGGGTAAGCAGGCATCAGCAGTATGCCCTGGCAAGAGGGAAGGTTTGCAAGCATACAGAGCTGTGTTAATCATTAGACCCTGTCTATTGTACTGTGCCAATTGTTCAGGTTGAGAACCAGTACAAGAAGGATGCTGAAAGAAGCCCTGTGGGGAGTCAAGAAGATGACAGAGGTTTGGAGCATGTGCCCAGTGAGGAAAGCCTGAGAGAACAGGCCTTGCTCAGCCTTGATAAGGATTGTCTTTGAGGAGAGCTGTTAGCCATCTTCCAGTGTGTAAGAGGAAGTTATCAAGGAGTTAAGGCTCTAATGTTCCTTCTACATGAAGATGACATGGCACACCATCAGCAAAGAGGCTGAACAAACCTAGAGAGAAACAATATCCACCCGGTATTGAACAGTGCGTAAGAAAGACAAGGAAACCAAATGAGATCAAGAATACACTTCAAATATCTCTCCTGTGACTTTGCCTTCCTCAACTCAAGCTGTTTTTGGACACACATGTGCACTAGAGTTCTCAGAAGTAACCCCGTTTCAAATATAAGCAATTTTAGGATATTTTTATTGTCCAGGCTTTACTGCATTTGACAGTAAACAGTAGCATGCTGGTCCTGGCTCTTGACTTAAGACTTGTTTTGTATTTCTAATGCAGAATGTGTTGAGTTCGTGTCTGGTGGGGTTTTGGTAGCAGGGGAGGGGGCTACTGGTATGGCTCCTGTAAGGGGGAGGAGGTAAGCTGAGCTGGGCCCAGGAAGAAGAGAGGAGTGAGGGGGAGGTATATCTAAGGTCCAGTTGTATTCATCACTCTTCTATTCTGATTCAGTTGGTGGTGATTCTGTTGTTGAAATCCAGTTGATGGTTTTTTCCCCAAGTCAAGTCTCTTTGCAGGTGGCATAATTGGTGAGGGAGCCCTCCCTGTCCTTTGTCTTGACCCTTGAGCCTTTTGTTGCATATTTTCCTTCCCATCCCACCAGAGCAGGGTGGGATTGAGCAAGTGACTGTGTGGTGATCAGTGCCGGCTGGGTGGGTCAAACCATGACACATACCCATTAATTTTTAGCCATCACTGAATCTCTCAGAAACCTCTTTTCCTATTTATTAGGAAAACACAAACCACAAGCACGTCCCCAGTACAAATGTAACTCGTTCTGAATCTCTGCTAATTCCACAAGACACCAGTTTTACTAATTAGCACCTTGATTAATTAAAGTGGAAATAATTTAAGATGCTGTTTGCATCCGACTAGGAAGGTCATTTTAATTTGTTAACTGAGTATGAAATACAAAACTTGGTCACTCTCTATTAATCACGCTTGCTTTGTATATTATCAATTTCCCTTCCTGATTACCTTTTCAATAGGATCGTACGGTCATATTTGTGATTTCAGCAATGATGGAGACTGTTACCAAAGTCGCATCTTTCTTTCTAAAGGACTCGGTAAACTGAAATTATTCTGCCAGCTATTAGTGTAGACTTTCAAAAGACTCTAGTCTCTTCAGCCCCCAGTTCAGCTCTAATGTACTTAGCTCCTTTATTTCTGTTTTTTGTTTTTAAACATTTACTTGGGGACATGAGGAGGACTGTCACCACCACGTTTATGCATATATCTACAGATACATTCAGTGATGAGATCATAATTTATGAGTCTTTTGAAGCTCATCTAGCCTGCAACTCAGGTCTGAAAAAAATAAAGTTAGTCCCTGGGAGCGCTGGCACGGCTCAACGCCATCGCTGATATGTTCTGACTGCTCTGGAAGTGTGTGTAGGCACATCAACATGCTTAATAGCCAAGAGTAATCTGTTCTTATCAGGGAGACTAGTGACACATACCTTCCTTATAAAAATTTAAATGGTATAGTCCAATCAGGTCATTAGCCATCTGTTCCAAAGCCCCTTAGTGTCAACTGGTCAGACTTCGCTGCTGTTTGTGGGGCTTGGGTTTCACTGGTGTATTTATCATGAGAGGTGGTGTTTTAAGGAGTGAAGTGCTTCAGTAGTCTCTCCAGTGGTGCACTATGAGAGCATTAGGGTAGCAGCAGCGTTTTGACAGCAACAGCAGTTCTGTTGACGAATTCTTATGTGCTTTGATCACAGTGCTCAAAGGATATGTTCGCTTTCGTCTTATCTTTTACTGTCTTCCACATAGGCCTTAAGTGTAGGATTTAAAGCAGCCACCAGTGTCTGTTTAACAGGAATATCTTTCTGAACTGACTTTTACAGGATTAAAAAAATTATTATTAAACACTGGGAATATCTTATTTTACAGGTCAACAGATTATTGAGTTTTGACTTAAATATCAAAAGCCACAATCCTTGGTGTGTTTGAGCACGCTGGGGAAATGCTTGAAATTCTCAGCAAATAAAATATTTAAAAGCCGATTACCTAATGTTCTGCAAGGAAACTGATGGGGAGGCTTGCTCTAACTCAGCACTCTGTTTTAGCTGGATTTGTAGCTTCTTACTTACTGCTCCACTTTTACAGAGTGTCTGTGGGAATACTCCAACAACGACTTCAGCAAAGGTGAGGGTATCTCAGACTTTTCTGTCCTTCTGCTTCCATGGAAATATCCTCTGATGGGAAGGTGCACAAAGGTGAGACAGGATCTGCCTTTATGAATCTGGGCCTTTATTCCAAAAATCCTGAACATTTGAGGAAGTTTATTTAGTGTACACTATCCTCAGAGTGTAGGCCATTCCATTTTTTTGTCAAAGCCAGTCATTCTTTCACACTGCTAATATATAAATTAATGAAATTAATGAGCGCGTAACTTCCTACTGATATTAGTCAAAAGGGTCTTCAGCTACTGTTGCTGACTCTTCCGTTAAAAGCACAGAACTTGGCTTTTGGCAGAAAGATAGGCCAAATTTCAGAAACAGAAGGACAGTGCAAGACAAGGTGACAGATGAAGAGCCATCGCTGCAGGAGACCCCAACAACACATGTGCTTCTAGAAACAGTTTTTTAAACATTCTCCTTTCTTTTTGAGCCTGCAATGTCGTTCAGGTGAACTGGTCAACAGAGTAAGGCTGAAACTCAGAACTTCTCAAAGTTGATTCCTACAGGGCATCATTAGTTGCCCTTATGCTGATAGGACCAGTGACTTTCAATGAGGGCAGCTTGCCACTGAGAGAGAAGGGCCTCTGTTTTTCTCTCAGACACTCATCCCTATTAAATTTGATCATGTTTGTCAATTCATGACACATACAGAAGGTTTTTCTGTGCGGTTGTCTCCACTGTGTAGTGAAGCAAGACTAGTGCACAGCAGGATGATGTCCAAAGGGTTGCATCAAAAAAGGAAAGCAGGTTTCTGAGTAAACTGCTGGACTGGGAGTCTGGGACCTGGCCATAACTCAGGGCTTTACTTCAGATTTGTTACAGCCATTGTAACAGGGAGAGGTGCAAAGAAAGTAAAGACCCCTGTTCATCATTTTCATCACTGCATCAACTCTTCCTGGATTTCTATCCCTGAGTCGATGTAGAAATGTAACATAGATCCTAGAAAAAAGCTACCAACAATATTTTCTCTTGCTGGTTCAGCTAGCCCAGCTCAGGTCCTTCAAATTAAAGAAAGAGGGGAGAGCCAGATCAAACAGAACTCCACATCTTGAGAAGTACTTGTTTACATTTTTTCAATGATAGAATTATGATTTCCCCTAGCTTTTGCTCATTGTCCCCAGTATATGCCATTTTTAACTCGGATACATTTTTAATGAGTGTAACTCCTGGACAGTCAAGTGTCAACTTGAACATTTAAAGGCAGAATTCAGGCTAAGTAACTACAAAAAGAGAGAGCTGAAGGACAAGAAAAAGAAAAAAAAACAAAAAAAAGGAAATGTGGATGCTATGGATAACACACCACTTTGGTCTCAAAATTTATTATTCTTTGGAGGAAAATGCAGCTCCTGTTTGCTAGGTATTTTCTGTTGTTCACGTCTTGTTAATGGTTGAATTTTAAGACATGCAGTTATTATTGAATCCAGAATTAGTATAAAGACACATAATTTGGCAGATGAAGTGCAACATAATGGAAGAACAATACAGAAGACTTGAGAGAAAATAAGACCTGGCAATTCAGAGTACAGCGCTCATTACCTCACTGGGATTTTTTAAAGTGATTGTATGTAGTGGAGCTAATCCTAAAGGAATATATGCTGTCTAAAATTAAACATAAGGTAAGAACCATTGAGGAATACCTTGTGCATGCTCTGAGAGGCCTTTATAATTTGACTTAAACTAACAAACTTATAAGTTTGAGTATTTGCCAATTTAACAACCTCAGAAGCATAAAACCTTTCTGTTCTAGCTCAAGTACAGCATGGGATTTAATTATCTTGCTATCTCTTGTCACTCCAGCAGTTTCATTAAAAGCCATGTACATCTATCTGCCTTTGATTCATTTCCTAATGAGATAAGACAGAAAGGCTGAAAACCCAAATAAGTACCTGAATTTGAAATAACAGGAATAATTTCCCAAGATCACCTATATCCTCATTTTAAGGGTCTTGAAAAGATAGTCCCTGACTGGCGAGGATAACACACCCACAACTTTAAGCTCAGGTCAGTAATAGAGTTTTTTAATAATAAATCTTCAGTGAGCTCGTTTCCAGCTGGTATTTACGTTATCTTTTAGGTGTCCTTGCTTGGGCCACATTCGGATCTCATTCTTTAAAAAGCATTGGGTGGTCAAGGCTGTCACAGGTCAGGAACTGAATTTGAACAGGTTTCTGTGCATTCCTGCCTTAAGCATAAAACACCACAAGCTGAAGCACTGGGGAGATATCTGTGAGTCCATCTATGTTGTCTTTGTAGTTGTTACCAGAGTGTGAAGGGTACTCGTGGTACTAAACCCAAACCAAACTGATGATACAGGCATATAAGGGAGCCTAAAGTGACTATATGCTTCGTTCAGACTCCATAGATAAGCATTTCAAGCTACTGAACTTGAGTCTTGGCCCAGGTCTGCTCACTTCCTAAGGTACTGGTATGAGCCTTTGTTCCTCCGGAGTGACTGTGTTGTGCAGTGGCCACCTATGCCCAGGGTGTCTAACACTGCTGGGAATGCCACTCCAGTTTATTGAATTTCAAAACAGACCAAATGGGATCCCAAATCATTCCAAGTGGAATCCTCGGGGAAAATCGAGTCCTTGAGGGGGAATTGAGGACATCATACAGCCCTGGGTACAGAGATTTCCCTCACAGTAGGGAGATAGTCAGAAGCCGTCAATGTCCAGACCTTCTGAGCAATATCCCAGCAGAAGGGAAGAACTTTAACTCACAGGGAGACTTTATGGAATAGAACAGCTACCTCCTTCATGGATGTAGAGAGAAGGGTTATGGAAATCTGGATTGCTGTGGGACCGATCCTTGCTCTGTTTCCTGTGGGCATGAGAAACAGTGCAGGCAGGACTACATACGTGGTTTTCTCTCAGTTTCAGTTTTAACTTTTGCCTTTCCTGTACACAGCAGGTAGCACCAGAGTCTCTTTGCAGGCAAAACATTTCTTGTACAGCATGTATGAGAAATCATGCATTAGAATATGAAATGATCACATTTCCTGATTTCTGATCTGTCATTTCTGCAATTTTCATCCTAATATAATAGCAGTCTTTTAACACAGCAGGGTAGACCAGTTGCCTCAGTTTGTCAGAAAATGGTTTGGAAAATCTATCAGGTCTTGTTTCCGTGACTCTTGCAAGTCACAGACAAACTAGGTTGTGTTTTAGAATTGCATATTTGGTAATTCAGCCAGCAACAAAATAATTCACTTCTGTCCCAGTCTTGCAGGGCTATCAGTGCATTTACCAAGGTAAATTTGGAGTCACCCCATAAAGCTTATGCAGCTATATTAGTGACTAGTGGGGGAGAGAATAATACAGCCTTTTTGTTAGGCAGCAAAAGAAAAGAGTTAGCAACTTCATGATTTACTGGTTAACTTTTCTCAATTGGTATGTTTCCTACTGTGAAAAAAAAAAAAAATAAAAAAATCTTGCTAACAATAGCTTGTAATTTCTCAGTTAGTTTTTGTTACAACAATCAGCCTGGTTGCAGGAAAAAAAAGCCCACAGAACACTGTGAAAAACCTTTGCTTCACTAGTTACAGGACTGTGAATTTATATAGTCACTTAAGAAACCATTCCCAATGTGGAGCTCACAAAATGGCAGCATTTTTCTGCAGCAAAGGGAGATTAAACTCCAGAAGTCAACACATGCTTTCTAAACAGACTGAAATTGTGGTGGGAAATCTCTTTTTCCTTCCATAAAGAGTTAATAAACAAGAGTGAAATTCACTTGGATAATGTGGTTATCTACAACATAAACAGATAAGCAATATAAACATACCTGAGCAAATGTCCCTGCAACCCCCATTATATTCATTATATACAGGAGAAGAGCTGGTCAGTAGAACCAGGGAAGTTGAGGATGCAATTGGCCTTGTCTGAAGCCTCCTACATTTTGTCCCCATTGACTTTATTCTTTATTGACTTGGGTTTTGATTCAGTCCTTGTCAAAGGTTGAACTGGCCACTAGAAGAATGACGGACACTCTCTGTTAATCCCTCTCCCTTTCCGAAGGAGAATAGAAAGGGGATAAGGAAGAGAGACTTACAGATTAGAAAATAAAATTAAAGCAGCTTTAATGAAATAACAATAAAATGAAACATATACAAATTTATATAAAACCAATATTGAACTCAGCCTCTTCTCTGCCCATGGCAGTTATGTCACTGACAGCACTGGTGCTGTGGAGCAGGCATTGGGGAAGCCCCGACTGGACTCAGCGGCAGACGGGAGCCTGATTAAGGAACTGGATTCTGAAACTGTGTTCAGGAATGCATGGACTAGGATGGAAGATAGAATGAACAGAGTCCTCGAATTCCAGACATTGAAAAAGAGAGCTTGACCCTCGTGGTACTTCAGCTCGAATATGACATATATGAGATGGAACACCTTGTTGGTCAGTTCCTCCCCACAGGTGTGGTCTTTTATTTTCTGCATCCCCAACATGGTACACAAGAGTTAGAACTGACCTGGGTTCCATAGGAGCAAGTATAAACAAGAGCCTTTCTGCACACACTGATACTTGGTAGTTAACTATAAATGTCATCACTTCTAGAAGCAGGCAATGTCTGCAAAACTCTGCCATTAACATCAGAAAGTGCAGTTACTTAGAAGAGCTTTAGCTGAAAAGTAAAATCACTGAACAGAATTAGTTCTGTTCTAACTCAAACCAGGACAGTACTGGAAGTTTGAACAATAGCTCACGTGTAACAAAGCTGGGATGCCTAAGTTACATCAGCTGAGTCTGTATTTCCCAACAGCATGGTAATAGGTATGTCGAAGAAATTATGTAGAAGGAGGGCATCTGCATCTACCTGTCCTCAGAAATAAACCTGGCATTGTCAGCCTGTTCTTGAATGGCATGTACCAGTCCCATGTTGGGGAGGAGCTTCTGTGTGTGTCAGCTCCATCATACAGTCCCCCCCACCAGGATCTGCTCTAAGTGCAAAGACATTTGAGATATAATTAGAAAGTCCTGCAATGGGCCAAGGCAAGCTTATTTCCCATCTCACTATGAGTTTGTTGGCTTCACTGTGAGCTGTGGGTGCAATTCTGAAAAGGTCAGCAATGTAGCAGGGAGACTGAATCATTTTTATAGACAAAAAAAGACTGACAGTGACCATGGAATGCTGCTTCACATCCATGAAGGAGGGTGGTGGCCCTAAATGTGTTGCTTTGGTGAGGGTTAATTCTGAATCTATCTGCAGTAGCGGAAGGTAGCTGCAAATACCTGGTGTCTTGCAACAGGAAGATGGAATGTGCAGAGAGGAGAAGGCAGGCTACAGAGAGGACCGTAATGCTGCAAAGGCAGGTAGAAATCTCTCTGGGACTAACCTGGAAGGACTACAGATGTAAATCAGTAGATGCAAACTGAAAAAAACATCAGAGAATAAATAACTGGTGCCTACTTCAGCTGCCCTTCTTCCTGACACACCAGACCAGTACAGTCGCTGAGCTTGACTCTGGCCTCTGGGCTTTGTCTGTGGCTAGAAATGAATGGCAGGAGTTCAGAATCGTAGTACTTTTACAAGTATGTCCAACAGGATCTAGTCCTTTTCTATTTTTTAAAAAAATGAATATTCAGTCCATTATATAAATAGTTTAAAAAGGTTAAATAAAAATAAAGAGGTGTTAAAAGCATATTGTTAACAGGAGTAGCAGGTACTTTATACACAGTATAATCCCATCTTATTAGCAAATCTGTTGACCTCTTAGATTCTTAACTGTCATAACCACTGACCAACCATTTATTGATAGTCATTAATCATTTATTATCTTGGCCTGAATTGTTTCTAACTGTTCCAGTAATATAAATTGTTCTTCCTTTCAAAATTCAATAATGTAGCTGAGCTTTACTTGCAGTGCTCTCTTTGCCCAGCATTTAATATGTTTAAAATCCCCTCTGAGTAAAAATTTCTGTAGAAAGTCATTCGAAGGAGAGTGTTCTTTACCACAATAATCCCCCATGCATAAATCTTTGTTAATTGAGCCACTTTTCTAGACAATGCAGTAATTATAGTTCGTTCAAGAGCATCGAAGAACACCGCTGTTAATTTACCCTGACGTTTTCTCAATCAGTGTGTAGTCTCACCAGGGTAATCGGGGGCTTCTCCCTCAAATCACAGGGCACAGGTACGAACTGCGTTGTCATGTCAGTGCTGGGAATCCGCAAAGCCACGGGCTTTGACATTTTTTGGTTAGGATCATTTTGCACGGTTCCTCCCCTCCAGGTAGGCACAGCCCAGACACACCATGCTGAGCGCTGAGAGAGCCATGGCTGGGAGCCTGCGCTGTGGTTGTGTGGTACCTGCACCGGCCAGCGCCTCTCTGTGTCAAAATGATAAAATAGGTGCAAAAAAAGGCTCTTACTGTTTTTTGTCATGTGTTTTTTAAGATCTGAGATATGTGACTGTATTTACAGGCTGGGACCTGTTATGTTTTGAGGCTGACTGTAGAGTTTGGGTTTGGTTTTCATGTAAGACAAATCCAATTAGCATGGCTTTGTTTCTGCTGAAGGCAGTGTTTGGACCCCCATTGTTTTGACGGGTGACTGGGCAGGGAATGAGATTTAGTAAGTGCACCGTGAATGGCTTCCTGAGCTTGGAAGTGTTCTGTTTTATAGCTCAAAGATACCACAAATGAACATTAGCAAAACATGAAAATCAACTTAGAGTGTAGGAACAGGATATGAGAACCAGACTTTATGTTATGAGCTTTCTGAAACATTAAACAAGTGAGTGGGCTTTTTCAGGTCTAATAATTTATTTGATCACTAAAGCTTCTTCTCTTGCTAAGTTATCTAATTCTGGCTATAACTTCTGGAGAAAAGCCACCAGCTACTTATTAATAAATAGTCACCTCTTATCAATATCGAGTACTTGTTAAAACACTAATTTGAGTAACATACACGCGTGGAGGGAGGTTTATCAAGTGTATGTTGGATGAGAGTTTTGTAGGAGAGAATAGATAAATTCAAGAAATAACAAAATAATTTTCAGTGTGAATTAGGTAGGGGGCACAAAATTCATTGCTATTTACCAGCATCGTTTCAAAATACATCTCCAGTATCTTATGCTTTTCCTATTAATACACATGAAGACTCCAAAGAGGAACTTCAAACTTCAACTGGGAGCTGAAGCCTCACTAGGGACAATGGTAGCTGGAGGTTAGTTTTTCTAATGGACTATGTGATGCATGCTAAGCTGGATCCAAAATACTAAGATTAAGCACATGACATAGTTGTCAGTGCTGGTGCAATGTAACTCCAGATGCAAGTAAGGAGAGATGTTTGAATCTGGATGTTGGCTTGGACCGTTGTGAATATCTGGAAAAACTCTGTGTAATCTGTTGATCCTGTCAGCAAGCTCACCATTAGTGATCATCTTTCTAACACCAGGATTATGTTTAGTGTGGAGTGGCTGTGCTATGGCTTCTATTGCTCCCTACATACCCTGCTAGTGCTTATCTTGCACCTTCCACTGATATTTACCTCGGCAGTATTAACTGCTGACTCCTTGTCTTTGGAGAAATGCTGCAGTTCTTCAGAGGAGAGCAAGGTAGAGGCACAGCTGGGCCCCAGATCCTGTGGAGCCTCAATGAATTCTTTTGTGATCAAGTGGGTAAGCTATTTGCTTGCAAAGGAGGTTGGAGAAACTTGTTTACTTTGTAAGCTGGGAGCTTTCAGCCCCATGGAAATTATATATTGGTTGAAATTACATTTGAGTGGCCCTCAAAATGTTATCAAGATTGTCACCTTAAGGGAAAAGCTCCGACACAAAATAAAGAAGCTAAAGGGAATCAAGCAATGATAGAGGCTGGGTTAATTTCACTGGGCTTTTATAGTCATCCTGACCTCCTTACAAGTTCTCCATTTCAAATTATGTGTGTTCGGGGGAAAAAAAGCTATAGCCTTCTCTTGGTGAACTTGTTTCAGTGGAGGGAAAGTTGGAAAGTCTCTTTTTTTCTTTAGCCAGAAACAAGCCAAGCCCCTGAATGCTTCGACAAATAAAACTACACTTAGCATTTGTTGTTGTTACCTGCCAGGTCATGAATCAAATCTCTGCTTCCCGCTCATTCCATCACAGAGCAGATGGCTTTTACCCATTCCATTGAAGAGCAGTGTAGAGACTTGAAATCTACTGCTGAAAACTTTAAGGTAAAAGTAGGTATGATTTAATTAATTGCTCTGGCTATCTACCCTTTTAAATTGCATCTTGGACAGGATGCTGTTGAGATAGCCTTCTGGATCCCACTTTGTAGCTCTTTACCCTTCACCTCTGAACAGTAATGTGCATCTAAGTGAGATCTGTCAGAAAAGTTGCTATGGTGCGTAGCAATTTTATGCAGCCTTCAAAAACCTATTTTCTAATCAGATAATAAGCAAAGGAACAAAAATAGTACTTTGAGTCTCTGATGGTCTCGTAATTGTAATGTTTTAGCTCAGAAATGAGAAAAAAAGCAACTCTAATGAAATCATTTTGCTTCATTATAGTTGTAATTTGGCCTCTGCAATTAAAAAAAAATGCAGAGTGATGCGTTTTGTACCTTGCCAGTAGGAAAGATTAAAGGCTTCACAAACACATCTGTGTGCAGTGTTATAGTGAGTTTCTGCTGATGGGCATCTATCTCCCTGTGTTCAATCTGACAACTGGAAATATAATGGGCTCTGAAGCTGCCATTATGTTCCATCATGTCAATGATCCATAGATTAAGAACTGGCACAAGCACGCTGAAGAGCCCTAAAGGAGCTGTAATAGCCAATCTTGTCAGTAGTCAGACACTGTGGATTAAAGTGGGGGAGCACTGAACCACATACACTCTCTCCCAGTTCCGTGCATTTTCACTTATTTGAGCTGGGAGGCTTGTCAGCCTTTGGAAATATAATATTCAGCTGCTGTTGGTAAAAGCTGGAGGTCTGTGTATCATAACAACTTTTTCCGTGGGCCAGCTAGTGAGAAAACTTTTGTTAAGCATGTTGGTGTTCTCTATTGTAAATGTGATTGGTTGTGTTCACTAAATTGTTCCATTGTCGTAATATGGCCAACTCATCCTTCCTTGGTCAGATCACGGGGCGGTTGCCAATGAGAGTCCCTGCTTCCTAGATCTATTAGTCACCCTGCCCAAATGCATCTATGCTTCTTGCGAGGTCTGCAGGAGACACCTGCATATGTGAAGCATAAAATGATCTCCTGTGCTTTATCCAAGCTTGGTCTGTATAGAGCCGGTTCAAGTGTCTCCATGTGGAGCTGCTGCAATGAAAGTCCTGGCAAGTGCTAAGCAGCAGTGGTCCCCCTAAATGTAAGCTCTCTGCACCGTGCTTCCAGCATTTCCTCTAGGACAGTTAGAGGCACAGGGCTGCAAGGGGGCAAGCTCTGTACCTTTGTATGGTGGTGCATATTTGCCTTCACAGTCCATTGGGACTGCAGGGGACTGGGGTGGCCAGTGGCTTTACAAGAACTAATTCAAATCTTGCAGGGCTGGAGCTGAAAGCTAATGAGTCCTGCTGGACCCAGACTGACTCCATACAGAGCCAGACGGATGTCTTTGCAACTTGTGCCCGTATCACCAGTTCTTTCTGTTAGCCCGGTTGTCCGAACCCACCATTATCCTGGATAACTGAGGGTTGGTCTTTAGACTAATAATCTCTATGTCATGACACTTGCAAGATGTTTTTAGATTTGACATAAGCAATTACGTGAAATAGCAATTGCTCATTTAAAGTTTTTAATGAGATCCACTTCAGACTTTTGTAATGAGATAACATTTACCTTTGGCTACCACTGGCCTGGAGCAGATCCAGCCCAATGAGCTACATGGGAAAGCATCTATATCTTTTACCGGGCATCTGAGCCAGACGTTCCCTAGTGAGATGGATTTACAGTCCTTAATCCTGGAAATAAATCCAGGAAAGCAGTTTTATGACCAGGGTGGTACTTGCTGAAGTCTGTGAGATTTTTCTGAGAAGGAGCAGGGATCTCAGGCAGGACTTCCATGAAGAATAGTGATACTGCAGAACACACCACAATCCAGATCTCGGGGTTTTCAGGCACAGGAAATCTGAACTGTGCACTGCAGGATCAAAGTTTGATCTTTACCTTTTGTATCTTAGTAAAAGTTTAAATCTGTCCCAGTTCACAAGATAATTTTGCTTTCTAGTCACATCTTCTACTTGCTCCATTTGCTCTTATGGATCAAGTAACTGAGCTATGATCTCATCTGTCCTCTCCCTCTCCTGTCCAGTGGGAAAATAATTTCATTCCAGATACACAGCAGTTACATTCATAATCTCTTCTTTTTTTATTTTTTTTAAATTTCTAGTTTATGAGGCACTATTACACTAATGCTGCCTCCATTAATCTAGCATCACTTAGATTTCCTGTATTCCTTGGAGAAGACAAGAGTAAAATTTTAACTAAGACTCATTCTATCATTACTACATTTTTTTCTCATATGCATGGGCGTGAATTTCAAGATCTGAAAAGATCCTCTAAAGCCCATTACACAGGGAAAGAGAAAGACATTCTGCATAATAAATAACAGTTCACCTATCTCAGTCATCTGTGCCACTCCTTCATGTTAAGATATTTGCATATTATTTCCAGTCAAAACTTTCTGACCAACTTTAGATCTCCTTCTGTATTTTTCTAATAGATTAACATTTCCTGTTTCTTTTTCTTTTCTTTCTTATGGCCTCAGTTAGTTCCAGTATGCCTCAGAAATCAATATCCATTTACTCCTCTTCACTTCCCTCAATCAAAATCATGTAGGAATTACATAGCAAGAGAGGTAACTATGGTTATAAAAAGGGTCCTTCACTCTGAAAGAAGGAAACTTTCACAGTTTTCAGTACAATAGAATCGAGAGACCTTTCTTTTTATATCCAACCTTTTGCTGCTACACTTTATAGACTCCAAATCGTAACTATGCTACATGTTTTTCTCTTCACTGCCCCTTCTGTAAGATGGTGCCAGAGCTACTGCCATCCAATTTTGTAGCCTGAAATTTTCATGGCCAATATTTAATTCTTTTTAATGTTTGGGAAAGGATGCTTTCTCAACCTAAATAGCTTCTTTTTCTTCTCACTTTTTCTACCTGAATCATTATTTTCATCTCTCTTATTCAAGGGGATTGATAGTTTCTTGTATCAAATAATGTACATTCAGTCATGTAGATGTTTATAGCTTTCTGCAATAAGACAGCTATGTATGAAATACCAGGACTGCAGTGTCAGTGCAAGGAAATGGTTCCAGAATATTGTGGACTTCTGCATTAGGTACACACCCCTGTCTCTGTGCAATCTAAAAATCCACTGTCTTCAAGGTCTTCATCCCCACACGACTCTCATGTTCCCACAATAGGTGACGAAGTGTGTTGTCCACACTTTGCTGATGGGAAACCAAGGTTGAAGTCTCAAGTTGTAGAGGGAATCCCCAATAGACCAGGCAGCCTGGGCACACAGAGGCCCTGGTTGCTGGAATATCCTCCTTCCCTTCTGAAGTTTTCATAGTTGCTTAAGGGATTTGATTCTCGGTCCTCATTAAATTAAATGGGATGAGGGCATCCAGATATCTGAACTTGCTCTGAAAATCTCAGCTGTAAAGGACAGCTTATTAGGCCTTTTCCCCCATATCTTACAAGCAGAAAAAGAAGATCCATTGTGAGTGAGAGAAACCAGTACATCATAATAAATAGGAGAAATAGCTACTACTTTGTAATTCAATTGTAACTTCGTATTAAATTTAATAATGCATACATGTTAACTTCATTTTGCTCTTATTAAGAGAAAAGAAATTGGCTCAGGCAAGCAAGCAAATAATTAAATAGAAATATTAAAAAATGCATGAACAGTATGGAGCTTAAATGTGTATCACTTTTATAGCGGCCGATGTGATTTAAAATCTGAGTCCCTAAAAATGAAGCATTCCTGAAGCTTTTGAAAGCTCTCTAGGAATTCTAGCATCAGAAATGAGTTTTTGCAGTGTCAATATCTCTAGAGACTCGAGGTTGCTTATTATTCCACGGTCCCCAGCACGGGCTATATTAAACACAGGAACATTGAGGGAAAGTCCACACTAAGTGATAGGAAAGGCTACAGCAGAGCAGTGGTTGTATCTGTGCTGCCTTTAAATTAGCTACCTGAGATAGCTCACTCTACTTCTTAGCAGGCTGAGGGCAGGCACAATGCTTTCCAACAAGTACAGGTAGCTGAAGTAGCAAATTTAAAACACAACAAAAATCACTACAGTGCCCTGCAGTGATTGCCCGATGGATTAGCCCTACCCAAGCAGATGAGGACCAGCATTTAAGTTCTGAAAATAGAGATGTCACAAAAACCACTGGGCCAAATTCCAGCACTCTCTAAGGGCCTCCATGCAACGAGAAATTTGCCTGAAGAGCTTGAAGTGAAGCCAATAGAGCTGATTTCAGCCAGTTTTGTCTTTATAAATACATCCAAACCTGACCTCTTTGAGGCCTCCTCACATTCACTGCTCAAAGATTTGCCAAACTCCACAGATCTCTTTTTCCACAGAGATATTCCTTCTTCAGCCAGAAAGTTTTCTGTCCCCATGTTGGATGAAGAGAACAGACAAGAAAAGGACAGGATGCTTTTAAATACACAGAGAAAAAGACCTGCTTTATTTGACTGACCTCTTATTTAATATGCCTGTTTAAAGCTTTCTTACTCTTTCAAGAAAATCCATTTGTGATAGATAAACATTATCTGGATGTTCCAGATCAAATCACTGAAAAGGAAAAAAAAGGTTTTGTCCTTGAAATGACCAGAATTATCCTATTAAGGAGAACTGAACAATATTTCTTTAATAGGTCTAAGTCATCTTTTATATTTAGAGCACAAGAAGTGCTATTGCAAGGCCAGGCAGACAGGCAAGACAGAGGAGAGGAAACTTTAATTTCTTCAGTATTATCTCTGCAAAAGCTCTTCACCTTGATGATTGAAATAAGCTTTACCATGTCAATATTCCTCTCTATTCCTTTCCTCTGCTTGGGAACATTACCTTACATACCCTTTCTACCTGCTGATTTCAAGTCCATATGGGAAAGGACATAATTTTGAAAATTCCCCAAAACCATGACCCTTTCTGCTTTAGAATAACTCTGATTCTGCTGCCAGTGATCCTGCATGGTGCACAAGCACTTGGGTTTAGCTATGTAAGCTTTGCCTTGGAGTCTTATTTTCCTCAGCATCATTATTTGTAGACATGTCCACGCTCATTTGTATCTGGAGGCATTCCTTTGCAATATAGAAGGGCTAGGCAGTTTTATTTTAAATGCCAGGAAACGGGTTCACCAGAAATGAGTAACTGCTACTGGCTTTTAGTGTTGCTACTAAATTGAGTAAGATGCAGTGATTAAAGGCAGCCAGTACAAATATTAAAAGCAAGTCAGGCAAAACAAACATGCAAAAAAAACAAACTTACTTTAAGGGAATCTCCATAGCTGATGGGAGAGAGTGAAAGTATTGATCAAACTAAGTAACTACACAAAGGAGAAGAAAACTGGTTTGTGGTCAGAGCATTGAAAATGAAAGATGTGGCTGTGTGGAAGACTCGCTTAGCAAGAGGAGCAGGAGAGCCAGAAAAGGTGTGGAGCTCTTTAAACAAGTAGGGAGCTGAGAAGCTGCAGTGCTGCACAGGCTCGTGCCAGAGCCAGGCTGTACCGTGTGTTGTACTGTACAGCTGGATGATGGATTGGATTTCAAAAGAAAGTATGTGCCATATTTGCTAATGACAGCTACAAGCAGCAGGTTAAACCCTGACAAAGAGGTGAGTCTAGTTTTAAAGTATCAAGGCGGAAGGAACAGCACAGGCCGCACAAATGATCTGTAAGGTGGTGGTTGTAACTCTGGGTGAAGTTAAGACTCCTGATTCCTTTATTCTGCTGGGTAGGACACTATTGCCCTTAGTGACCTTGTGTGTTATTGCTGTAGGATGCCTAGTTTTGATTGGCTATTAGCTCTCAAGTGCAGAGGTTCTGGGAATAAAACTCCTTGATTTAGTGCCAGTCTTTACAGATCACTTCAGATTTCCAAACAGGTGAACATTATCCATGGCAATACACAGCCTGAGCCTGAAATAAAGCATGACATAACTTCATTTCTGACTCAGTCTTGCAGTGGGGACAAACCATATGAGAATGACACAATCAGAGGAGGAAGAACAAAAACATAAAGCCATGGCTTATCATTTCACAGACCAGCAAGCAGAATACAGGGAAATCCTTTTTAGCAATCTCAGCAGGAACAGTATTTTCCTGTACTTTATCACCCCAGTGAGAAAATCAGGACAACCACTTTGGCAACATGCTTTGCCACCACCTAAGTCTGTGGTTGGCTCAAAATGTCAGGATGTTTGAAGTACTCTATAGAAAAGCCAACATTTAAATGGACGTAGGGTCAGATTCAAAATTCTCTGGACCAAATGGGACTCTTACTATTTATATAAGTGGGTTTTGGATTAAGACAAAAGGAGCTAATTTATTCCAGTGTCATTAGAAACCTCCATTCAGAGGTTTATGGAGGCTCCTTGATAAAAAGGACTTGGAGAACCAGAACATCGATTCGTAAGCAATGCTGCTTTGTTACTGACAAGAAGAGTTGAGTCTTCAGCTGTTGCTGGCCCATGTTGTTATTTTGGTACTGGACGTACTTGGTACTGGAATTTATTAAAAGTAGCTTTCTATGGCCAATATGAATAGTGTGTGCTTTTCTGAACGTCCATGACTGTTCAAACTGGAACCAACAGGGATCTATGTGAACAATTTTTTTTTGGATCCAGGTACTTTGCTTTCAAAGTGAAGCAGATGGGAATGAGGTAGTTATGGAAACATCTATAGTTAGAAGAAGTCAGCTAGGTGCATATAAACATAAGGAGCTAAAACTATACGACTAAAATATTTCCCATCTTTATAGTCTCCCCCTTACAGATCCAAAAACATAACAATTGAGTAATGTATGCCTGGTCTGTTGATTTAATATATTTATTTATATACTGTGAGGCTGCTGGTAAAAAAGTGTCAGGACTGATCTTTTGAGCCTACATGCAAGTGCTTATTTACTGAAGAAACTGGGAGCTTTACTGTTACAGATTAATTTTTTCTATAGTTTTTGTCATTTTGAATCCAAATTTCTCCCTGAATGTTGCAATTTGCATTTTTAAATAGGGTGATATTTGAAAATATTAGTTTATTAATTTTAAAGAATATGTTATTGAGACACATACAGTGGTCTTCATGGGAGAAGTAATCATTGATATAATCGTACACCATTTTTTTCTATTTGTTCTGGAGTTAGAATGAAGGACAGAAAGATTCTGATTTCACCTGTAAAACTCATACATCACCATATTAGTTACTGAGCTTTGAAAAATGACCTCATAATAACAAATGCACTGGAAACAATTCTGGGTTGCTGGAGGGGCATTTGTTTTACTTTTAATGTGAGCAACTTACCAAAATGGTGAGCTTCTAAAAGAAAAGTATCAATAATAATCTCAGATGGCTTTAAAAAAAGAGATTTATTTTCCATGATGCACTGAGAAGCCTGTGATGACGTTTGTTGCCTCTGCAGTTCTGGAAGCAGCAAGATCTGAGATCAGTATATCTGGTAGCTGTGCCAGTTCGTAGTGATGTAAATCAAAAGCTTGTTGAAGTAAAAATGGTATATTGTTTAGGCAGCTCTACGCTCATCGTAAATTTATCCCTTAACATATTTTATCTGGTCTAGACTCTTTACCTGTTCTGAACATACTGGTTAAAAGTGAGATTGGTTCACAGCCCAACAGATCTTGTTTGTTTTCCTGACTTTTATTCAGTATTTTTTATCCCTTAGATGCTGTTTTCTTTGGCTTTTCATTCACTTGCCCTGCTGTTTGTTTTCACTGGTAACAAGAAGACAGATATACTTTTGTAAATTGCAGCTTTATAGTTAAATCCTGCCTGAATTTCCACAAGACTTCACCAGCTCAAGCTGGGAGCAGTACTAGGAGTCTGATCTATGCAGGGATTTAACATTTTTCCCACTGAGTCCCTGCCCTACTAGTGTAAGGCAGTAAACAGGGGCTTTTTAACAGCGAGCTCTGATCTCCTCCCCATTTCTTTCACTTTCTGCTTATCCAACAACTGCAGACTCTCATTTCCCAAATGAAATCATGGGCACAGCCTCCTTCATTCCTAAAAACACGTGGGACTCTCATAGTCCTGTTCCTGCTTCTCTGTAATGAATGCTGCAGGTGTTAATCAGTTTTTTTTTCTTTTCAGATATTTCAGTAATTTCCTTAAGACCTATTTTATGCTGGGGCTCAGATCTAGAGGTCTTAGGTGTCCTATAACTTGCCTCCTTCTTCCTACAAGAAGAGGTGAAAAAAAGCTAGCATTGCAGATAGCAGACTTTAAATGGTGTAAAGAATTAGTATAACTTCCAATCTAGATGTTCAAGGGAAATAGCATCGTGGAACTAACTGTGGTTCTGAAATAACAGCTTGGTTTAGCAGTTAATGAAAGACTGAGGTTGCAGCATTTACATTTGTGATTTTCAGATAAACACCCTGTCTTCCTCCTAAGACACAGCTGGATCCACAGCCCTTTTCATACCCACAATGCAGGATAAGCTTTGTTAATGCCTCATCATTGCTTCAAAATAAGACTTCAGTGAAACCTACCTGGCATTTTGGTATTTAGGAAAAGCAATCCAAAAACTAATCCTATAGGAAGTATCTGTATCAATTGTATTTTAAATGAAGGGTTTTATAAGGAAAACTTGGTCATCGTAGAAATCCCAATTTCTGCTCCCAGCAGTCATTAAATTTTTCATTACTTTGCTCTATTTGAGGCACATTCAATATAAGAATTATACTATATATGAGTAGCTGGATACTGCCTCGTCCTTTCTGTCAGAATGGGGTTACCCAAACAATACAGAGAGGTCCTGGTGGAGATCAGAAATGCTGAGTGTTAGCATCTGTGCAGTTTTAAGCAGGGGAAAAGTATTTTGGGTCAAAATTTGAGACAAGTGAGGGATGATCTAAATATTGTAAATGTTATTGTTATATTCTTTGTCTTCTGTAAAACAGGCAAAAACATTCAGAAGCATTTTATATTCAACTGTATTAAATAGGTTACAACACTTTCAGCTGTTGACAGCTTACATTCCAATGGAATGTAGTTTAGATTAAAACCAAATATTTGACAAGTTTATTGGATATGCAGCGAAAGGTCGCTTGTGCCTCTGTATGTGATATGGTTTGGAAGAAATAACCTATACAGAAAGCGATTGAAATCGGAAGTACCTGCATTAAACTAATAAATGAAATAAGGTTTGGACACTGTCATCCAAAAGCGAGCTGTTTTCAGGCTGTGGGATTTATAGTTCAGGATGACACAAAGGGCAGCCTTCTTGGATTTCACTACTGTTATGTGGTTGCATGTCGCTGTGGGAACTGAACCAAGTATCCTGAATGGATCTGATGCTTTACATTCAGACCCGTGGATACTCGGATATTACATCTGCGGAGAAACAGATTGGAAATCTGAGATACCAGTGGATTACAGTGGATGGTATCAGGGATGTAGGATCTGCTCAGACGATTTTTCACTGCTTAAGTATGCAGCACTGAGCAATTAAAGTGTCAATTTAAATAATCATTTCGTGAGGGTTTGGGGGATATTTAGGCTGGAAAACAAACACATGAGAAAATTCACAATGATAGCTGCAAAAATTGATCCCTGAACCAACAATGATCCAAACAGAAATCAAGACACTTAGAGTAGCCAATAGAGTTCTTTACAGTCATATGATGGAAAATCCCAGCTGCTCATCTGAAGAGGTTTCTAAGCTATGTTACAGTTCTTATTTCTCAACAAATATTTCTGGAGTTGACCAGTTGAAGAACAACTGATCAGTGCTTTAAAAACCTGTTAGAATGAGCTAACTTAGAAGTAAAAGCGTTTTCTTTTTGAAATATTCTTATTATGGAAAAAAAAAAGAAAAAAAAAGAAAGAAGGAATAGTGGAGATTGCATGCAATTGCATAAATAAATTTCTGTAGGTAGTAAACTTAAGGTGAAATGTTACAGATTTATATCTATAATATAAATGACCTCACTGTCAAATTGGCATCCTGAAACTGAAAAAAACCAACAAAGCAAATACTAGGTAAAAGATGGTTCATTATTCATCACCTCAAAGATTTATATATAAATGCATTCAGTTTTCCAAAACTATGGCAGCCAAGAGGGCAAACTGCATCCTGGGGTGCATCAAACACTGTAACCAGACAGTCAAAAGAGGTGATTGTCCCTCTGTATTCAGTGTTGGTGTGGCCTCACCCTGAGTGCTATGTGTAGTTCTGGGCCCCACAATTTAAGAAGGATGTGAAGGTCCTTGAATGCGCTAGAGGAGAGCAACAAAGCTGGTGAAAAGGCTGCAAGTCATGTCCTATGAGGAACAGCTAAGGACCCTGCGTTTGTCTAGCTTGGAGAAAGGGAGACTGAGGGGCAACCTCATTGCTCTCTACAGCTTCCTGAGGAGAGGATGTGGAGAGGGAAGTGCTGAGCTCTTCTCCCTGATATTCAGTGATAGAACACATGGAAATGGTTCACTGCTGCACCAGGGGAAGTTCAGACTAGACTTTAGATTGCGTTTCTTTGCTGAGAGGGTGGTCAAACAGTGGAACAAGCTTCCTAAAGAGGTGATTGATACCCTAAGCCTGTCAATGTTTGACGTATTTGGACAATGCCCTTAACAATGTGCTTTAACTTTTGGTCAGCCCTGAATTGTTCAGGGAGTTGGACTAGATGGTCATTGTAGGTCCCTTCCAGCTGAAATAGTCTGGTTTAGTCTAGTCTAGTCTGTCACAAATAATTCCTATCACATAAAAAAACCTCAAAACCAGACAGCCAAGTTTTTTGGATTTGTCAGTTTGCTTCTGCTTTTAGCTGTTTTTCATATGAATGTCTTTCCACCTGAAAAGTGCTAACTTTAGGTTTGTGAGCTCAAAGCCCACAGCAAGGGTATTTTTTTAAGATGGAGTAGCATTTGAATATAAATTGCTCCCAGTCCCTAGAGTTAATAGTCTTATTCATCCTGTAACCAATTTGTCTGTGGTATCAGAGACATTACCACATGATGCGTAACATTCAGTCTGCAATACTAATGGGCACCAATATACTGCCCAAGTAATGTTTCTCTTTTGTAGCAGTGTTAATAAAGCAACTATGGAAGCTATAAACTACAAGAGTGGAGGTTACAGCTGTGCAATGTTCCAGGAAGGAGTTTGAGATGACCCTAGGAGTTCCACAACCCATCAGTCATTTCTATAAGCAGGAAAAAAAGTAAATCTAAACCATGCTAATATGTGCTGAAGACAAAAAAACCCTGTTGGTCTTGGGAGTGACTGTTAACATTTGAATGACTGGTAATAAGTCTACCTGGTGAGTTTATCTACCTGGTGAGGCAGAAGAACAGAAAAAGAAAAACAGATTTTTAGAGAAAAGATTTAACATACTTTGAATTTTTACTGATTTATCGACAGAAGCTTCCTTTCTAGGGTTGAGAGAGACAAGGCTGAGGTTCAGTTTATGCATTAGAGGCTGGTGAGCTGGGTCGTCCCTGAGAGTTAGCGTCTGGGTAACCAGCAGCTCCTGCCTTTCTCTGCTGTAGTGTTGCTAGGCAGTCGCTAAGGCTGCTTTGGCTCCAAGGTAGATGATCTGTCTATTTTCTGCTCTAAACTGTGGGATTTAGGGATGGATTGTTCTCCCCAGCCTGTGTAGTTAAACCTGACTGCTTCTTGCTGTTATCCCAGCCTGGCTACTCCTTGATGATATGCAAAAGGAGATAGCTCGTTGCTGTACCCCAGTACCGCATAGTTCTACTGTTCCAGATGGAACCAGCCTGCAGCAGGAGAGTCCCAGGGTCACAAAGAGGGGTTTTCCTTGGGGATTTAACTCTTCAGGATGAATACTGGGATTTCTGCAAGTAGGTGTCACAGGTCAGCACCAGAGATGAAACACTGGTATCATGGAAGCAGGATGGATTGTTCTGCCTGAGTTTTCCTGGGGTTTATGGCTGATTTTGTTGCCATAATGGTTTACCTAGTTTTTCTAGTTATACTCAAAGTACTTTTCCCTTAAGTAAAGAGAAAAGTCTTTTAAACTACAGGTAGTAGCTGATATTTCTTTAGTGATTAACAGTGTTTTCTGCAAAGAATTGTAAAGCAGGGTGATCAGCCGCTAATGGCGGTACTCACTTTTTTCTGTTGCCCGTGCATGGCCCTGAACTTGCTTCTGCCTTATTTATATAGAGACAAATGAAATGTGCAGAACACATTTAGTCCTGAAGTCCCAGAAACACTTTTGAAAAGTTAATCTGGTAAATTGGGTTCAAGAGACCTGGGATTAATTCTCAGTTCAGCTGCTGCCAGTTCTTTTGCTGGATATCTATCAAATGAGCCTATCGCGCAACAGTTCTGTGGACTCTCAGGTAGCTCACATAATCCACTTTATGGTTTGGTTCCTCTTCAGCGAAATAAGGCTAATACCTTATTACCTACCTCAATAGAGGAGCCAAAAGACATTACTGAATATGAACTAGTCAGATGTTTTGAGAGCTGTGTTACACAGAGGAGCATATCTGTATTTTATTTCTTATTAGTACAGTGATGTTCTCTAAGGGAGTGTTCAGTTATCAAATTTTATTCCAAAAGAAATATTTCACATGACCAAATAATTCTTGACTTATCTTTATAGTTCCTTTCTAGGAAGTCTGATTTTACAAAGTTTTCTCTGTTCCATCTCTTAATGTAGTTATGTCCTGCTAGGTACTTTGTGACTTCTTCCCCACTCCAAGTTTTCAAAATGGCTTCAATTTCCCTAGCGGGTTGTCAGGTCTCTGGTGATAGCTGAGAAGATGCTTCCTCTATACCTCCAGCCATTAATTTGATTTTTTTTTTTCCCCCTTTCTCTGTGAGCGCTACAAAAGTTGATTCACTTACAGTACACAGTGAGTAAGATCAAGCACCTATGTGAAAGGAAGTGAAATGAGGTTTCACACAATTAGTACAGGGGGTTTTGGTAGATATCTGTTGGCTATTTGTATCTGGGCATTGTCTATTTCTGTTGCCAAATGTTTCCTTCACTGAAGTCTTTGCAGTTACTTTACTGAGCTTCTTTAGGAGGGTGAGAAGAGCTGGCTGGCAGAGTTCCAGACTGCAGCTTCCTATTTCCAAACCAGATAAAAGACCAGCCCAGAAGGGACCTGAAGAGGTTGCCTTGACAGTCTTTTGCCTGAAGGAAAGCTTGGCGTTTTAGAGGCTGTTTCTGACTGGTCCTTACAAGCTGCCATTGATGGAGATGGTCACTGCCTGTGAAACAGATCCCTGCTAGTATATTCCTGGTACCGGATATCCCCAGTGATGTGCTGATGTTTGCTCTCATTCTCTTTGTCATAACACCGCCCACATATCTCCACCAAAATAATTTCTCCTTTCGTGTTATGCAGGCAAGAAATGACACATCTGGGTATTGGGCCAGTGTCGTATATGCTGTGGCCAGTATGAATAACATTGATTAAATTCAGTAAGGACAACAATCAAGCCTTAATTTGCTTGATTATTAGCCAGTAATAACTTTTTAGCATTTGCTATTGTAGGGTAAGTTTATAATCTCAAATACTCAAAAAAAGAAATATCGAAGGAACACATCTTTGGGACCTATTTGATTGCTGAGTACATACCAGGTAAATCTAATATAGAAGCGCTCCTGCTGTTGGGCTCTGGATCACCAGATGTGATAGAAGAGTAAGTGTCTTTGCTCATGGCTTATAGGTGACAGTTGTTCCTTCTGCCGACTCGCTTGCTTCTCAAATACTCCCCACAGACCTCACAAAGCTTTTTCTCAAGTGGAAGTTTTCTGTTCCCAGTTTTATCACCCTACAGATGCATTCCTTGCTAAGTCATTTTAGGGGGATTTGGTCTTTAGAGTAAACTACTTTCACTGGAGTTGCTTTAGAAAGTATGGGCTTTTTACAGAAATTGATCTGAAAAAGAGTTCTTATCTTACTCAGTTGTGAAATTCTGGGTAAATGAAGAGAAAGCTATAAAGATATACATATGTATGTAATGACTGAAGAAAGGGAGTGATTTGGGGGGCGGGAGAGGTGGGAAATTAGGGAGTAATTAAGTGCCACTGAGAAATAAGGAATTTAAACTGACTCTTGATTACACTAGAGTAGTTCAACAAAAGAAGCAATATAAGTCTGCTAATCACAAGCAGCTCATTGCTGACAAAATGTGATAGTGAGTAACTTTATCTCCTTTCCTGTTCAGCCAGAATTTATTCTGTCTAAATTAAAGCATGTAAGGTGTGTATAGTAAGAACTATTTTGCTTTAAGCTCCTTATATTAGTCAGGGGAGAGATCCAGGCACCTCTAGAGTTTGCGAGAATGGGCAAAAAGTGGGCAAGTTTCTCGATAAATGGCCAGAATATTCTCCACAAGGCCTTTCTTTCTTTCCATTCACTGTTAGAAGAGCCTAGGAAAACTAGTTATTTTGGAGGCAATGTAACAAAATAGATCCAATTTACTAGTATATCCAAGCACTGTGATACCTCAAATCTTTACCCATCAAATACACCTTTTCCTCATGAAAGAGCAAAATTTTATTAAAGCTTTTTTCCAGCAAGGTGATTTCAGCATATTAAAGATGATTCAGCAAAGCACTTAATTAACATGTCTCAGCGTATCCCTAATTAGCAGAGATCTTAAATTCTTGTGCAATACTAAGCATATCCTTGAAGTTAACTCATGTATATACTTAAACTAATGAGTATGGCTGGTGGAAAGCAGGCAAGTTAAGCAAGTGCTCCAGTAGCAGGCCCTGTAATTTGCTGGAAGACATATGTGATATCTCTGATAAAACCAAGAGCTGAACTTAGAGCAGCAGAATTTCTTCTATATTCTACAGTCACAAAACTACCTTTCCTAAGTAAGTAAACTTCACCACCTTCCCTCTTCTACTACATGGATGTGAGATTTCTCCATCTCCCCGATACTGGAGCATTGTTCTCTGCTTATTACTGGGTGTTTTGTGATAAAGGATGTTTTGAAATGTAGAAGCTTGAAGTATCTTTGGGAATCTGTTTCTCTTCACTGAACTTGATTGAACTCGACTGCCTTGTGTTTCATTCTGAGAATGACTGACTTTCTTTTTCCCAGGCTTTTGAAGTTCACTTTTCAGGTATGGGGAGGTCAGTAGCATTGGCTTTTCTCCACCTGAGTGCCTGAGTTACTGCAGGAGAGAACACAAATCATTAATAGTGAAAATTGCTCGATATCCTCTAGTGGATGGCAGTATCCTTGCTCCGTGTCTCTTGGTACAGCAAAACACTTCAGTTGAAGAGGTTTTAAAAATCTATTTTGTCTACTTGAATACACAAGCTCTGTGGTAATGTACAGCCTTCGTACCAAGGTCAAATCAGAGTAATTGTGACTAAGCAGATTTGTTAGTGAAAACAGGGCTGTATTATTTGGTAAGGGAATAAGAACTGGGGTTATCCTGTGTGCTTGCTAGTTTTGGTCTTTACTGAGAACTTGCAGGTAACTTAAATGGAGGGAAATTTACTTGTCCTTCCTATCTGTCCCTCACATTGCCTGCATCTTGTAATGGCAAAGGTCCTGCCATTGCCATTACCCAGACGTACACACTATGCAGCTGGATCCAGCCCGGTGCTATGGATAGTCCTCAGTCAGCTGAGTCTTGATCAGATTTAATTTTATTTATGACATTCATTTTGTTCCAAACCCATACACTAGCTGGTTGCCTGTGACGGATAGTAAGGATATACCCCATCCTTGGCCTCCCAAACCTGGCACATCACTTGGTTTCACAGAAAAAAAGTAATTGCCACTTTTTTGGTGAAACAGCAGAAACTGGCTATGACAAGAGTTGGGATGATGGCCAGAACCATGCTGGTGTTCCTACAGGTGCTAGATGTCTTGTTGCAGAGTTTTATTCATGCAACCTTGGTTAAACTGGCTCTCAGATGTATGGTTTGGAGGATGATCAAAAGATGTTTGTCTTTTTTTTTTTCTTTTGTTACTTAGGTAGTTTAGGCTATAATACACTACTCAGGAAGAACAGGGTATTTTCACCTGAATGCTTTTGCAGTTGAAGGAATGAAGTCCTCAACCTCTCCTGCTCTATTCTGCTATATTGTGTAGTTCTGGTGACTTTTGATCCTTTGTACTTTTCCATTGTTATGGTGTGAAAAGATGACTTGTGGAGCTGAGGTTTTCTGGGTACTTCTAGACAAAATGTCTCCATAGTTACCTGCAATTGCAAGGACTGAGTAGAGTCCCAGCTGGTCTCATCCATCCTGTGTTCGGGGTATACCTATATATACATCCCTACAAGCAAAGAAGCGTAGAGTTATTTTCAGAAGTTTCTCTGAACATACGTGCTTAAACTCTGCCAATCCAGCCTTAACCTTCAGTTCTGGCTGGAGATGTCATTCTTGCATCCTGTTTTATATAACTGTGTAGCATTGCTGCTGTTGTCCTCCATGATCATAGAATTGTCACAGTTGAAAAAGACCTCTAAGATCACCGTGTCCACCTGCCAACCCGATGTTGTACAAGGGAATTCTTTATAGATTTTTAAACAGAATAACTCTTTGACCTGGACAGAAAAACTAGTGGGTAAAATCTTAACATTGTACAAGCTAATCCTTGGAATATTTGTAGTAAATCACTACAAATTGCTAGTTGTCACTTACAGCATTAGTTTCCCCAGCCAAGCCATCCGAGGTGGGTGTTTTTAATAACAGGGTTTTAAGGCCAGAGATGTTTTCCAAACAAGTTTGTTATAATGCTTAATGAAATAAGACAATCTGCTAGGAAAACAAACAACACTGCTCCACTGCTCCCAAGATCTGTGTAACATCAGTGATTTTGCATTTGAAATAGATCCTAGTCACCTGACATGACTAGAAAACATTTATAACTCTGTTTTTCAGAGTAACAAGTGCTCTAGAGACTTCTTAGTCACCTCACAGTCTGTTCCCTCTTTTTGACCCACACGTCTAGATTCTAGGTTCTTTTCTGAGTCCTGCGGGTTGTGCTGACGGAGAGGCCAAAGAATGGTTGGGGTCTGTCCATCAGGATGTGGCTTCTCATGGGTGACACAGTCAGGCTCCATGTGTTGGCACCTGTGTGCAAATCTAATGCAGTATAACATACTGGTGATAATCTCTGTTGAGGTCCACCCATAAGGAAAGCCTCCTCAATATGCTAATGTCTTTCCTGCCTTTCCTCCTAGTTCTGAAGGGGATATTTATGTGGGGAAGGATGTCTACCTTGCAGAAACCTGTGCTGCAGGCCTGTCTTTCTCCTCTTTTGATTTTCTCCTTTTCATTTGTTTGCTTTTTTGAGTAAAGATATTTCCTAATTGATTCAAAGCAGACCCAGATTCGTAGGGGTGGGGTAGGGGGTTAGAAAGGCACAATCTGAATTTATCCACAGTGAAAGCAAATGAATTTCAGGGTCTACCTCCAAGGAAGTAAATGAAATTCAGAAATACTATGAAATTAAATGACTAAAATTCTGTGAGGCTTGAATTAAAGGTCTAATTCAAAGGACATTATTTGGCAGTATATTGTTCCACTACCTTGTGAAATATATTAGGCTGGAGCTTCAACCTCAATGGCTGTCCACCTTCCTGCCTGCCTGCCTCCCTCCTGTCCTCCCTCCCTCCCTCAGGGCTGCTTATAAGAAAAGAAAGTATGAAAAGAAACTAGGAAAAGCAAATTGACGTACTAAATCCCTGCATGATAGCTATGCTTCTGAAAATAAAATTGAATCTTCATGAAGCAAAATTTGGAAGCTACTGGGCCAGAAGGAATGATAACAAGGAAAAACATCAGGAAACTTGGAAGGTCGTTATAGGCAAATACATAGAGGAGGTAAACTTCAGAGGAAATCTGTAGACAGTGGAATTGAACTTTTGAACCTCTTTAAGATTTTTCTGTCACTTTCTATAGTCATTAAAAAAAAGTCCTAGTTCCTTAACAGAAGTCCATTAATGAATTTAGTCTTGAACATTAAGATTCTTTCATTCCAGTGGATCTCAGAATGATTTATAGACATGCATTTGATAGGATACAGGTGGCATCAGAAGCTACATTTCATACAGCTGTATTTGGGACAGCCATGAATAACTTAGCAAAAACATTTAGGTTGACTTTTTTAAGAGCTTTACAAACAAGTGAGAGATTTGTTTACAAAACACAGCAAAACTGCATGACTGAGCCAGGTCTGGAAGTGAAGAATTCTCCATGAGATAAAGGCATAAGGATACAGGATAAAATTATTTGTAATTCAGACACTTAAGCATTATGTAATTAAAGCACACAGGTTTAAGTCAGGGGAATCTTTATATGCCTGTGCATGCAAAACTGTCCAGCACTTCTTGGATCAGACCACAAACGTCCCAGTCATTTGTCTAAGGCACTGTGATTTAATAGCATCCGCTCTTGAGAAAAGGACTCAAGCTCTTTGCATAGACAGGTAGAAAAGACCACTCTTCTCTTCCCAACAACCACAAAAAAAAAACAACCTGAAAACAAAACCCCAGAGTTTTTCACTGCAAATTTTGGCTAAGTCAGTTGATGGTGGAATCATCACTCACTGCCTTAGTGCCCTTACCCTTAGCAGTGGGTTAAATGCTGGCTAGTTTTAGGACTACCGATTTTAAATCCTGTTTGATTTGGAGAATGTCAAAAGCATACTCCTCATTGAAGTACATAAGGAGGAAATCTTACCTGGCAACACCCTTTGATGTCATTGCATTGATTGAATTGGTTTACATTTATACAGCCCTATCCTTTATACAGTCACTTTTGTTTAGAGCCAACACGCATTTCGTGGCAGTTAACCTTGTTCCCACCCCAGTGAACAGTTCTACTCCTCATTATGATTGAAACTGCTTTCTTTAAAATGAAGGGTCCTGTGGCAAAATGCGTGGATAATTTTAACCATAGTTAAGCTGGAAGTCTCCAACAAGCTTTTGATCTAAGAGATGAGTTCATAGCAGTTATATGTCCGGGACTCGTAGCAAGTGGAGTTAAATACTGAGAAGGGGTGGTAGGAAGATGAGGAGGAGGTGAGCAGTTCTTTTCTAGTGCCCATGAGCCACAGGAGTTGGCTGCTCTGCAAAGGAGAAGGTCTGGGGAGCATGTGGGAATGGTGATTGCACAGACAAGGAGCACAATTGCATTCCTCCACTCACTCATGTATGGTGGGGACCTATTCCAGTTTCTTTCCAATTCACAGCCTTTTACTGTCCTCAGTGCTTACAGCACAAATGTTATGGCTTCTGCAGTGGTTCTGAGTTATGTAGCCTTGACAAAAGCTGTGGCTTTTGGAGTGTGTTGTTCTCATAAGCAAAATGCCAAGTATGAAGCTGCTCCAGGCTTGCAGGCATGACTCTCTGCTCTCTATCATAGAGGTAAAGATGCCTTTGAATTTGTTCTTTTGTTCAGGTGAGCACGTTTTATATCCCAGAGATGGGTATTCAGTTTCTGGAATACAGCATGGAGATCTGCTTTATTCCTGTTACGTAGTGTTTCCCCTGAACAATACTGACACATAAAAAGATACGGTTTTTCATGGGCGTTGCAGTGTGAACAACTGTTATCTGTCTGGATTCCTGCCACTGTTTGTCCACTACCCTAGTGCTGTTAATCAAGTGATGATTATAGTCCCCAAAATAATAAAAAAAAATAAAAATTCTAAAATCAAACAAAGTTACCAGCCTTCTGAATTTGGAGCTTTCATGTCTGATACTCTCAGACGTTTTTGTGTAGCCGTCACATCAACAGATTTTTTTTTTCCTTTATTTTGCCAAAATCAATGATTTTTGTGTAATCATATAACTCAAGGCTTAAGAAAAAAATGCTGAATATTATGTTACATTGTTGTAGTTTGTCAGAAGAATTGCTTCTCTGAGCCATTGATGTCTACACAGAGGTTCTGTTTAGATTACCCAGAATAAATCCTCTCTAGACTGAGAATCCAAAAGAATAGCTCCACGATTATTATTTTGGGACAACCTCAAAGTAGGATTTTCCTCCCTTTGCCCTAGCAGGAAGTACTCAGCTCTGTCCATCAATCAATTAATTTCTTTACAGGGATTCCCCCCAGCCACAAACTGGGTTTCACAGGTCCCAGGAGCTGCACATGCTTAGCCACCTGCCGCAATTGGGCTGTGAGCAACAAAATAAGTACTGTGTTTCTGAAGCAGATTCTCAGTAGGTGTACAGAGTGCTCAACACCTTTGTCTCTTTTCTACACACTCAACATTTGTGTTAGGCCGAGTCTAAATTTGGAATTGAGGAGCAGTTGCAGGGAGGTGTATGGCAGCCACGCTTCCAACACTGCGGTGGGTGGCCCATGTCAAGGGTCATTACATAGGACCATTTCCACTCTGGGTTAATGATCTTTTATTCTGTCAGAGCAGGTGAAAAACTGTTCCTGTAATGGAGAATCAGCCTCTTTTCATGCCCTTCCAGCACTGTTTCCAGCTGCACAGCTCAAGATTTTGTCCACCCTCCCCACTCAGATCCCCAGCGACTACCCAGAGAGGACCCACTGGGTCCCTAATGCCAAAGTGGGGAGCCCTGTAAATCTGCAGACACTCATTTAATTGCCTGACAGGCCTCTGTATTTTGAAAGGGGCAGGATTTAGGATCCAAAGAGAGCTCATACCACTGCAGTGTGAAGCCAAGACTTGCAAATGAGTTACCAGCTGCTGATGATTCACTAGATGCCCAAGACAAGCAGTTTAACTTTCTTTTTCCTCTGTTTCTGTTTTCAAAGAAACCACTTCTCAGCTGCACACCAGGGGGCTGTTGAGAGTTTGAATTAATTTGAGACTTCTAAATTAAAATTGCTGCAATACAGCAATTCATTTCACCCTGTGAGGAATATCTTAGATCCGCTGACTCTTCCTGTGGAGGCACCTGCTTCTCTCCAAAGCCGAGCTCAGCTAACTTGCTGAGACGTTTCAGTGATAGGCACGGACTCTGATGAGCCCTGAGTGTTAACTCTTCTGTTTGCAGGTCGTGGGAGCCCACAGGCAGAAAAGAGCATCCTGATTTGTGTCACAGGGGAAGTTAACTGAATATTATGAACATATCCTATTTCTAGCAAGCACAGACATGCTGCTGTTATATTTATGCTCTGGCTTAAAAACATTCATTTGAGGATGTCATTAGGGGGTTAATGGAAGGATTGTACTTAGAAAGTCTCTCTGTAAGCTAGGCTAGCCTCTTTACCTTACTGTGTGATTAAATTCATTATTTTCCAGCTCCTGCTGTGATTGCCAACAGTCAGATTTGAGCAAATGAGCTGAGGATGTATTTATATCAGGACAATAACGTGAGGGGGTTTGCAGAATGGCATGCTATGACAAGATCAAGAAATAATGTAATTAAATTATTGTTTACAGAAAGAAGACTGGCACTTCTGGGTAGATGAAATTTTTAAGCTTTCATGACTAGAAACAAAAGTCTGGAACATCCCTTAAAAAACAAGAATTAGAGGTCAAACACTGGATGAGAAAGCAAGAATACGGGAATTTGAACTAGGCTTCATTACCAGCACAAACACATGTACATGCACACACATATATGATTACACCTCGTGCTTGTGCAGAATGAGAGCATCTTTACTAGCAAGGGATCAGTCAGTTAAGGCTGTGTGAGCAAATACCAACCACAAAATTTCCCAGCTTTCAGGAGACTGAGTTTGTCTGAACTTGACATTAAAAATAGCTGCGAGATATCAACATACAGTCTTTATTTTATGAATGGGGGAATGTACTGATCAAGGGAGGGTTTGTTTTGTTACGTTTTGTTTTTCTTGCATGTGGGGAGGAGTAGGAGGAGAAAGAGAGTTATCATTTTGGACTCAGTTTATTGTCTATATACAGACATCTAATGCCATGTGAGATCCCACAAAGTGTCAGTTTGAGATGGTAAGTAGGATACAGAAAAGATTCCCCATGGAAGCTCAAATAATAACCATGTCTGTGCAAATAAACCAAGCCCAGGATCTCAGTTAATGGGAAATGTAGACACTCAGTCTGCCTGCGGATTTAGTACATAGGTGAACACACCTATGTTTAGTCTAAGAATTAGCCCCCAAAATCTTGACAGCTTTATCTGGTGGCATTTAGACTGACCTGAAACAGGTGCAAGGCTTGGCATGTCTCCAGAGCCAAAGTAGAGAGCCACCACCATTACTATACTGTTTGCATCCTCATCCTATTTCAAGAGAAACTTGGAGGTCACAAAACATATGCTGTCTGCCGTGCAATCATAATCAAACCATGCCATAGTCCAGACTCTTCCACGTTGCTGTGCCTGTAGCATCTGGGATCTCAAGTCCTTGTTTCTTCTTCAATCAGACTTCATCAGGACCATGGTCCAAAATGTTAGTTGCTACTGTAGGTCAGCTTCTGTCTCCCTTTACATGATACCATCCACCCACTACTACCTATTGACCTTTCTCTCAGCAAACATTTGGATGTGCCTTTTTTTCCTTCGCAGTCTCTCACCCTTCCAGTTTTCATGCTCAGATTGTGTTTTGCTAATACGTAATAAAATCATCCTTGACTGAACTAGCAAGATAAACTTTTTGGAAAGATTCCTTATTAGAGTTGGATTCATATGGGTACTGTCAGAATGGAGAGATCCAGTATTGTTAATAGAGCAGTTGTGTCTGTTTTAAGAGTGCAGGGAGTAGACTGGAAAGTGTTACATTCTTAGTGTTGTTCTTAGGTAGCATATCCCACTGCTATTTCTGGAAACAGAACACCTGGATGGATCATTGATCTGAGCTAGCAGGACATTTATTTGGTATTTCTTCGACTACTCAGGTAGACCATGCAGCTCACCTGAAAAATTCGGCTTCTCAAATTGCAGACAGCGTTCCTTTTAATGAGATATGTCAGAGAAAGAGGTTACTGCCTTTTCACTCACCTCAACTGAATTCTCACATCCCACTTGACCTGATAATTATCACCCTCACAGGTCTGCTAGAAAAGATGTGCTGTGAACTCTTCCTATCCTGTTTCTGTCAAAATAACTTACACAGAAAAGACATTCCCATTATCCTGAGCAATCTAATAGATGCCATCTATTGCATAAAGAGTGATGTGGTTGAGAATACAGTGGGCAGGTTCACAGGTGTGGTTTGATCCTCAGATCTGCACAAAAGTCAGTTGACGTTAAGGAGAGAGGTGGGAAAAAGATTGTGATGTGAAAATGGGAGAGCTTCCCAATGAAATTCTCCTGCCCACTGCATTATAAAAAGCAATTTGGTTAAAGAGGGAGCCATTTCATTTTTAAACTAGAACAGAGCTGATGTCCTTTATGTACGAGGGAAGATGTGTAGAAATCAGCTCTCAGATTTAGCATGTTTTGCTCTTTTTGGACTTTATTAAGGAGGTTTTACAGAATGCTACTCAATATGCCAAAATGGACTAGCATATTCCATTTGTTGTTTACCCTTCAAATAGAAAGTCATGCATTCTCATTCTTGAATTCCTTCATTTTTAAGTCAAGAAAGGATCCTTCTGAACAACGAGTATAATCAATTCTTATAATGGCAAAGAGGCTCAGAATGCCATTCTATATCCATGAAAGAACTCTGTGAACTTTGTTTTTCTTAGAGCATCTCTTTAAAAAATAAATCAGATTTTATTTTTTATTAAATTCTGGAAAGGAAAATCCAGCACAGTACTCTTGGTATAAAAGAAGCAAGTAGGAAATAAAGCTGTCTGTCCCTTATAACCAAAATGCAATTAGTAGTCTGAAAACTTTAGATAATTTGTTTTGCTTCTGAATTGATACTTTGGCCTCAGTAGGTTTTCAGAGAAGAATGCTTGATTCACTGTCAGAAACTGGAACAGAGTCCACAAGTCCTAAATCAGCCCCATATTAAACCTAAGGAAACAAAAACCGTCCCTGAGGAAAACTTAAATTAAAATTAATTTCTAATGCACTCTAAAGGCCACAGTTTTGTGGCTCTCTTCGTCCCTGGATTGTTACTGATGATCTGTTCCAATTTGGAACAGAGACAAAATGACAATTATGCTTCCTAACAAGTCTTGAAATAACCTGCCAGTTTTGAGGTGCTACAAGAAAATTCTCTTTTCACATAATATTATAGGCTGGGACTGCTACATTCTTGTCCCATTTCTCTGCAGATATCCCTTTGTGCCAAACTCTGGTTTCTTATTTAAATAATCTATGAATACAGAGAGACCAACCCAGAAATTTAAGCACAGCCTTAGAATATACGCCTCAACACTCACCAGACCAGCTGAATTCACAGTTTAAGTGGGACTCTGTGACCAGTGTATGATACACAAAGAGAGTCAGGTACCTAAAGGTAAGGTCTATCACTGCAAGTAGATGAACATGTGAATCAGTCAAGAAAAAAATACAGAGAAGATGAGTAAAGGCTAAATTCTGACATGTTCTTGGAGCTGGGTGTTTAGCACTGGACTAGAGACCCTGCCTTCATTTGCATCTCAGCCATGAACCGCGGACTGGGGCTAGGCTTTTACGTAAAATCAGTGCTGCTTTTTTCCATAACACAGGAGACTTCCCACTGTCACAGCTTTGTTCACTTAGAAACCCTTGGTTTGTGTTCACATTTGAATCTGGAAGAGTTAAGTCCAATCCATCAGGTCCTTTTAAAAGTGAGGACTGAATAACTCAGAGCTCTGCAGACCTGTTCGGTATGAGGTAATCCTGAACATGAAGTGGCACCTATAAAGAAAATGAACTTTATGAAAAAAAAAAGGGTGGAACAGATGAAAAACACATTGAAACTCCATGGAAATACAGATTAACAGAGGGAAATTTTTTAAACAATTTCTAAAAGATGTAGGAACTAGAGAAAAAGGAATCAAACGTAGTTCTGAAACTCTCAGTGCTTTAAAGCAGTTTCCCTTTAGTGCTCTGGTAGAATAGGCAGCATGTGCAATGTTGTTACAGAAATCTGCAGTCAGTGGAAATAAAAAAACCTGTTCTAAACAGATCATAGAAGAAGGTGAACTCATCGAGGAGTATGGTTTCTCTAAGCCTGAAGACCCAAGTTAGCACAGTGGGAAACTAGTGGTGGGGGAGGCTAATGTGTTCAAAGACCAGATTGGACTGATAGAAGGATCTAGTGTTTAAAGGTTGGCAAACCAAAGCCAGTCCTTGAAAAAGCAAGCAGAACTGGCCCAGCAGGGGAAACTTTCTAGTCCCTGTTAAAAAAAATTAAGAGTAAGAGGAAAAAAAAAGAGGGATTAAGCAAGAAAATCAGCGTGGTTACAGGTGTGCTAATTGCAAAACTAACTGATTTAAACAGTGTGAAAGAAATAGAAAGCAAGCACAAAAGGTTTTTTAGAAGTATAAATAAAAAGAGAATAAGAACAGAAAAGCAGGGGACGTGAGGACAAGAGCAAAGTTTATTTGGGTACAAGCCAAAAATTACAAAGTAAATATATAATAAAGGAAGTTACCATATCCAATATGGGAACAAATCCCAAAGAAAATAAGGCTTTTACAGCAGTAAAACATCATGTTCTTTGTCCAAGAATCCTAAAAAAAAATGACATATTTATTGTTATATGAGCGTTTTAAATAAATCTGTACAAGAGAATGACAGCACCTGCGTGAGGAACAGTCAGCATGTTACCTGTAGTCAAATGCTGAGAAGGTGCAGATACCAACTGGCAGTCTGGCCTCAGTAACATAGAGGGCTGTAAGAGTTTCTTTCTTTTAAAAGAAAGAGGTAAACAGAAAATATAATCTGACAGTGAAAGAGCACATGCACTGGGAGGATGCATCAGAAGCTTTTGCCACTGGAGAGGGGGAAATACTGAAGTAAGGTATTGCTAAGATACTAAGATGTAAAATAATGCAAGTTTGTGGGTTTTTTAATTTGAGATCCGTGGACTGCTTGTAGGGATTAAACAAAAGGCAGATCAGAATATCAGCTTTGTTTTCCAGAAGCCTTCAGCCAGCTGGAAAGGATCTCAAACTCCATTCGAAAATGTCTGGAAGGCCAGAAACTAAGAAAGCTACGGCTCATATGTATATACAATTTTGGCCATCCATATTGAGAGCAGAGAAGTTCAAACTAGGTCAGTTGCAGGGGTGGGACACAGAATAATGAAGCAAACAGAATATTTTCTTATGAGGAGAGACAAACTGAGTCAGCTTGTTTAACTTCAGCAAAGTGGGGGCTGCAAAGATATATGTTGTCTGCCAATACATCAGTGTGTGATCAGTGGGGAGGCAAAAACAATTATTAAGCAGACAGGACAGTGCTGGCAGAAGCAAATGTGAATATATTGCTCATGAATATTTTAGGCTGAAAGCAAGAAGGGTTAGGACTAGTTGAGGAGTGTGATTCCGTGACTCTCTCCCATTAGAAGCACCAGAGGAGAGGCAAACACAGCAGTGGAGGTGAAGTCTGACATGCTTTTGCACAGGATTATGTGGTGTCCTATGATAGCAGGGCTATAATGGCTTAAGGGATCGATTTCCCTCAGATATTTTATATTCCTGTAATTTGCCTCACTGCACACTGGTCTTTTAATCCTATAACCTGTCAGATTGAAAAATCCTAGTACCATCAAGGTTAAGGCAGATGTTTTGCTACTACAGGATAAGAAAATGTTCCCTCTGTGTTTGACTTTGTTTCACGCAAAGCTTCAAAGGCTGCTTTTACATCTCCACAAAACACTGCACCTCCCTGAGATCCAAGAAAGTTTAACCAGTGCAGTTGGTTGGGTGCTAGTAGCTATGATAGAAGCTTTCTGTAGCCTTATGTGACATTGTTTAGCCAAAAGGATTCCATATGACTTTGAAAATTTTTGGCCTGATAAATCTGTGTGGTTTACTCCATGACTAGATCTATAGGATGAATAAGATCAGCTGAGAAGTAAATGTGTTAGAATTCAGTTCTCAATGAAAAGGTGTGTAGGCACCACCCATACATGTCAATCTGACCTATCAACTCCAAAATGCAAGCACACATGAGGAATGAAACGTGCCAAGATGACACAGTGGTTTGGGCATACAGACGGCTAAGGCAGGCCCTCTATTACAAGGTTCCCAGTAAGACACCAGAATTAGCAAACTATACTCTTCCTGGCTGATGACTGATGACAGATGATGAGCAGTCCTCCTCCCTAGCAAAATGCAACCTCTACATACCAAAACTTTCCTGGGAAGTCATTTCATAACCAGTTTAGAAGCTGTAAAATAGACCTAATCCATGCCGCACCAGAATGCTTTGGACAGAGGCAGATGTCACAGGTGTATAGCTGAGACCTCCCAATCCCGTTAGACCTGTTGTACATTCATGTCTCCAGAAAGTTATTCAGACAGATCCACCAGACCTGCCTCCCAACCCAGAAAAGAAGACATGATTGGGAGAGGGCAGAGAATAAGTAGGAGACTAGATGTTGGCCAGCTCACCAGTGTCCTTCCCCGCATTTCTTTGTATTGGTGCCAACATCAAAGATATACTGTCATGGGTATAGCACAATCATAATATAAAAGCTAATCCTTGTACCAAGTCTTTATTAATGAGGTGGTACAGATTAATGCTAGAAAGATAACAGCAACAATAACAGAAAATAGGACTTTGTCGAATGCATGCTTTTTAGAACATTTTTAGTGTCTGTTCCCTTGAAAAATCAATTTGTTAGAGCTGATGAATATTGAAACATCAGTGAAAATGTCTCAAAGAACTTTACAAGCTTGCAGGAGGCAAACAACAGGCTTTTCTGTGCCACGTTTTGACCTGATCCGTTAATGAATCAACAAGTGTTGTTCTGTGACCCCTTGCAATAAATGAAGGACCATACTGCAGGCGCTCACACTGCTCCTTTGTGTGAGGGGTTTGCTTTCAGGGCTCTGATTTGCAGTACAGTTATATGGTGACATATCACTTTGCTCATAAATTCAGTTTCTTACCTATTACCATAAGTCATACTTTTCTGAGAAGTTTTCTGAGATAAAGATCTCTCTTGCTTTACTATTTTTCTAGTCTCATAGTTATGGAGGCAGATAACAGGGAGTGAATACCCTGCAGCTTTCCCATTTGTCGAGGTCAGCAGTAGAATTTATAACTGGGTTTTAATTTGAAGCCATTCATTATTTCATCTCTGTTTTTAAATTGCCTCCTTTCATATTTTGTTACCTTGCCCTTTTGTAATGCAGCCTAACAGCATCTTTGTGGTTTTGCTCAGCACTGAGCACTGAACAGATGTTTTCTTTGAGCTGTGCTCAGTCATATCAAGGCCCTTTCCCTCAATAATTACAGTTAATTTTAGGAATCCTCCGTGAATATTAATAGTGGAAATTGTTCCATCAAATATACATAAAGATTACACTGAATGCTCTTTGACAATGCACTGCTCAATTACACAGATGCATTACATCATCCCGAAGTTGCATGTAATTTTCTTTATGCTTAATTAGATTGAAAGAGAGTGCCAGGAGGAGTGGGGGAATGGACTGTGGGTTTCTATAAATCCCATTAAAGCACATTATACCCCACACTCAGAAATGTCTTTCTCCTTAACGTTCCCCTCTAATTTTGGGTTGCTTCTACATGTTTCATCAGATATCTAGCACAATAGAAAAGAGCTAGTTACCTTAAAAATACTAAAGATTTTCCTTTCTCTACCCTGCAATAAAAATGCAGATCCACTATAGTTCTAGGCAGACCAAAACACTGGGTGTAACTATGTCATTGACTGTCATCATAACAAATTTAGCCTGTGACTTCATCCCAGGGCCAGACAGGGGAGGGGAATGGGCAGCAAAGGAGAATGGCCATGATTAAGTACAAATCACCAGAGCAATTAGGGAACGTGACCGGAGTATAAAAAGCACAAGGAGACATCTCTCAGCCCAATGGATTCACAGTGTTTTTTTCTTAGCTACACAAGCCCATTTTTGATGTTTGCCGCCTTCTTGGCTCCTGCCTTGTTTAAGGCAGGTTGGCTCAGCATGAAGAAGAGCTACAGAGGCAGATAGCCTGGTCTTTGTAAACATGCCATGTATCTAGCAGCTGCAGCCCATGGTGGAGGGCAGAGACAATTCTCCAAGGCATGTGATGCTCCCTGAAGCCAACAGGAGCAAATCTCTCTGTCCTCTGACTTGGGCAAGCGACTCTTACTTACAGGTCTCTGTCCTTATTGGCTAATTGTTGAAAGAAATCCCTCTCTTGTTTCTGTTGGTTTCAGTTCCCAAATCAGACTCTAGAGGATATGTGGCTCTCTTGCAGTCAGGCAGAAATTTGCTCTATAAAGCTGCAATCATCATGTACATCAATTAGCCCTCTAGGTAACTCAGTCCAGACGGTGCAGTCAGTCATTAAGGAGGACTGAATTCTGTACAAAGTCTTATGAAAAGTGAACTCAGGTTAACATGATAAAAATTACATTAATGGTATTTCAGATAAAAGAAGGAAAGACTTGCTGTAAAGGATAAGAGAGAAGCTAAGGGCTTATATAGTGCAGATGTCCTGTGAGACAGATCAAGACAGACCATCTGACCATCACCTGCAGTCATGTTTTTCAAGGGTCTGTGTCCTAGAGTGAGCCACAGACCATAAAAATTGTGCTAGCAAGGCACTCCCTGATGTCATTCCCATGAGCCATTCAGCCATCACGACTGGAGGTTAACACATCAGTCTCCCTCAGGTCTAATGTGCCCTGGGACATAAGTTAAATCAAATGTTCTATCAAGTGATAGGAGTAACTTTATATATTGGAAGACGTGCCAGTTGCTTCAAAATTACAATTTGTAACAGTAAGTTCTCATCATGTGACAGAGGATGCTCACTTAGGGGTCATGGACCAGGTCAAAGCCCTGTCTCACCAATGGACATCTACCCATAGGTGGCCAAACTGCAGGTACCTTATTAGAATGTCGTGACGTGACAGATTATATCAGCTTTGTGGATGTGTATAGACATATATGACCTTGTTAAATGGAATAACCATTCAAGGTTGCTGTTGCAATCGTGTTCATCTCTAAATGAAGAGAAATAAACTTAGTGGCCCAATGCGGTAAAACTGCACCCAACACAGGGCACGTGGCTGCATTCAACTTGAGTGCACTATGTTATAAGTTTTCCTTTCTCATAAATATTCATAATGATGATCCTTTAGCACTTTCCATCTAAGGATCCCAAAGCAGTTGACAAGTACAAATTACCAACACTTTGCAATACCCAGAGAGGGAGGGTAAGTGCCGCAGCCGGTTAACAGTCAGACGTGAAATGGCACACGGAGGTTAAATGAGTTGTCCAGGGTTGGGTGGTGAGTCAGAATGGGAGCTGGAAAGTGGAACCCAGGAACTACTGTTCTGCTGCCGCTGAATATACACAAGAACGGGCAGCCAGGGAGTTGCCTGAACAATGTTTGCTACAGCTGGTGCTGAGTCTCACAGCCCCTTGTCTCTGTGCATGGTGCCCTCCAGAGCTGAATCATGAACACACTCTCAGCCCATACGCTCAGGTGCTGGGAACATCCCAGAGAGCGTCTACAGGTGCTGTGGAAAGGATTGTTCTGGGCTGACAGATGTAGGGACTGATTTTAAACAGTGTGTGAGTTGAGTATGAAAAGGGAATAGGCACTGTTGGACTGCTTTGTCTGCGTTTCCAGCAACTTCTTTAGGGGAGTTTCTCTGTTGCCATGGTCCTTCCAGTTAGGAAGAAGTGTTAGGGTTTCTTTCTGGAGATAGCCTGCATCAGTAAGAACAACAATAAAAACAATTATAGTACTTTAATGTTTCTTGATTTCCTCTTAAGTTGCTGAAATTAAAAACATTTAGTTGGCCTGAAATGTGGGTTTCATTTCACAGATAAGTAAAGTGCAGCTAAGGAAGTGCACCTGTAGCAGAACTAAGGACAGAAGAACCTTCACTGACAATGGACAGCCTTCCCTTAGTGACTACAGGGAAGTTCTATACATGTTCATGATAAAAATTTGAAGTACTCTTCAGTGATCTCTCCACTGTACCGCTTCCCTAGATTATGAGCAATTACAAATGAATCTGCTCAGACATTACCCTGGAGACTGACACTGAAATCACTGCCTAAAAAGCAGTACAGTAAAGATCCTTACCATAATTACCAGACTAGCCAAAGCTATTGACAAAGCCATAGCTAAAGTAGTTGCTGCTTCTCCAGCTCCGAGGTTCCTGCTCTAAGCTAATGTGTTTTATTTTATAGGTGTAGAGGACCTCGGACATATTCCTGGCCTCTTAGCATGGCCAGCAGTAGTCAGTACCCTGTTACACAATGACGCATTGATTGCTTTGGCTTAAGCACTCGCTTAGACTTCTGATCTGAATTTTGGCTACATGAAAATATCCTTCATCTACCATTTTTTTTTCTCACTGTAAATGGAGTTTTTTCCTGTCCCATATATACACTAGGCAGTGGCTGCTTTCCTCCTGCTGTCAAATGGGGAGTGCTAATGGGTCTTTCACTCTGTGTCTCATCCCCAGATAAATTCTGCCTGAGTCAGCCATAAATCAGTAGATGATCTCTGTGACGCGGTGGCTCCATGCTGCTCACCCTGCACTGATACAGTGTAGGGCACAATGCCACCATCCAGCTGTTAAGATATGAATAAACTACCAGGAATAATTTACAGAGAAATTTAAATACTGCTGACTTAGGGGAAATAAAATCACTGAAGCATTGAATGATGCTGGCAGGCTTGAAGCCAAAATCAGATTTGCTTTTGTTTTGCTCTGACAAGGGGTGTAGTTGGGTTACAGCTACAACTTTGAAATAATCTTTTTAAGGCAAAGAATACAAAAACATTTCTGACAGTGTCCAGTAGAGTGTGAACAACACTAATTGTTCATCAAGAATTAGATACCTTCTGGGCACTCTGATAGGCACAGGTCATTAAGTCCAGAAAGATACTAACACAAAAAAAAGAAATCTTCCAGAATGAGTGTCCAAATAATATTTCATTTTTAGTAAAGTTTGGATTAAGTAATAAACAAAAAATTAGAACATCCAGATGTCTAAACTGATATTTGGTCCATGGAGGGCAATGGGATCCCCGCCAATGATGGTTGCCTCAAATTTCTAGAGGGAAATGTGGACTGAAGGCACTTCCCCACAACACTGAGGGTCCCAGGGGTGGGGATCGGGGTTGGGGTCAGTCCATCCCAGCCCCTCTCAGCTGCTCCTCTCTCCTCACACATTGTCTCCTGGTTCCAGCGCCAGTCCTGGCTGTGGCCAGCCTGGTGCAGCCCCTGAGGCAGTGTCCTCTTGGCCAAGCTGCCTCACACAGGAGCAGAGCTGAGCTGAGCGGTGCTGAGTGGTGCTGTGCGTGGCCCAGGCAGGTGACACGGCTCTGGAGAGCTGAACTCTCCCTGAGGTGAGCGGGAGAGCAACAGATGGCAGAAACAAAAAATAGACATGAGACTGGGAAATGAATGTGTTTAAAAGCTCTTGGCCTTTGCAGTGTTAGGAATAGATTTTGAGCACAGTTGCAAATGTATTTTGGGTTGTCTGGTTTTGCCAGGTATCGCGTATCACCATATACTGTCTGAAGGAGCCAAGTCAGGTCCAGCTGTATCACTCTTGGAGCCTGCCCATCGCTGCTGATGACAGCTTTGGATGCTGCTGATGACACTTTGACATTTACTCGGCTCCTTCTGTCTTACCATTAACACACTTCTGGTGCCTTCCTGAGAGGAACACAGGGCATTGAAAAGGCCTTTAAATCACCTGTTTCAGCCATAAAATTTTATTAACAACAAATGAATTTCTGTCATAGGGGAACACTAGTCGTTTCTTCACAGCTACGCTGTGCCCTTGGTCCTCCAGTCTGGCAGACTGAGTGGCTCATTGTGTGCCTGGTGGCACTTCTGTTAACCTTGCAAGCACTTGCAAAAGGTGTTGAATTCCTACATTCCCCTGCACAGCTATTATTTATTAATGTGTTAGACCTTCACTCACTATATATTCTTGGATTTAGCTTGAAATGAGATATACAGACATTCAGCCTGTTCATCTAGCCACTGAAAGTCGATAAAACACCGTAACCTGAAGAGGGAGAGAAGTTGCACATTACAGGGTCTGAATTTTAGTCCATCCGAGACTGCAGACGGTGTATCTTTCCCAGTAGAATTGGAACGGCGATTATCCCAAAAGAACTGGTAGGTGAGGATAGACTTTATCCTTTTAAGTGTTTAATATCCCAGAGCCAGAAGGCTGTATCTTAAAATGAAAGGTAAATGGATAAATAATTAAAGCACACCAGAGAGGATTTATTTTGATGCTTTGAAGGTGGTAGTTCTGTTTTGCTAAGGTGAGAAAGGAGTTGCTAGAGAGATATATTGGCTTTTTTTCCCCCAGTAAAAATGTTTTTGTTTTCTTTTCTTTTTTTCTAGGACAAACTCTGTATCTCTTTGTAGTGTAAAGTACAGCATGTCCTCAGGGTGGGAAAGAGCAAGCAACAAGATGAAAAAAAAACAAGCAGTGGGCAGTCACAAGATAAATTTCAAAATCTTTTAGCACTGGCAAGCCTTAGAGGCAAAAAACCACTAAATTGTCTTTTGTGTATATCCCAGGAGAATGTTTTCTCCTTTGGTCTGTTGAATCTGTGTGTTTGCTCATGTATTAAAATTACTGCTTGGTCTGCAGTGTAAAGATAACATAAAATGAATCCTAAATACTAGATACAGGTTTACAGCTTGAGATGGTCTCCAGAGTTGTCATCACTTCTGGGTTGTGGTTGCGATGAGCTGTAATGTTTTATGCTCTGCAGCTTCTGGACAAAGCCATGGCTAAAGGGATTTAGAGAAGCTGACCAGCAGCTGTAGGCTAAGAGGCTGGTAGAGAAACACACAGCAAGTAATGAGGAATTGCCAAGGAGGAGAACAGTGCAGAGGGACAGGATTAAAAATGTGGGTTATCACCCTGCAAAGTCTGTCCTGCTTCGCTGTGGCAAAAGCTCTACTAGGGACTGGGGCTCGTGGGCACTTGGGAACAAAGGCAAGCAGGTCCCAGGCTCCAACGGAGAAGAGGACAGGGGGCAAGTCACAGCTCTTAGGATGCAGAAACGGTTCAAATTCCATCACCAAGGTCACGGCAGCCACCGTGCACTGGATGAAGTTGCTGAATACATCTCTGTATTCATAGTGTCAAAATCACTTGCTTGCTTCAGTGGGGTGGGGAGGGGTAAACTCGAAACACAGTGGCACCTGAGGGTGGCTCTCTTTGATGTGGTCCTGGATAACCAAAGTAACTTGTCTTTCTTTGTGATGATATTACCTAAGAGATTTTTGCCAGTGTCCCCCTTTCCATACCCACAGCCTCGAAGCTCAGAGCAAGATAGAAATGAATTTTTGCCTGGTCTGACTTGTCAGATTTCATGTACCAGAGATGATTTTTACCTCATTCTTTAGGAAGATAAGGAAGCAGGCCAGGTGTGTTGGTAGCATCTGTGGTCATCAAAACGGCCTGTGCTGGCAGATATCACTTGGGTCATGTAACATTTGGGAAGAGTGAGGGGAGGGAGAGGGATCCTTGCTCTCAACTCCTTACGCTGTGAGCCCGTGGCTGCTTTATTGCAGGGTTTCATTTGTGATTAATGAGTTATTATCTGCACCATTAGAAAATCCACCATAGTTGTTTATCACCAGATAACACGCATCTCTTACTCAATTCCTGCTTTTGGCTGTAATCAGACACTGAGGTGATAAGCACTGGAAAGCAATGGACGGTTTCAATTTAGGCTGTGTAAAGAGACCAGTTACTCTGCAAAAGCACCTGTGTATGTTTGGTATTGATAGGATTAGTGCAAGATAACTCATATCCCCAGACTGTATCCTGGCCTTAGATTAAATAGTATGTCCTGCAAAGGAAATTACCAAGACATTGTGTGTTAAGAACACTGAACACACATTGGGTTTATTTAAATGAATTTTGAGCACCAGCCTCAAATTTCAGAACTGTCTTGACAAGCTATTGCACCTTCCTTAATTAAAGTTTTGTTACCACAGTAGCTCCTTGAAATTTGCAGGAGATGCTGGCCCTGTAGCCTTTTTGAATTTGTACTTCCTGATGCCTGTCTTTCAGCTGAACTCTGGATTTGTGCTGCATGCTGGGTTACCTGTGTAGCTCAGGAAAAGCAGCATTAGGCATGGTCTGGCATCATCCAGGAGAATTATGAAGATACTGGAATTAATTTCTTGGGTTATTATTAACACTGTTCAAATAGAAACCTCCTGATAGAAATGTTCGTTTTAAGGGAAACCCAAACGTTGCTCCCCTCTGCTGTTTTGGATCCTGCCTCTGTGGAGTGTTTCAAAATTACGTGAATCACAAGAGAACTGTGTAAGTGTACTGAGAGGCTCTACATGAACTTACATCTCAGCTCCCTGTCTCCAAAAATAAATTATCAAAACCTAGTGCTTTAAGAATGCTTACAGACAAAGATCAAACTGATACCAGAAAGTGAAAAAAAACAAACATCATTTTAAGAAATGTGATTAAAGTCAGGTAGATTCTTTGAATTATCTTGTCTTGAATTGTGTGGACAATATCTCATACAACAGGAAAGTGTAACTGTAAAGCTTCTGGCATCTATTTGTGTGGGGTGATACTTGCCTACAATTTCAGTTCCTCCTTTAGGTTTTTTGTCTTGTCATCAGCAGGCAAAATTACAACGTTGGACAGGTTAGTAAATCTCCTGTCTGGTATTTGTCAGGGTGTGGAAAGCATCAGGACATGACCATACAGAGGTTTGGTACATCTCCATCAGCAGTAGGGTTTAAAAAGGTTTGAACATGGACATGTGAAATAAATGGAATTGTTTCATTTTGACACCAGGCTATATAGATACCAGTGGCTCATTCTGGATGTAGACCATATCTGCTGGCCATACATCACTCTTCTGTACTGTTCTTCTTTTCTTAAGTCATGTAAGATGATAGAGCTCTTACTCAACTTAGGTGATACCTCTTACTGTAAATAGGCATTAAAGTTAATAGGACTACAGAGACACCATAACACTGAGCATGCATAGACGTCTGCCACTTTGGGGCTTTAAATAGTTTTCAGGTCCCCTTAGCAACGGGGTTTTGCATGTGCAACAAAGTGTTTTTAATGAGTGATAGTCATCAGACATTGATGCCCGTGCTGAAGAGTTAACATTAATGCCCTCTTCATGCTGCAGCTGTTATTCAGACATTTGCTCACATTATATAATTAGATTGAACAATCCTTTTACATGTTTCTTTTTAACATTTCCTTGTGGATGAATGGAAGGATTTGCTTAGAAAATAATTTATCATTTATTTTTCCCACAGACTGGTTTAGCTTTGAAAACAGCCACAGTTTCAAATCTGTGGCGATATCAATGGAAAACTTTACTCTGTTATTTTGCGGTGGTGTGTCATCCCACAAACCCATGAAATGATCCCCACTTTTCTTGTTAATTAAATCACTGCATTCTAAATTAAAATGAAGTATTTTCCAGTCATGAGTAGCTTTTTTCAGCACCCAGTGGCCTCATTCATTCTTAAGTTGTGGTAAAGACCTCCATCCTGTTGCCAGCCAGTTTGATCCAGAGCTTGATTAAGCCAAAAATATCCACAAACTTCTCATTTTCCTAACATTTCTCATCCTCCAGTTTAAGGTAAAACATTCTTCCTAGTCTTTAACTGTCAGTTGCCTCCTAGAACAACAACTGTGGGTATTTTTTGAAAGAAGTAGTTAATGATGGCAGGGAGGAAAAAGAGGGACAAAATTTCATGTTCTATCAAGGGGCAATGAAGCATCTGAGGTTTTTAACCTTGGCTTTGAAATGGCTTTGTAATTATGCCTTCTTAGGACAGTATGTTTGAAATTCTGCTCATCACTGGCTGAGTGGGAGAAGGAATCTTGTCATTCATGATGGCTGATAACTCGTTTGCCAGATCAAAATTAAGAATAACCTTTCACTACCAGCTGTAGCACAGCCATCATCCTTTCTGCCTTCTCAGTGGGTACCAGTGAGATTACAGTCAGTTTGCACATGACAAACCAAAAATAACTTCAGCAGTCTGTTAAAATTTAACTCCCCAAAAGGATTACATCCTAACAAGCTCTGCAGCCTAGTGCAGTTCAGCTGATCAATGGAAGGTGAATCATATGCTTTATATTTTTTTTAAGTTTTCAAAAATCTCAATCAGAAAAGAACTGTGTTGTGAATAGAGAGTGATGTATGGTAGTGTAATATCCAGCACAGATTGCGTGGTAAAGTCTTTTCAGGATTAAGGCCCCAGGCCTTCAAAACTGCAAGGGTAAAATTCAAAACTAATTTTTTATTCTAACAAAACCTTAACTAAATCCTATCTGCTTCCAAGTTTTTCATTGTTCTGGAAGGTTTCTACTGTTCTGTATATTTCTGTCTGTTGGAAAGCACATGAAACTCCAGCATTAGCTGAAGGGCACCTCAATTTGCCGTCTGTATTCCAAGCTATTACAATGTAAAGGTTTTCTTTACAGTTGTAAGGTCTCCCTTTCAATTGCTCTTTAAGGCTTCTGTCATTCACCAGAGACATAGGTACTCAGAATTGGTGGGGTAAACATTATTGAGCTGACAGCAGATAGACTGAAAAAAAAAAAAAAAAAAAAGGAAAAAAGAGAAAACATCAAAGAAAAATAACTAGCAGCTTTGAACGTCACGAGTTCAGTGCGTAGTGACAGTATATTTGGGGCCACCTTCCCCAAAGAGGGAAATTACCAGATATCAGAAGTGCGTAGGTCATTGAAGCATGGAGCTTTTTACATGAAAGTGTTTGGCTATGGGCTTTGCTGTCTGTCACCATTTCTGTGTGCCTACTCTCTTTCATCACAGACCTGTTTCTTCTCTTCCTCTCCTGGGCTCATGCTTTGAGCTCTGATCTTTCACTATTAAAGTTACTGAGAGTCTTGCCAGTAATTTCTGTAAGCATAAGATCAAGCTCTTACTTTTCTTTCATACTCTTTCTTAAGTTTCCCAAATGTTTCTTTCTAGGCTTCATTTCCGAAAGCACAGATGTTCTTTCTGTCTATTTTGCCATCTTTTTCTTTTTCCCTTTTTTTTTTTTTTTTTGACTAAGATGTTGAAACTCTTCAGAAAAGCAGTGAATAATTTGATTTGTCAGATTTCTTCCAGCGTTTTGGGAAATCCTCTTTCAATAGGGTTGATAATCAAGCTAGTTCAGATTTTCCCGCTCTCCTAGAAGTAGCAAAACAATGTAGGATGTGTAGTTGTCAGCAAATAAATTCAGATACACATGCACATGCTTACTCCCATGTACAAAACTGCCTGTAAATATCTAGGTATTCATGTTAAAATAATTAAGTAATTTCTGGTTGCTCACTTCTAAGCCCTGTGAACAATTCATGCTTTTAAAGCTGCTAAATTAAACCTTCCTGACTTCATGATGCTGGCATACCAAACAGATGTCTTCTGGAGTACTACCCACTGGCATGCTACCTACTGACTAGCTGCATATAAAGTGAGAACACTCATGTAGCACTGTCTATGTATATATATATAACAACTAACATACACTCTGGAGATGCTGTAGGGGCTCCAAAGTTTACTTTACTTTGAGGTTTTGAGCTTAAATCAGAACTAAAACTGCTGTAGAAGATAGTATAATGATTGAACATACTTTCTAGATTTAACATTTTTCACAGTCCTATTTAATTTCCTGTCATATTTTTAGTGCACATGAAGAGACGTTCTCCTTATTCATCAAAAGATATTTTAAACCTGACAGGGAAAACGAAGCTACCGCTGTCTGCTTCCTTCCTTTTGTACTTTTTGCTTGATACCCCATGCTCTCACATCAGCTTCCTACCCCTGTTCGGGGAACTAAGGAGAAGAGCTGGGTCAGTGAACGTGTAGGAAGTGTAGGTAGATGGAGTTAGAAGACTGATGTACATCTTTCTATGTTCATTTCAATGGCCTGTCTGCTTCATGTGCTGGAGTTACAACCCCTCCTGCACCTCCGTGCTGGAGGGGTCAGGCTCCTGACTATGGAGTCCTCTGTTTCATTGAAAAAGGCTACAATGACCAACAGCTTCAGCCACACATAGACACAGAAAATTAAGTGTTTTCTTCAGATGATGTCAGAGACTATCTAATTATGCACTGAATTCACCAGAACAATTACAAAGCTATCTCTATGATGAGCCTGAAGCGTTTAAAAAAATGTCTAAAGACCAAGCATCTCAGCTGTAATGTACATGAGGAAGAGCGAGACTGTAACTATTTCCTGCTATAGCAAAATAATTCCGAGATAAGCCCAAGAAATGGGCAATGCCTTATGTTCCCAGAAAAAAGAAAATATTCAGGCCTAAGACAATACTTAATGCCAGAGCAATGTGAAGATATCTCTTCCTGATACCAAATCTGGTGCTTGGTTTAACTCAGACTGTGGGAGTAAGACACACAAAGTGTGCCATCCGGCACATCAGAGACTTTCTGGATTTCTTGACACTTCTGTTCAAGCTGTCATTTACTTGCCTTAAATGGTGGCCTTTTTATATGCCCTGCATTTAAGAAACAAAATATATGACTATGGAATGGGTTTCAGTGGGATGTAGAAATATTTGAGCTAGCTTTAACCAGGCTACAATGATTAACAGCAATTAACTGTGAAAGCATAGGACTTTGTGCTGTCTGATTAATTCAGCACATTAATTAATTGCTCTCAGCATGGAAAATTAACCCATTTTACTTCAGCTACATTTGCCTTAATGCCCTAGATAGCTTCAATAATTCTAACACTTTCCTACTAAAGCCTCTTATGCTTAAGTTAGAGGTACTAACAAGTACTAACAAGTAACAGTAATAGTATGGCTTCCTGTTTGACCAGATCTGGATCTTCAGCTTCAGCTTAAGATTGTAAAGATGTGTGTACAGAAACTTGTTCTCAGGGACCACAGATGATGGTTTTTTTGTCTTACTAACCTAGATTGAAATCTCATTGTGGAGTAGAAAACTACAGTGATGTCACTATGAATCTGTCGTGATTAGTGGAGACTGGGAAACAGATTTACGTGGCCTGAAAGGTGTTACCAACACTTTTCTAGCTCTCAATACAAAGCACAGCACTATGAGGGCTGCTGTGGGGAAAATTAACTTCAGCTCAGTCTGACCCAATACAGGTGCTCAAGTAATCATTCAACTTCCTCAGCCAAGAAGCTTCTGCGTCAGCCTGTTAGTTTTATCTTCACTTGAGAGGCCATGAGGCACTGAAGTCCACCCAACAGCATGCAGGATTTGAGGGATTACCTGCTCTCCCTCCATTTTGGAGTTTCCTCACCAAGCAAGCAAGCAAACTGGTGCATGGAATGGAGGAAAGTGAATGCCATCTTGTAGGTGGAGTGGACTAACGGGAGATGAGAAGCTGAGAGGGCAGGCAGAAGCATACAAACCATACTGATGCATGCTGACTCTATAAAGTCATAAAGATATAAGAACTCATGTTTTCCAAAAAGTATAGGCTATATACTTATGAAATAAATGTGGTCTGGATTTTATATGTGCCAATCCTAGAAAATGTATCTATACCTAATTTGTTCCTAGCTGTAAGTGGAGAATAAAGGAAACTCATGCATGCAAAATATATCTGACCCGATGCACTGATAGCTTATTAATTAGGAACATTAGCTGAAGCGATTGTTAATGTGAGCCCAATCTATCCAGCTTGCTGTACCGTAAAAGCAAGTGGAGAAGAGCAATAACCCCTGAATTCAATCTGGTTTTAGCTGTTGCTTCTTATTTCTTCTTTTATCATCTATCTTACAAAGTTTGAGTCTGTGGGACATCAACTAACTGATAGGGATTGCTACAAAATCAGCCTATGAAGTCATTGCTGGATCTGATACCTGCAATATAAACCCTGCTTTTGAGCTGATAATGGAAATGTTAATGCTGTAATAAAGCATGAATAGACAGACGTGTGCAATTTATTCCCTGCTCTGTAAGCTAGGGAACTAATAAAAGCTGTGATAGAAACAAAACCAAAGTAAAAAACGCAACAACAAAACCCAAACAAACCAGGTAAAACTAACAAAAAAAACCCAACAACAGCAACAAACCAAACCAAAAAACTCAGCACTCTTTGAGGAACTGAGAAAAAAATTTATATATTTGATAGTATGCTCCAGCAAAAAGAATTTCCCCAATGACAGAAAAAAAACAACTGACATGAGTTTAAGCACTGGAGCAATGTAGAAAGATGCAACTGAATGTAGAACTGACCACTGTCTTATTAACTTCTGCTGTCCAGGTCCAAGGGGCACGCTGGTCCTGCTTTTGTGCATGGTGTGGCATGTCTTGTATAAGGAGAATGATTCAAAAGTCATGACAAAAAATGCTTAGAGTTGAAGGATTTCACATGCTTTTGTGTCCTTCTCTCCTGTGAAGGAAAGAACGCAGTGATCCACGCTGGAGGAAGGAGCACAGGTTCCCTCAAGAATCTAAAGCATGAAATATTTCTTAGCCTGCCCTATAACTCCAATAATGATGTGTGCAGAACTTAATTACATGTTTTCTGTTATGGGCATGTTGAATCATTTGTGTTAGATAAACAACATCCACGGGTGCATTACAACTGTTTAGCATACACTTGAAGTGGGCACCTTGAGGTAGATCTAATAGCCTTACAAGCAAGAGGAGTGTAAACGTACTTATTTTTAAAATGTCACAGTGACTGGAATAGTGCTAGTAATTTAATGTGAAGTGTTCACCATTAAACGCTTTCAAATTTTGTTCCTGTGAGCAATTAACTTCATCATCAGACAGCACCCTCAGAATTCAGATAAGTTGAAAACTAATAGTTACCAGGTCTGATAATTTTACTGTGAGGTAGGATTGCAATACTCGATTTCTTCAACTTTTCTCTAACTGTAACATTACCTTCATAGCAGAAACTAAGCTTTTGTTTTGTAGAAGCTATTACTTTAATAGTTTTAGCCTCAGGGCTAAAAGTGGTGGTGGGGAGGTATTTCTAAGAACATGTCATTATTAATTTGGGCTTCATCTCACGTTTTTTCAATATACAGGTTGGCAAATATTTGAGTGTCAAAGGTGTTATGTGTGCTTACTGTGGTAAGACATGAATAAGAAAAAAACCTTTTTTTCCCTATTGTTAGAGATTGTATTTAGACATTTGTGCCCTAGGCTCAATGGAAAACTGTCTTCCCTCTTACTTCCTTTTTATCATCCTCAACATTGTGAGAGAATGTGAGTTTTGATTTATGGCTTGATATCTGACATTGTGAGTGAGATTCACCTGACCTAGTCACCTGCGGCTCTTTTTCCAGTTGGAGGAGTAGGCACTTCTAGTACATAGTTCATCTCCTCCTAAAGTAGGTGCCTAAAATAGAGGAGATGAATCATGCTTTTAAGGTCCTCAGTTTTCCTCACTGCTCTAATTTGAGACGGGCACACTAAGATGCAGACATTTGCACTGTCGATGTCTGCAGTAAGTTGAGGTGAATCCCAGCCTGTATTTCACATGCATCTGGCCTAATTTTTGTTGAATCAAAATGCAGAAAGAAATCTTAATTGGAAAAGGGATAAGGCTGAACTCTAGTGCTCATTGAAAATATTCTCACTGTAGATCTTTTCTCCCTGTTGGAGGAGCAATCATATCCTGCTCCTTAATTTCCTGTTAAAAAAAAACCCATAAATTGTGAACTGCTTTGAGTATAGACCAGACCTCTGAAGCATTGTAGGGTTACTGCTGCTGGTAAGCAATGGAAAATTCAACGTACAATCAGTTGTGAGCATCTTGATCCAGACTATTCAGGAGTCATTATGACATCACTGGAACAGCTAGAGCCCATGGTGTAAATAATTATCGCGTGTTGAGGACAACTTCAAGCCATCCTATACCAAGTACAAATGTACAGGCGAGCTGTACCTAGCCAAGGCTAATATCCATTAATTATCAGTCATGGAGATACTGGAGAGATCATCTGATTCATTCAGTACATCTTTCACCCAGGAAAGAGTTACTGCCTAGTATTCACTTACTAATGTTTTCTGTAGTCACAGGACAAGTGTGCCACCCCATCCCTGGAATGTCAGTGTGGGATGTGGAGGGAGAAAAATTTGACTTTCCACACATTTTAGATGCCTGTGTCAACCATTACAGTTGTCTGTTCCTGCTTTTGTTCACATACTTGAGATAAGATTCCACTCATGGTTAACAATTTCAATTCGGACACCCGAGTATCTATGTGTGTCCATATGAGCTAGGTACCTACTATCCCACTACTCTGGTTAGTAGAGCCCACAGGGCTCAGAGGGTTTCAGCTCACTGGATGAGCTTTGCTGGCTGGCTGGCTGGTCAGATCAGTTATGCTATACCTGAAAATGGATTTACCTCTTCACTCTTAAAAAGTGCTTAAAAACCAGCTGCTCCATTTAGGAGGGAACTAAAGATTCATATTCTTTGAAGATATAAACACGTGAGTCCCAACAGAGCCGCTTAGCACAGACTTAACTGCTTTGTTAGATTGTATCCTGCTTGCAGAACGTCTCATTACGGCAAATTGGGTTTTATTTTTCTAAATGTACTTACGTATGCTGAATTCTGTGCTGTTTCAAATTGCTCTACTAAATAGAGCTTGCTCTTCAAAGAAAAATAAAAATGTTCCTTTCCATATTGCCATTTTTTTCCTGAAGGTTTGATAAAATTGTCTTTGTTTGAAACTGTCAGGTTAAACAGGGATAATGTAATCACTTGAGCAAAGGGGCCGTCATACATTGTGTTGAAAAGTATTGTTGCAGATGCTGGTGAAACACTTCAGGAATAAAATTGGGCAGGTCTGGAAAAGTCTGATAACCTCCTTCAAAGACATCATTTTGACTTCAGATGAAATATCAGATGCTTACAGATGATTGTTCTGAATTTTGAATGCTGATTAATTGCTTGTGGTAATACAAAGCAGCAGAAACACTTCAAAACAGCATTCAATTTACATAGGTACAAATACCACGTGCTATTGTTATTGTTTAATTGTGTAAACGAGAATTCCAAGGGTATACTGACCTCTATAGAGCTTATCCAAAGTTCACCTTCAAGGAGAACGTGATTCATTTGCCATGCTAGCACAACTCATAATTTACTAATGAATATAAACTGGAGGTAAAAAAGGAGCACATATAACTTAGCTGTACTCTAGGCTGCAGCCCTTCCTGTGTTGGCCTTAGAGGCTGTGTGAGCACCGTGGATCTGCAGCCCACTGACAGCTGCAGACCCTTCAATTCTTTTTGCTGTAGAGGTGCAGATCCTATAGAAATTCCACACAACACAGCCTCTGTAAGTACCTTTCATGAATCACTTTGAAGTTATTGACATACTCTCATTAGTTTAAAGACAAGACATTGAAAACCCACTGCTATAAAGGGATTTGCCTCTAAGAAATTCATCATCCCCCTCACCCTTCTCTCCAGACCACATATCTTGTCATATGTTAAACCATCAAAGTTGCAGCTGACATCTTAGGGTTGAAATCCACTTTCTGTCCCTCTTTTCTTCTTCCCAATACATTATAAAAAAAATCTTCCCAATGTTCATATGGAATTATGAAAGATGAGAAGCCCTCAAATATATTTTGAAAGGCACATTTTAAAGGACATAAAACTTGTGGCAGTGGCTCGATTGGTGTGCAGCTGAGTTACAAGGAGTGGTTTCATGTCTGCAATGTGAGAAGGGGCATGGCAGCGAACATTTATCCAGCTGAGGAAGGTGTGTCTAGGAGACCATGCTGCTCAGGTTGGCATGCAAAAGACATTTTCATCCATGTGACACTGTGCTCTGTGCCAGGACTCTGGTAGTACTCTTAGTTGGTATAATGGAGCCATCTCCTCAAAAAAGGCAAAGAATGGGGGTTTGAATCACATGCATCTAGTGCACAGTGAGACACCGGGGGGGTTCTTCACTATCCATACAGAGCTGGGAAATATGTAACAGAGCCTATGGGACTTCTACTCCCCTGTGGAGAAGCAGCCTGAGAGTGAAGTTGCACCAGAATGTCCATCATTATCTGATAAAAGCCCATCCCTTGGGTGGAATCCTGACTGAGATAAGACTCTTACATTGATCTGTTTAAAAATTATTGTTTTCATGTATTACCTGGGATAGTCTAAAGCCTCTGAGACATCCCCAGTTCTTTTGTAGAAAGAGGTATTCAAGAATATTCAGCACTCAGTGGCCTATGGAGCACAAAGGAAAAATTAGAGTCTGATTTACGAAGACATTTATAGCATCGAGTAAAACTGGACTAAAAATCTGCTTTAATTTGCAGGGAAGTTTGGTCTTTCTATTAACATAGATAGTATTTTGTCTGTGTTAATTTGTGTATCCCAACAAAAAGCATTCCTCCACACCACCACTGCTTGTTTCATCCACAGCTGCTGCAGCGTGAGTTTAGCCCTTGCACCTATTAGCGCAGGTCCTTTCTCCTTCTCTTCCTCTCTCCTTGTGAATAAAGTGAGAGCAGCTCATTCTACACAGTGAGAAATCCTTTCCTAACTGATTGATGTGAGCTTGTTTTGCAGCACCACTGGATTTGTGAATGGGTCACAGGCTACAGACCAGTTTGTTAAGGAAAACTGATGTGTACTGTTGTTACACAAACTAAGATGCTCTGATGATTCTGCTCTTTTCACTTATGTAAAAATCAGAAGAAGTTCATAAAATCCTCCCGGATTAAAAAAACAAACCAAACAGCAACAACTGGATAGTTCAAACAAACAATCTGAGCTCTTTGACTGATTTTCTCCCATGCAAGTAGTGATTAAACACCATGAGGGAAAGATCTCTCCTCCATTCTGTAATACTTCATGCTTTTAGCTGGAAAAGTCCTGAGTCAAGTGTTTTGTGTGACAGCCAAAACTGTGACCACCTCCGGTGCAAAATGCTGGATCTCTCTGTGGAGCTAACATCAGAAAGTTCTGGAAGGGACTTTTGAAGTCATAATATTTACCGTCTGTAATCCAGAGTTTTCACTCAGTCAGAGGGAATAGAGCCATATATCTGGCTTCACAGGAGCTGCATTATCAGGACACCCTTCATTGCCCATAATGGAAAACCCAATAATCAGTTACTTGGACCTGGAGTGTACTGGCAGTGTTGCTGTGGGGTGCACTGTCAAGTGCAGCCCTGCACCTCTTTCTCACACAGCTGCAAATCTTTGGCCATGCAAAAAAAATTCATTGGGAATGGCACCATGCAACTTTTCTTCTGAATGTCTCACTCTAGGTGAAAACTGAGATCACTGCAACAAGGAGAGTGTGTGATGGAGTTTGAGATTGCAAAGGTGAAGAAGATACAGTCTAAGCTAGAAATTGTTTTTTCACTCGTCAATCCCACCAGTCTGAAAGTGCTAGATTAGATTGGAATCATAAAATCATAGAATCATAGAATGCCAGGGTGGAAGAGACCTCAAGGATCATCTTGTCCAACCTTTTAAGTAAAAAAAAAAAAAAAAAAATTAAAAAAAAATTAGGAGGGTTTGTGAGGAGATCAGTGCATGTCTGGGTCAGAGATCTTAATTCTTGGGTATCCCTGAGATTTTGTCATGTTTGGAAATGAACGCCTTGATCTTTGGTCTCTCTGGACACAACAGTGCTGGTGACGTTTTGAAAGGTACCTTCCTGGAAATTCCTACTCAGGATGTTTAAGCATTGACATGGATGATTAATAATCTTACCTTGGGCTCTTTATATACCGTAAATTCACTTTACTTCTCTGTAGGATTTGCTGAAGACTGGGAATTTGACTGCTGAATTACAGGCTGACTTTCAAATGTCCTACTCTTTGGTTTCTGATAAATTTTGTGAAATAAATGTATGAATCTTAAACTTTACTTTCAAGTGGCTTCACACAAATTTGTTAATGTCCTTTGGAGAGTGTCCTGTTAAAAGCATTTCTGAAACTCATTCGATTTGCAGTTATTGCAGCCGGGACTGCTGGGTAATGCAGTTTGGCTCTCTGCTGTTTCTGCTTTGCTGTGCTGCATGGTCCACTGTGTTTCATAGTCAGTGTGTCTCAACTCAATTAGCAGCATGCTGCCAGCCAGAGATAAGCCCATGGACAGGCACAGTAGTCATGGCAGATAAAAAAACCAAACAATAATTCAGTCCAATGTCATTCACTTAATATAAAAATAGAATTTAAAACCACTAACAGAGCAACTCAGAATATTTAGTTGCAACGATCAGAAGCTTTTCCATCCTTCTTCAAGATGCAGGAGGATAGGAGACATCTGACTCCTTGTTAGCTAATGTTGTCATTGCCTCTCCTTCCCTTCTTCAATCTGTTCCCCCATTGCCCATGTGATAAGATGTCTGTGCCTCTTCTTGTAATCTATCTACGCTAGGCCTTTCAGAGCATCTTTAAAACTTGTCTCAGAGACAAGATGGAAGTAGAATCTTGATGGATGACTCGTGTCTTCCAAGAGAAAAATCAGGCAGGGAAATGTAGTGCTCTGGGCTATTTTGCACTCTCCTGCCAGGAAACCTGGGAAATGTGACAGGCCATTCTTCCAAAATGTCCCCTAGAGGAAATCCAGTTGATGGTGTTCATGCAGTCTGACATTGCTGACCCAAAATATTTTGTACCAGCATGACAGACTCCCTAAGGAAGCTGGCAATGGCGGCACGCAGGGCACTGAAGCAAAACGTTTTCAGGAGTGGACCTGAAGGAGATGTAACAAGAGGAGCAGGCCTTAACCAGGCTCTTGGTTTGTATGTGGAGGACATACAAGAGAGAGGAGAGGGAGGAGAGAGGAACCCTTGCTTTGCAAGAATGTTCTTTTGCACCTTGAATGCCCTGCTGTGAAGAACATCTCTTCCTGGTCTTGCTTTTTAAAAGCTTTCTAAACTTAGGGAAACAACAGTGAAAGCTATTCAGAGGCGCTCCTACCAATGAGAACCCAGGATCATCTAAAACCTGGTATGAATAAGCACTTAGGCTTTTCTGGGTCAGCTTCCTACTGTGAGAGGGACAATGTCTCTCATTTCTGTCACTGATGGACTAGTGTCATTTTGGGCTACCACTTCACCGCCTGCCAGGTCAACTGGTATGACAGTGAGACTGGGGATCTTTTGGGGATCTTTCCTTGCTTTCTAGGATTTCCTCAAGCATCTTGTGGAGGATCTCACTCTGTCTCTGCCATTGTAGCAGGGCAAGAGTGCAATTCAGCTTCCTGAGTGTGGCATTTCTACCCTGTCTTTGCTTTGTGATGGTATTGGGTCAGGAGTTTCTGAATGGAGCTCTGTGTGTGTACTCAGTGGAATCTGCAGATGCAGAGAAAAAGGAACTTTTCAGCATCCCTACCTGCAGCATTTACCACTTTTTCCCTCCTCCTCCAGGACCCCCACTGAGTTTCTCAATGCTTTTCCCTGCACCCCTCTGCAAAGTGGACATTTGTAGCCTCACAGTTTTTGTATTTTTCCTGTCACCCTTGTCTCCGTACTGATCTCGGTAAGAATAGCTGACTATTGCTTGAAAGAGTGCAAGAATCTAGATATTAAACAGTGAATATTCCCAAGTCTGTGAAAGTCAGGCGTGCATTCCCTTCTCTCTGAAGAGCTGTTCTCCAGTGCTTGGTAGTGTCATTTTTTTTAGTGTTAAAAATCTCAACTCAGGCCTCTCATTAGCAACCATAAAATGATCAGTGCAAGGTACTGCAGATGTTCTGTGAAAAATGAAGTTTGGATGCAGAGAAAAAGATGGTGGGTAGGAATATAGAGCTACTGACAGTACTGTGAGAAAAGATGCATTTTTAATCCTTATGGGTAAAAGCCAATAGCTGAAGAAAAGAAGGTTGTTCCAATATGAAATCTGGGAAAGTGTGTGGGAATCATGGGTTTAGAACCATATTGCATTGGGAATCCTACACCAAAAATTTAGGAAAACATTGCCAGGTTTTTCTGGTATAATCTTAGAGAATTCCATTAGCATTTACCAGGTGGCAGAACATAATGAAACTAGAGCATAAGTTTTAAGGGAAAACAAGAAAGTAGCAAATGAAGCAAAGCAGAAAAGTCTAAGATTCGTAAGAACATTTGGAGACAGAGGAAATTCCAACGGCTTGCAAGAAATGGTATTGAGGATGTGAGAGCAAATGGAAGTCTATGCACTGTCACACCGGAAGGGCTTTCTTCCTAGGACCTGTCCAAGAGCCTTTCCTTCCCAGAGCCGGTATTATTATTGTGTAAGCAGGATCTTCGACCACATGTGGATGTGATTCGTAAATTCACAGCAAGTGATTTCAGAGAAACCTGATGATGTAAGAAAAGGGCCGGTATGGCTGGTAGGCTAATTCTTTCAGTAGAAAAAATATATAAACATTGTTAAAAGGTGGTGTTTGTAATTATATCCAAAACAAGGCTGAATATAAAGGGTGGCATTCAGCTAATTAGCACAGTAAACATCTCTGTAGGAGCTAGTCGCTGGAGTCTCCCTTTACACTTACAGGGAAGTCTCTGTAGGTGCTTCTGACCATCTTGAGCTGTCTACTTTAAAACAACAGGGGTTGTACACTAGAAGCACACGTTCCTCTCTGTTGACTGTAAACTTAATTGAGACAATATTTTGTCACACAGTTTGCCAAAATGATGCCAGAAGCAAATATTGTTTTGGTAACTACTCCTCATAATAGCTTCAATAACACTGTTATGTTTAGGAAAGGATTATAGGTAAATTGCTGAGTGATCTGCTCCTAAAATTCTGAAGAAAGAAGTGGTGAACAGGATGCATGATGAGCATCTATATATGGAGAAAATATAACAGTTCTTTGCTAGACCGGCATTATATTGACTTCAGAAGAAAGCAGAGAGAGAAGAAAAAAATCAAAGAATATGAAATACTAAGAGAAATCAAAATTTATCAACCAAAAAACTCTGTGATGTTCATCTAAGAAACATGAGATTCATGGTCTAGCATAGTCATAAATTACTTCATTTGCTGGAAAAAAAAAAAGTATTGTTTTTGTGATAATGTCTTTAATAAACCAAAATAGTACAATTAGAAAATAAGAACATATATTAACTAGAATTATATATATTTTATGTATATATATTACCCTGAACTATATTAACCAGTTACATATAAACTAGGATAGTTAATATATGTCACTAGTTGTGACAGTGACAAAAGAGCTCTGCCATTTGATGGTCTGGAACTTACACATACAACAAACTAATCAGAATTTCAGACATAATACTGCAAATAGGTACAATGTAATGGGCTGTGAAAAAAATCATATAAAATGGTAGCAAAGATGATTCTAAAAACTGAAGAACTGATTTACAGTCTTGAAGTCTGGACTGCCACCGGCTGAAACACTTCAATGGGAAATTAGGCTTAATGGGACTCAATTTTCATTACTACATCTTGACTTTTACCCTATTTCTTTCTTCTAACCCTTGATGCTCTGTCCCACAGATAGTATCATTGTAACTGTGAGTAAATTCAGACTTTCTCCCTTTGTGTCCCTTGATTGCCCAGGTCAGTGTTAGTCTCCCCTCTGCTCATCCTTTGTGATTTCAGAAATCTCTTTCCCTGCTATTTGCCTATTATGATTTTACAGCCAGAGCCAACCACTGGACCTACACCACTCCCTCTAAAAGAAGAAATTAAGCGGTATGGACTCAGTTATTGTCCTGTTGCCATAAGACTATACAGACTCAGCAACTGCCAAGCAAGTTAGGGTCTTTATGTGTGCAAGACCGCAGTATGGGCATAGGTGGTACATATGCCCACAAGTATGGGCATAAGCAGCAAGGTGAAGATGTACCTTGTTATCATCTTTCCTAAGACAAGGGGGATTGATAAAAAAACATGACACCTGTGTAGCATCTTCCATAGCAAGAGGACACAAGAAGACTTGCAGGCTTCATAAACACCAAGATCCAAACCAGAAGAGGCTGCAGGGAAATTGGTGGGTTGCATAGCATCAGTGGAGATTAAAATTCATGAAGTGCTCTGAACACGGTCGTCATTTCAGATGCTAAGGGAAGATCGCTGAGATGTGATTTGATTAACTTGCAGTGGGTGTTTATCCTTCAGAAACAGTGCAGTAGGAGGATAGGTGACCCTTCCAAGTTGGATTGCGGTTATGTGTCCCAAAACAAGCTTTTCATCTCTGCACTCCCCAGAGTACTGGAGGAAGGAGCAGGAGCTCTGTGAGCTCTGTGGTTTTTGAGATTGTGGCTCCTGCTCAGCAGTTGCACCTCCAGAGCGCTCTAATGGGCTGCACTGCCTGCAGCTGGGAATTCAGACCATATTTCTTGCTCAAATTTGTCCTCAAAATTATTCATGGTGACTTGTGATCTCCAGTATCACTCTCTCACCCTATTTTTACTTTTTTTTTTTTTTTTTTTTTTTTTTTTTTTTTTTTTTTTTTTTTTTTGTCCTGCATAATGTTGTTTTCACGTGTGAACTCTCAGTTGGAGCGGTGGGGCTTGCAGCGTATGCCGGGCTTCATGGAGTGATCCGGCAAGCAGCACCCCTTGTCTGTTAACGCCCACATTTGGGTTTCTTAGTGCCCAAAGAAAAGCGGTTTTGCCACAGTGATTGCATATCAAATACATGGGTGCGATCACCCGAACAGCCCCTGTGTTGAGTTTGTTTCGTGGGAAAGAAAACCAGGAGCCGAATCCCCTTGCTCTATGGAGCGCTGATACCCTCTAGTGGTAAAACCGCAGGCAGTTTTAGGCAAAAAGTGGTGATTTCACCTGCTATCTTCTGCCTTCCTCTTGGACAAAAATATACATGCCATCTTTAATTGACAGTGCTGTTCTGCTGAATGATATCTTACATTCATGCCTTTAGTTTAAGTAGCTGGTGATGTAATTTCCTTGGACTGCTTTCAGTGTGTTTTGCCCTTCATTAAATCATTTAAATGATACTAGTGAGCTGAAGGGTGACCGAATTCTCGCATGATGTAAAGAAATGGCCGTAATGGAGACCATCAAGTAGCAGCAACTCAAGGCTTTAAGTGGAGAATTAGTGATAGCACCACTGTAATGGCTTCAATGTGGCAGATTGTAGGTGGTTTATAGCTAAACAAAGGAATCGTGTTGTCTTGGCTGAGCTCGCACCAGTTTGCTCATAGAGTTGCAAGGCAGCTGGATCGTGGGTCTCGGGAAGCCACTGAGCCACTGCCTTTGTAATTGCAAGGTGGGGACAGCAAGGTGTGGCATGGCAAAGCAAGCTTGAGGACATGGCAGAACATTGTTAACTGCCAAATGTCTTGAGCAGCAGGAGTGTGGTTATAGCAGCTAGATGGTAAAAGACACATTCTGAACCCCAAAGCTGTTTCCTACTAATGACGTAACCCTTGCTTTAGAGCATGGCTGGTGAGTGGGAGAAGGTGAAACTTGTCAAAGGAATTACTTAGCATGAGTAAACATTTATTTCTGTTCTAACCTTGCTCAAAATGGCTGTCCTGAACTTTACCTGGCATAGGAGACTTCAATCTGAATAGCTAATGTTGGAAAAGCCACAGCAAAGTAGTCCTTCAGGGTTTACTGCAAACTGTTTCACTGTTGCCTGTTCCTTGCGTGGAGAGTGCTGGTTGATGATGTGTGGAGGAAATTCCCCTATAAAAGGCAACAGGAGCCCTCTGGAGCTCACCTTTTACTCCAGCTCCCGAAATGTTGCAGATTCTCAGAACACACTCCCTTAGCCCAGGGTTTCCCTATATGTGATCAAGACGGGTGACATGTGCCTCTGAGATGAGCCTCCCTTCCCCCAGGTCCATGTTCCCTGCCTCCACACTGCAGGACTCTGCTCATTTTACCCAGTGAAACAAAGTGGAGTTCTATTCAGCAAGAAATGAAATTGCACCTTAGGCATCAGTTTGAAATTCCAAACAAGTAGTACACACTAAACACAGTTCGATGCTTAACAAGCTTTTTTTCCCCAGATGATTTCAATATCTAATGCCTATCATTTCTTTGATGTACCCTCGCTATGAAAGCAAAGGAACCAGAGCTTTTATGGAGACGTCCTTCCGATTTATTCACTAGGCTCTGAAGTATTTCCATGGCCACCTGCCCCTCTGTTCTTGTGGATCAGGTTTTGGGAGCACATTAAAATGCCCATGATCTGGGTACATGAAGTACTAGAATATGAGCTTCCCCTACTCTGCTTCACAGTAACCACTTACAAGACTCCCTTGATTTTTCTTACCTCTTTATGTATAAAAGATTTTCAATCGCTTGAACCTGGGAATTGTTTTACAAAGCAGATCGACATGACTTTGGATTGCACTGAATTGGATTTACCAGCAGTGGGAGTTAAATTTTCTGTCAAATCTCGGTGTTCTGGAGCCTCACAGGCAGTAGCACCGGGGCAGTGATTTATGATGCACTGGATTTATTGGAGAGCAGAACTTTACCCTCTCTATTGTTTCTCTTTCAAACCTTTTTCTCCTTTCATCTGCATAGAAATGAGTGCAAAAAGGGAAAGAAAAAAAAAAAAAATGCAGTGCAGTTTTCAAAGGGAGGATTTGTCCTGGTGCTGCGTTGTATTGAAGCGTTTACGGTTTCTCAGGTCTCAGGATGTACCCAGTAGATTGATTCCACTGTAACTGCAATGCCGGTTTCTGAAGCGCACAACACATCAGTTTGAAATAGACCTCTTGAGGATTACAGTCCTCTGACATACCATAAAACCTCTTCCCAAAAAAACAGTATCATCCATTTCCTTCCTGAAGAATGTAAATGAGTTAATATGTGTCTGTCCCAGGACCATTCTGGTTTAGGATCTTGCCATGATTCCTTGACTACAGGCCCTCCTGGGCAGGTTGAGAACCTTGATCTTCATAAGAGTCCACCTCACTGCTCACTGATGGGAAGTAGCCATCCCTTGAAGGTTTCTACCCAGGTTTTTATAGGTGACACCTTCAATGCAAATACAGAGAGGGGTAACAATGCTGTGGTTTTTCCTTTTATTTCATTCCAGGTTTCTGATTGTCTTGGGATGTTTGATCTTAGCTGTCCTGACAACTTTCAAGGAGTATGAAACTGTTTCAGGAGACTGGCTCCTCTTGCTGGTAAGTAGACTGGCTGCTGCACCACCATGGTCATGTCCTTGAGTTCAAATCAACCCCATCAGCAGTGATGGAAACTTAATCCCAGCCCTGCATACAGTAAGACTTTTTCTGTTGGTCCTGGAGCAGTGACTGAACACTTATATATTGGAGAATTCCTGATCTATTGTCGACTCCAACTGAGTAAAAGGGAAGTAAGGAAAGAGAAAAATACTAGCCTGAGACTTTTAAATAATGGTATCTCAGCATCTGCCTAACAGTTCTCCCATTGAAGTATTGATAAATTTCCTATTGACCATTCCTGTCCTGAGCACATTTGAAAACTTATTTTGTGGACATCTCTCAACGATTTTGATTCATTCTACATTATCCTACCAATCCCAGAATTTCTTTCAAGGGATATAATCAGAATTGGACTCATGCTTGTGCCAAATAGCAGCATAACTGAAATTGTTGCAAGAAGCGACTCCAAGGACTATCCATGAGAGAAAACATATTTGCAACAAATATAGTCCTCTTTGTTTCCAGCATGCTTGTTTTACAAATGCTGGAGTTCATGCTCAAGACTGTGTTTCTGTAGGCCTCTCCTTTGTCAGAACAAGAAAAAAAATAGGAAAAAAAAAACCCCTCACTAAGTATAAACATGACGCATTCATCATTTTATGAAAATGACCCCAACAAAGAACTTCCTCTGCTCCCAGAGTTGTCATGAAATGGAGAACACAATCTCTCACTTAACCTGGCCTTCTAGAAAAGCATCCCTAGGGAAACTGCACAGCAAGTATAGTTTTGGGATCTCAATTTTCATTTCCCCTTGTACCCTCAGAGACACGTAGATCCGAGCAAGGACTAAATGCCAAAAGGAATGAAAGGTGAATTCCCCTTGCGTGTTCCTTTTCCAAAAGCATCTGTATGAAAACACCCTCATCCCCTAGGGAATGTGAAACTCACTTTTGGTCCCTGTTACCCTGCTTAGATCCATCTTTTCACATTTGAAAAAAAAACCTGAGGTTATTTTTCCTTCTCCTGTGCTTGCTTTTATGTGACTCTCAGTGGTTTTCAGAAGTGCTTAGCAGCTGTGGGTATGAGCAACAGGAAGAATTCCCATTTTCTCCTTGCCAGCTATTCACAGAGAAGAAAACTTACTGTGTGCCCTGTGCTGTCCTTGACCTATCTCCACTGAGCACCTCAGAGAAGCTCTTTCCTCCCCATTCCCTCCCCATGCTTAGAAGAGTTCTTGAGAAAGGTAGAAAATCTCATTTTTTTCAGGCAGCAGAAATTTAAGAGGATAATATATACCTTGCATATGTCTTATACATGCCTTTATCGTTGCCTTAAATTTATGATCATGTGAATATACTGTATCCTATCCCTGTGCCTATAGATATGGCTGCATGAATGAGCTGTTGGTGGGTGACTCTGAGTGTAGATATGTAGTGCGCTGGGGATTTTGCAGTCACCACTCATGTCTTCTCATTTCATGTGAAACGAGGACTTTTTATGAAGTAATTGCCTTTCCATTACAGCAGGGTAAGCACTTCACCTTTACCCAACAGCAGGGGAACATCTTTTCTCCAGAGTACTTAGCAAGCTGTAAAGCTGTATCTCTCTTTGCCTTGCCTCTTTCATCAACCTATATTCTCCTTCCTACATTTTTCCTCTCTCTCTCTCTCTCTCTCTCTCTGTGTCACACATACCCAAACACTTGTACCTCATCTGTTTCCTTCAGCTATCTCCATGTGTTCAGAATTACTGCAAAACACATAGCAATTCTAACGTAGTTTGTGTCTTTGACACAGGAAACTTTTGCCATTTTCATCTTTGGAGCAGAGTTTGCCTTAAGAATCTGGGCTGCTGGGTGTTGCTGCCGCTACAAAGGATGGAGAGGGAGACTCAAATTTGCCAGGAAGCCTTTGTGCATGCTGGGTAAGAAGATACTCTCTACCACTGTTTTCCCCATTATGTCCTTTTCCTTCTAAGACAGTTTGAGGGGGTGTCTGAGAATCAGTGAGTGGTAGCGCAAAGAGCACTGAAATCAGAACTGTCCTTTGTGCTACGAGCTGTGTCCTGCTTGGAGCAAAAAAATGGATCCTCCTACTCTTCAAACACACTTTTCTTGTTCCAAGTCCCTCTGCATTCCAGAGTCTGTCTGCCTTCACTTTCAAACCACTTCAGATCCCAACATGGTGCCGTCTTCCCCAGCCCTCTCTCATATTCAAAGGTTGTGTTTTACCCTTGTAATGTTGGTTGATCTGCATTTGCAAGCAGATTTGGAAGCAGTATCTTTTGTGATTTCACCCATGTTATCTTTCAGGCTTGGAAGGCACTGCCTACAACTATCATAAAACTACTCATTAATCATGTCTGAATTCCCTCCAAAAACTCCCCATTATGTCCACAAACCAACTAGCCCATATTCAGGAGCTCACTCTGCCCTGAGCACCTGTTATGCACATCCACATTCGTTCACTGTTTCCAGGAGTCGCTCATTTATTTTGCTGCTCTTCAGGCCAAACATTAGCTTTTTATTCTTTCTTTGTACAGCACATAGCACTCTGAGGAGCTGTGGTGCTGCAATTGTAGGAGTACATGATACCCTCTTCCCTCTCCCTCCTTTTGTTCATCTTCTGGCTCTAAATGGCAGACAAAATTGGAACAAATTTTCATTGTGTGTCTGTGCTATCTTCAATTTAGTAGTGCTCCTTTGGGTGCTACTGCTGTATAAATACTTCTTACACCTCTAATAGCATTGTGAAGGCAGTAGAGTGTGGCGTGAGCAAGTGGGATTGATACTGTCTCATGCCTTCTTGGAAAAGTGTCATCTCACTGCTGAGAATGAATCTTCATTGATGTCTGGGTAAAGAACAGAAAAGATCCCGCTGGATTTATTAATATCACCTCTTGGTTGTCGCTGGCACAAGTTTGTTTTGAGAATGATTGAAAGTGAATAAATTGAAATCCATATGGTGTCACTCTTTTTTGGCTGGAAATAGAATATGAAGACAATTTAAAGACTGAGTGCCCAGAGAATGTTTGAATCCTTTTGGTACCACTTTTTTTTTCTTGCATATGTATATGATGACAAAGCAAGGGGAGGGGGGGGGAGGAAAAGAAAGAAAAATAAATAAAACAAGAAGCAGCAATGTGATTTGCATTTTAAACCTCTTCAGTTGATCAGCAAATCAGCCCTGTGAGTGCTTGCAAAAAAGTGGTAGTACAGCCAAAAGAACAAAATACCAGATGCACCATCACAAACTGACTTTCTTATCTGACGACCTGTTCACTGTGGTGTTCCTGTAGGACAGGTGAGTTTAAGGCTGTTTTTCTGTCAGCACTAGGACACTGTTTCTGTGCATCCCTAAACTAGCTCAGACCATGTCACAAGTCCCAGGCATCGATCTGTAAATAGATTACGAGGCTTTCTGGTGAGTTCTATCCATGATGCTGTGTGGCAGGTGCAGATATCTGTTCAGTTGGCAAGAGAAGGCATTTTCAGGAAGCTTTGAAATTTGCCTAGGGAAATTTGCAGCACAACCAGATGGGATTAAGAAGCAGGTGATGGGGCCGCTTTTGTTGGCAGGCTTTGTTCTTTTCGCCTTGCAGATATCTTTGTGCTGATTGCTTCAGTGCCAGTGGTTGCTGTTGGGAACCAGGGCAATGTTCTGGCCACGTCTCTCAGAAGCCTCCGCTTCCTTCAGATCCTACGGATGCTCCGAATGGACAGGCGGGGCGGCACATGGAAACTTTTGGGATCAGCCATTTGTGCGCATAGCAAAGTAAGTGAGGAGCTTGCAGGGCTCAGCTGGGTTTTGAGGGAGAGACATTGAAGGAAAAGAGAGGGGATGCACAGGTACAGCAATGCCTTGGGATTATATCTAGTAGTTCAAGCAGTAGTTTTGTCCTTTCAGCTTTATTCCCTCTTCCAGTCTCTGAACCATTTCTGCCCCGTGTTTTACCATTCTCTACTCAAGAGTGGTGCTGGGAAGTGAAGAGACATTGTTCATTCCCACACTCATTACAACAGGAATTTTGCCTTTACGCTCAATGCGAGCAGGGTCATCCCTTTAGGAGTTAAGTATGTTGAAATATTTGACAGAAATGCCTCTGTACTTGCAACATGTTTGTAGTGGCCTCTCTTAACTTGTCTGACCAGCAGATGGTGCGGAACTCTGAAGAAATGGAAAGAGGCTGGTTAGCAGAAATGTGGTTTCAGAGGGAGCTACTGGTATAATTTCTCTTTGGAAGCATGGGTCAGACAATACAAAGACACACACAGTGTGAACCCAGATAGACAAAATTTCTAAAATCGTCTTTGCTCAGTCTAACTTGATGCGATAGTCAGACACATCCTGTCTCGCACCAGACAGATACGTTGTGTTCCTGTATTTTCACCAAACATTATTACAAGTTAAAAGCTATCTGCATAAAAATGCTCTAGATGAGATTTCTCATCTGCACAGGGTGTAGGAAAATTGCACATACTCTCTGCTATTACTACTTTTTCCATGAATGACATTCCTGACATTTTAGGTTTTGGGTGTTTTTTAAAATTAAAATGCCAGCTGGCACAGCATAATTAGACTAGGCATCTTTGTAGTGGCTGATAGGAATACCCACCCTGCTTCATTTCATACCAACTTCTGTTTCTTCCCCATATAAATTTGCTACAAGGCAAGTGGCACATAAACACTTATGTCAAAAATGGTTCTCAGGAAACTGAGCTCATGGAAGAAGTCTGTGTGCCAAATACATTGTTTAGAAAATTTTTAATGCTTCATCATGTGGGTTTTCATTCAGATATTCCTTGTCTTATTCCTTACCACCACCCTTTGGACCTCAGCTGGCTGAGGGAGATAAGAAGGGGTCGTGAGAACTTTTTTACTGGATACACTAAAGAAACAATTTTGATAACAAGGTTAGCCAACACTTTTTTTGTTTCTTTGTTTATTTTTTAAATTTAGTTCTAAGAAAACAAAATGAAGTGGAATACTGATAGTTTTTTTACCCACTTTTGAAGATCATCACCAAGAATATTTCTGCTTTGTTTCAGAGGTTGCTAGGATTTTAACTTGGGTTGCTGCATCTCCTGCCTCAGAGGGATTAGCCATACACTCCACTTTAGCCAGTCTCTCTAAAACAAGGAAGCTCTAGTTTTATTTTCACACAGATGATTTTCAAAGTCTGTTCTCATTACATCAAATAATGGTAAAAACATCATTCATGGTGGAACCTACTTTGATAGGCCTAAACTTTCCGGATGCAGAGAGAGGGCAGAGCTGTTGACTTGCTTGCCAAGACTGAGCAAGCCTGGGGCAGCACGAATGGCAAGAGTCAAGGTCAGGGACAGAGCCCTGCAGAACCTCGTGTCATGAGTGCAGCTAAGCCCTTAACTCAGCTTTATGCAGAACTACAACTGCAGATTGCTCCAAGCTCTTTCCAAGGAAGGTGCCACATAAGGGCTAATTCTTGTAAATCTCTGCAATATTTCTGAGTAAGGGCTGAGGTGGACTGGTCATGGACTGTGACCAAGCCAGAAGCGACAGCTCTGTTGTTATCCTTAGTGCTTCTCTCTTCTCCTGACGTTTACTCTGCCACTGTGGGTACTGAGACTGTTTTTAGCCATTGTCCATCTGTTTATTTTGCAGGAACTCATCACTGCTTGGTACATCGGGTTCCTGACACTCATCCTATCCTCATTTCTTGTTTATCTGGTTGAAAAAGATGTTCCTGAAAAGGATGCTAATGGGGTGGAGATGAAGGAGGAGTTTGAAACCTATGCAGATGCACTGTGGTGGGGGCTGGTAAGTGGCTTCAAAAATACCTTATTCCCTTCTCAAAAACTTTGTATCTAAGAAGAGATAAAGTATTGATGTTATTACAATGTAAGTGCTGCTAAATTTGAGTGTTACTAGTATAATATTACCAAAATAGGGATACTCTTACAACCAATTAACAGAACTTACATCCCCGTTGATTTGCAATCATACAAAGGCCCTTCCCTTAGGTGCTTAAATCCCTTTCAGAAATCAGCTCTTGGCTGCTCTTGGCTTCCAGGAAACCTCTCTTTTAGAGGTGTGTCTCTCTGGGTATATCTGTTCTGGCAGAGTCTACACCCATAGGAGCCCTAGCTCTCATGGCAGCAGTATCCTACCTGTGAGCACTACATCCCTCAGAAAACAACAAAACCAGAACTGGTAAAACTGGGAGGTGCTGTTGACTCTCTTGAAGGACAAGAGGCCTTGCAAAGGAATCTAGATAGATTAGAATGATAGGCAATGATTACTGGGGTGAAATTTAATGAGTTCAGAATGTCTCTGTGAAGGATAACTAAACACTTCTTTTGTGTCTTACATGCATTCCTCAAGAATTCCTCAGGGAATGCCATTGGTGGTAGGATAATGAGCAAGAGAGATCTTTGATACATCTGTTCTTGTCTCTTGTGATGAGACAGGAGTATAGGTTTCTGACACTGCTCATTTGATGACAAAATGTGGTAGACAGAGTTCGTGTTGCTTTGCTACCAATAGATAAGGAACTCTATATCATACTGTCACTAAAATTCAGCAGCATATTTTTTAATTTACTGCAGTTCACTCATAAATGGCAAGATTCCTCCCCTCCATTATTAATCAAAAGGTCCCAAGTGTTGCATAGATCACCTGAATATTTTCGTATCCTTACATATCCAGGACATTTAGGTAGACTTTCACTGGTGAGAAAAAGGTACACAGCTGGAAATCAGCAGTTGTGCAGGAAAGAAGAAGTTTTCACAAAGTCATCTTTGTTTTACAGAGACTGAGACTTCAGGGAGAGGTATCCCTGATTGTTTGTTAAAGCCCTGCAAGCTGTGAACTGGCAAGTTCCATTCCTAACTGTGCACTGATAGAGGGGAGGCAACTCACTCTGCATGCAATGTCACAAGGAGTTCCCTTTCAAAAAATGCATTCTAGAGAGGCAGCTTCTTTAAGACTGAATCCATTCTCCCCTGATGCAATGCCTCTGGACTATGATGCCATTAAAAAAAAAATAAATTGGTTGGCCCATCTTCAAGATCCTATTTCAAGAAGATGTGCATGAGCATCCATAGAGCTAAGCGAGTTATGCAGGTTTCATGGTGACATTTAAAGCAGAGCTGTTGGCTTTGTTTTTCTTATGGGAAGTCCTGGCTTTTCTGCCCACAGATCACCCTCGCTACGATTGGGTATGGAGACAAGACCCCCAAGACATGGGAGGGACGGTTGATTGCAGCTACGTTCTCTCTCATTGGAGTGTCTTTCTTTGCTCTTCCTGCAGTAAGTACCTCCCACCTCCTCTGTTAGTAACAGCCCAGTGCTGTACCCTTGCAAAACAAGAAGGTAAAATGATTGAAACTGCCAGTGGACTCAAAATCTCTTTTTAAGAAGTGATTTAGACACTTGAATTGGTCTATATCAGTAAATCAAACTCCTTTCTTCCCAGCTTTGCATAGAGCCTATTGGGAATAATATGTCGCCCCAATACTCCTCAAACCACATGTGGGCATTGCCTGAGACAGTGCTAGTTGGCACAGTGCAAAATTAATCCACCAAGTGAACAGTCTGGAAAATGACAGGGTAGCCCATGAGCCTGTAACCTGGCCTGGGTCAGTTTACTAGTGCTGACATAGCCATACAAGGCATATTTTTAAAGGATTTGGGGCCCATTGTTTTAATAATTAAGATTGGGCCTATCTTACCTGGCTCTGAACACTAGCAAGCTAGAGATATACATCTGAGTCATCATCACAGACCCATGGTCTCTGACACCACCAGGGAAGTGCTGTTTCCACCCTCTAAGATGAAAGGGAATTTAGATAGCAGGTGACCAGACAAGTATTTCTGATCTAGACAAGTGAATCCTTCGCTAGCTACTTAAGAAATGCTCTCTAAATTGCTTTTGAAAGTATATTTGTTCACTTGGGACAAATATTTGCCTTGTCTGTAAAGTCCTCAGTTAAGAATGAAACAAGATATGGATGAGATGGGCTGAATAGCAACAGAAACCATCAGAAGTCCAGATTTGAGGATATTTTTCCTTTAGATTGAGACTTAGAGAGAATTGCACAGAGGATGAGAAGTCCCACACACCCAAATGAAGCATATGGTTACCACAGCTCTTTTATTACACAAGCACAGTTTCACACTGCCCTGAATGGAAAGTAATACATCCTCCAAACACCTCCAGGTTGGAAAGATAGTAGACATTCAAGAAGCCTGTTGAGGGCCTTAAAATGATTTGATGTGGCCTGTGGTCCTTGAGAAGATCATGACAACCTCATGTGTCATGAGCAGAGTGTGGAAAAGGCATGCTGTACTGCACATAGTCATCTCCATTGCCACCCACAGACCCATTTCCTCTCATCATTAATCCATTTCTTCTGAGTAAAAAATGTCTAAAATCTTGCATCGTTTTGTGCTTTCAGGGCATTTTGGGCTCAGGGCTGGCACTGAAGGTCCAGGAGCAACATCGTCAAAAACATTTTGAGAAAAGAAGAAAGCCAGCAGCTGAACTCATTCAGGTTTGCACCCACATATCCCCTCCTTACAAAAAAGTGTGTATGGAGACTGCTGCATCATCTTAACAAGAGCCACCATTTTTCCCCTGCCCAAATTCTCATTTCCCATTGTAGGAGGAGAAAAGTTGTGTTTGTAAAAAAGTCCTTTTTTTTTTTTCACATCAAGCTAGACAATCCAGAGGTCCTTTCAGTTTTTGACGAAACTCAATTCCCAGATTTTTTTTCAGAAGAACAGTGCCTTTAGAAGAAAAGGTAGGTAGCTAGCTAGCTTCTGGAAACCAACCAACTTTTGCATCAGTGCCACAGAATCACAGAAAACAAGCTGCGGAAAACATTCTTTCCAAAATTCAGGTTTTGTCAGTTCCCTTGAGGGAGTGTTTTAATGTGCAAACAAAGTTATGTTGTTACTGATGTGAAAACAGCAATAGAAGTAACACAATAGACAGTGACTCTTTTAATCAAGGCAAATGACATGAATAGTATGTGTGGTTTGTAACAGCTGCAGCACACCCTCGATCTTCTTTTATGTCACTGGACAATCAGAAGATTCAATGGGAAAAGACTCCTTATCTTGCTTGGAATTCTGTTATGGCCTTTGTTCTGAAATCAGAAAATTAAGATTAAAATTTCTAGTTTGAGGGCTGACAAACTTGACAGGAGTTACTCTAAGCAAGTGAGGAGAAGGCCTTGGTGGCAGTGAAGTAAACGGCAGCATTTCCATAGAAAGACAGAGAGGGTTTCTGTGATATTAGATGGAAGCACTGATGCTCAGGACTGCTCAGGATCACACGAGTGCTCAGAAGAAACAGGCTGAGTGGCACATTATGCTGTTCTTATTAGAAACACTCCAAACAGAAGGGACTGCAGGGATGACTTGTGAATTGAATTCACCTTTTAAATTAAAGTATCTCCACTTAGCAGGTAGCTAATTTAGCTATGGTATTTTTTTAGGTATGTGCTTAGAGAATTTTGATTGGAGATAAATGCTGACATAGAAAGCTGGTCAGCAAAATTTCCTCTTATGGTACCTGAGATAGCAAACTGGCTTAAGCACTTCCAGAAATATTGTACAAGTCCAGCAGTGCTTGAAGCTCTTTTAAACATACCAGACTGGAGAATAAAACCGTTTTAGTCAATTGTAATGTCTTATTCGTGTTGGTGGTTCTTTCCATGTCCTTCTTTCTGTTTCCATTTAACAGCCCTCCCAGATCATAATCCAGTGTCAATAGTTTTGCCATGTAGTGACACTCATTTGGGATGGCTGATTAGTAATTAGTTTCCAGAGAGTCATTCAGGTGCATCGTTATGTTCTTTCAAACATCTGGCTGCTCTCAGCCTGGGGAATCGCTTTACCGTGCCTTAGTTATTTCCTCTCTGTTGTAATTCAGGCTGCCTGGAGATACTATGCTACTAACCCCAACAGGATTGATCTAGTTGCTACCTGGAGGTTTTATGAATCAATTGTATCATTTCCATTTTTCAGGTAAGTGCATTGCCCATGTCTCCATCATCCTTTTTTTTGTGAAAGTGTAACTCAGGACAGGAAACATAGATTTTATATGGGTAGATTGGCAGGCACCTTTTGTAGGTAAGAGATAATTGCCATTTAACTTCCTGGCTGAGAACAAAAAAAGCATGCTTTTGGCTTCTGGATTCATTTCTTCTCCCTTCCCCTGGTGGGATGTGTCAGGGGCGCACGGATAACGCCATCGGTGGCTCTCACATTGGCATTAAACAAAGGAGAAGGCTGCCTCACCATCAGCTTCCCTTTGTAAGACTGGAGTTTATTGCCCTGGAAATCTCAATTTCTCTCTCTGTAATTTTGATCCTGATAAAGTTCAGAATTTCAGAGATGCCTGTACTTCTCACACCCTCTATGAGGTGGTTGTGTATTTTAAGACATGGGCTATGCTGAAAATTCTTACTTTTCCTTCTTTAACTCAACTGCCTGAGAATTGTGTTGTTCGTATGTTGCTCATGTTTATGGATGAGTCTGTCTGATCCTTGCTTTTCCTGCCTGTCAATCAGGCACCTTCCTTGTTTTGAGATTTTAACATTTTAAAATACTATCCCTATGAAAGCCATGATTTTTAGCTGTAGACTATCAGCTGCTACTAATGGGTATTGCTTATCCAAGTTTATGCTTTAAACTTTCATTCTGGACTTGGTGCTGTGCCTCATTCTGAAAAAAACCAAAGTGCCCTTAAACTACTGCTCAGCTCAGACAGAGCTCTCCACAGGTAAGTTGTGCTCACTGTGCTAATGCTGCAGCTCCAGCTGTTGCTTGAAACTGACTGGAAGAAACATTTCAGGCTCCTGCCTTCACGAAGGGCAAATTACAAATATTAGCTCTTTCTTTGTTTTATTCCCAATATATTTCTTTAAGACTGATTTCACATATGTCAAAAAGGAAATCTCTAATAAAAAGTACCACAATTCTTTAATGAAGACTCAGATAATTTCTTTCTCTTATCCCTTCTCTATCTCTCTCTACTCCCATATTATCCACTATAGTCATTTCTAGAAGGTTTCTTGACCTCAGGCTTTCTTCAGAGAATAATTCTTAGGCTCTCTTGGAGTCTAGACTCATTACTGTGACTTCAAGCTTGTTCATTGTGATTCAAATGCGACCTGAAATTTAATAGGTGTTTTGCAAATAAGGTCCTGGGAGAGAGAGTGAGGGAGTTCACATCTCAACAAAGACTGGATTGCCAATCTAAGCAACACAGATTGTTTTCAGGAGCCTATATCACTTTCTTTGCTTTATGGCTAGTTGGAAGTGTAGCTTTTATTCTGCTGTCAGTTACGGTCACAGAACAAAAGAGATATGAACTGTTAGCAATAGATTAGCAATTTATGTTTAAAAAATACGCTGAATTTATTATGTAATTCTTTTCTCCTTGCTTTCTTGTAATGCATCCTTTCTTCTATAAAAGGAAAGAGCAATTGGATGGTACTGCCAGGTATGTAGCTGCCATTATTATAGCCTTGTTTCAGTACAGTTGTTGGAGGATTCAAGTTAAATGGTTCTATGTGGATTCATGAGCTGTTAACCAAAACACGTTACTAACACCACAAGTAGTCATTAAAAATGATTAACCAATCCATTTCCTAATTGCTTGCTTTTTTCCCAGTTTAACAACACAGCTAAAATGCTAATTGTACAAATGCAGTGTTGCTTGCTGATTGTCTGTAAACAGCTTTATTGTTCGTTCGGATTAATCATGGTCTAGATTTCTGCTGATCCATGCCATAGGGTTTAGCATCCAACTCGTTCTGGGGTGAATTTAACGTTCTGCTTCATGCTATTACTCAGCAGTCCTGCACAGAGCACTGTTGTGGTATAAGGGATTAAGTTTGTGTCAGTTCACCACGTGTAAAGATTTCTTGACAATAAATACTGAGATGGGTGGCTAAGATGGATCAGCAGAATAGTCAGTCTCTCTGGCAGTACTAAAAAAGATATATTAGGTTTGAGGCCTTGCTTCAACTCCTGCTGAAACAGATGGGAAAGCTCCCAGTCACTTTGAGGAATTTCCTAGCAAAGAGAATAAAGGAATCACTGATCCTAATACTGATCGGTCACTGAAGACTATAGCAGAATGGTCATTGTCAGTCAATCTGCAAGGTCTCAAATGGAAATTATATATTTATAACCACCTCCAGCTCAGCTGCAGATTTAAAAGTACATAAAATAATCCAGCCTCTTGGGTCAAAAACATGGAATAGTTAATGCTAAGATGCTATCAATGGATCACCCACAATCAAAGTCAATAGCAATAGAAGGATAAACAGTTCCACGGACTCATGATGAAGCTATTTCCATTTGCATCTCCATTTGTGAGGATTGTAGCAAAATTTGAAAACAGTTAGTTATGGATTAGGCCTGGGTTCCAGTCCCCACTGGATGAAAAGTTATCTTTTTCTTTTTTTTTTGTTTTGTTTTTTCTTAAGTATTTCATGCAACACATGACAGCCTCAACCTCCTTTAACAGAAAAGAAAAACCTATCTCAAGCTCTCTTATGATACAGGAAAGTGCTGTAGTGCTAAATTATTGGGAAAAGATGACTTTTCCCTCCTGCCACCATCATCATGATCTAAACTGCTCCTCTTCAAAAACTGCCTGGATGGGAGTTACCTAGTTTATGAACTGTCATGGACCTTAAGTACTATACATCCATGCCATGGCCCATGCTAAGAAGTCCTGAGCAAGCTCAGTTCAGTCAATGTCGATGTCAGAAGATTTTAGCCATCTTCAATGTTGGCAGTGGCTGAATTTTGGCCTTTTAATATGTAGGAGAGAGTTTAGGAGCCAAAACAATTTTGTATCTCTACACCTTGAGCCAAAAAATATTCCGACCTGAATGCAAGAGCAGATTAAAGTCAGAAAAGTGAATGATTGCTGCAGTTTGCTGTCGGTCAGAGCGCCCCTATAGAAGCTCCTGCACCTGCAGTAACAGAATGGTTTGTGGAGTAGCTTCTGAGTTACTGTATCTTTCAGGCCAGTAGAAGTCATTTTATGTTGGAGTTTTGGATTAAAAACTGAAAGGTACAACTCACAGCTCAATATCTTTAAAACTGTAATCCCAAGGCCCTTCATTCTAGCTGGATGTATCTTGGTTTTATGTTATTACATATGTAATAACCTTCAGCAAAATCTTCAGTGAATCTGCATTGGAGCTTTCCTGTTAGCAGAAATGTGTTTATGGAAATAAGCATTCAATAAAAGGGATTGGAACCCTCCATGTAAATAGAAAAATGATGGTGCTTGTAGGAGCATCCACTGACTTCAGTAGATATGGGACTGGGCCATAAAATCTGGTTGTTTTGACAGTCCCACCTCCCATCTCTCATAAAACTTATTTACAGATCAGATAATTAAAAAAAAAAAATCACGCTCTTCTTCCTACATTGATTTAGTACAGAAAGTATTACTCTTACTCCACTGCAGTTTGTGTTTAAGGCTCTACTGAAATAAATAAGCAATAAGGGAATGCAGTCCTACTGGAGAGAACAGCCTGTAAGTGCACTCAATCTCCAGGTTTTTACATCAGTTAAGTACTTAATGGGAAAGCTGTAGTAATAACTGCATTGTCTGAACAGGGGTTGATAAAGGAAAGAGAAGAATTGGTCCAGAGCTTTCCCAGAAGAGTCAGAAAATATAACTAGTTAATAAACTAGAAATAAAAACTGGCTGTGCGAAAATTTGAAGATGTGTAGCACTTTATGTGGCAGGGCTTCTATTCAGTGTTGTGGAAGCTCTTTACGAATTCCACAGTAGTAGAGCTGAACTCTGTGACAGATCCTTCTAGGATCTCTCCCTGGAAGCAGGAGCTGGCATCATGACAAGGTCACAGCTAGATGCACCTTCTTGTTCTCAGATCATTTGGGGAAAAAAAACCAGGGGTGACAAGAGTGGAAGAGTCTCTTTCAGAAGCTGGATCCCAAAGGAAGGCTGTAGGGAAGAACTTGTGATAGTTGAAAGGCAATTAAAGCTTGGCTGCAGCCCAAGCCTTTATTGAAGTTCCCTTTAAACTAGAAGGTTAAAGATGTGAGATAGGATGAAGAGCACGTTTGAGCTAGACAATAGGCTGGGTCCTATAAACAGTAAAGTGGTAGATATGATGCTGCTCTGTTAAGAATAGCATTTTCCCTACATGCCTTGTATAGTCCCCCAAAGCAGGAGAAACTGGGATTGTGCTCACTAGTGGGGAATTTGCTGACTATTCCAGAGGTGCCACTAGCTTTTTCTTCCTAAATCAATACCTAAACCTGCCAGCCCATGAAATCTCAGACAGCAATTGCTTTTCTGTATGTATTGCAAAGCCTTTTCATCTGTTCAGATCCCAAGAAGGAAGATTTATGTGAAAGAGATGTTAATACTCATTTCTGCTGGAGTGCAGCAAATCATTCAGCAAATGCTTGGGTGCCTGACCTACATTTAAGATGAGCCTTTTCTCGATGGACACGTTGTTTATTTTGAACCAATTTTTTATGTTTATGTTTGAGGAATGAATTGTGGGCCTGATTTTTCAGTGCTGTTGTTAGCAGCTATTCCACTGATTTTGACTAGTGTCAAAACTTCGACATTTAAATGTGCAGGCCCTTTAAGTGAAGGATTTTAAACTTTCTCCTAGAGTCTTGTTCCTAATCAGCATTGTTCAACTGTAAAACTAGACATCAGGAAAGCATATTCATTCCTAGATCTATTCTTATGTGATTGCAGAAAAATATTTATCCCTTATCTCGACAAGATAAATAATATTTCTCTGCCTTTGGAAAGTTGGTGGTTTTTTTAAGTGGCAGACTCATTACTAATCCTTCCTATTACGTGAGTATGAAAGAATGCATATAATATGGTGCATTTTTGTATTACCAGTAGTAACAGCATAATGAAAATAAAATCATACTTTGCAAGGTGGAAAATTCCACTGTCGGCATTTCTTTTTAATACATCTGGCCAAAACAGGAAGGAGAAAAAAGCCACTCCAATCTGTGCACTACATTAACTACAAATGAAAGGCTGTTCCCATTCTTTTCCATAGAGCTTTTCATGGGTAATCATTAACGTCTCATCTTAATAACTTTTCTTCACTTTACAGTAATGTCATGTTTAGTAGGGAGTCATTCTTTGGATCAAGCCTCACAAGAAAACTTAGGTATATACATTCAAATAACAATTGAGCCTTACTCTTCATATTTCTTGCATGCCATTATCTGCCTGCACTTTCTGTTTATACTACAGTAGTTCATCTAACCACCATAAAAAGTAAGGGTCAATATGACTGAAAAGTTATTTAAGCATAAAAAGAAAGTTGCATGACCTTGCAGATAGTTCATTGTTCTGCTGTTCAGAAAACATGGGATCTAATCCTGTCTCTGCCGATAATTTGCTTAGAAGCAAGTGCTTTTTTCTCTTTACATAGAACGGGAATGATACTAACCTACTTTGCAAGTAATTTAGAAATTTGCTGTAAGAAAAATATACTGTAAGATCTAAATACCATTCCATATGCAGTCCCAACCCTGCCAACACAAGTTCGTGCGAGTTACTTTGCATTTGAGTTCAGTGGAACAACATCTCCACATGTGTATTTGCAGGTTCTGGTTCAGCAAATGGAAAACAAGTGGATGCTTTTGATCATCTGAATAAAGTTAGTGACACACTTAAATACCTTGCTGAACTGTGACCTACGATATGGGGAAAGAACTTTCTTTTCCTGCAAAGAGACATAGAAATAATTTGTGGCATTTCAGGAATCCAAAAGACAAATTATCGGAAATAGTATTTTGACTAAATTGTCAAGCGTTTTATCCTACCCTACACAAACATCTTGCTATCATTCAACTTTAGCTCATTGTTCTCATTCCCACTGTGTTCCACAAACATGAAATCATCAACACATAACTCAGCTTTTCTAGCCTAAGCTTTTCAACTTTTGGAGAGCTGCTAGTGAAGCGCTCCATTTTGTCATGGATGATTGGCCCATGCAAACTAGTCAAGAGATATTGATTTTGCAATTTGATTTGCTTTCTAGTGGTTAATATGTGGAGGTGTGTTCCCTGCAAAGTAAAGAGTGGGTCAACATCCATATGGTTTCTATCTACATTGCTGGCTGCCTCCATTGATGTAAAATATCCATTCTGTTTTCACGCAGAATTGAACTTCAGGTTATTCTCCCCATGGATTGGTGTAACACTGCTTATTTTTACCCATTTCCAATCACTTTAGAAAGTGTGGATGTGAAGAGGGACTAAGCAAAGGCCGTTAGTGTGCCTAAGGACCCTTTCTCTTTCTGAAGGGCATCAAAGTTGAGCCCAAATTAGGACTTGTGTTCATATTTCTGGGCAAATCTTCAGGATGGTAGATGAGTTTGGATTTAGAGTCATGACTACACTTAATGAACCTACAAGGATATACACCACCAAAAAGTGTGGAAATTTGATGGATAAAAGAGATGTCCTCCTCAAACATTAGAAACCTCAAGATTCAGGGTGCAAAGTGGCTTTTTAAATGAAGACATCAGTTGTCAAGAAGTTGCAGAAAATTATTTTGAGACTGAAGATTTTAGTCCTCTCTACAGAAAAGAATGTTACTTGATGAAAGGGAAAGCTGATTAGACAATGTTCAGAAATACCTTGAAAGTGCAGAATGGTCTTTGGACTCTGAGATCAGTTGAACATGTTCACTGCATGGCTGTCCTCATAACATCAGTTTTGTGCTAATTTCTATTTGGAATAGTTCAAAGTAGAATACTTCTGGAAATCTTATTCAGAATGTTTGATTTTTCCAAAGCTAAATTTACCCATATAAGTACAGCTGATAATCTGCTAAAATACTGGGGTAAACATGTCAGCTTTTTGCTTCCAGTTACTTGAGATCAACTAAAGCTAGTGATTAGCTAAACTGCAAAAAAAAAAAAAAAAAAAAGGCAAAAATTTCCTGATTATTATTATTAGTCCTTGTTAGGAGAAAGTGGTAGATATATGGAAGAGGGCTGTGTTTGATTCACCGTTAGCATTAATTCGTTACTTTTCTTTTCATACATGTACCATTTGTTTATGAAACTCCAATATTAGGCAAAGCACAAAGAGGAGAGTATCTGGCTTGCATGGTGGGATGTAACTGCATTATTTCCTTGCATGACTGTTTCTGGAAAAGCATTTCTAGTTCAGTGGTTCCCACTCTTTTTTTTTTTTTTTTTTTCTGAACAAGAGCAAAACATCTGCTGCAGAAGCCAGCTATCTCTTAAACATCCAGCCACCAAATTCATCTCCCAGATGGTCTAAAATTATTCTCACTGCTCTTGGGGAGCAAGAATCTGAGAGGTGAATTTTACTTTAGGTAGGAATCTTTCAAGTCAAGCTGTCTGCACTGCTTCTGCCTTCCTCCCTTTGTGGTGGTCTGTATCTACCAGAGAGCTGAGGAATCCTTATCCTGGGACTCCACTTCAAAGACAAAGGTTTTGTGAAAATTTTTATTTCACCACAAGGGATAGGATGCAGTACTATGCAGTGTCCAAGCAAGTCAGAGAAACTACTCTGCACTTTGATCAGTGTGTTTGGGATGTATTTGAATCCCCCAGTTTCTGGAATTGCATTGGAAGTTGGGAATCACATGTTTTCAATGTAAGGAAGCCAAATGAAGTGGGACCCCTGTCCCAAGAAGAGGAACTAATATCAGTAGGAGGACTCAGCAAGACAAGCAGCAATACATGAACCTGTGGGTGGGAACCACTGTCCTAGCCACTCTCATGAAGGATGACGTGATCTGCGCATGCTTTATATTCTGAGACTGAGCCATGCGCATGCTGTTTTAATGAAGGAGATTGTGTCATGAGAACAAATATTTCCTAAGTCTTTTTTAAAAGTACAATGAAAACAAAACCCCCAGCAGACCCAGATTTCATCCCTTAGAAATGAGAATAATATACTTTCCCCCCCCGCCCCCTCCATGTGATAACAGCTAGTCAGTATCTGGAAAGAAGCTTGGGTTTTGTTTTGGTTTTGTGGGTTGTTTTTTTTTATATACAGCATACTGTTGTATTTTTTCATGTGAAGCTGATGAATTATTTTCTGATGATTCTACTGCTCTGGCTGCCTGGATGTGAACACAATTTATTATATTTATTGCTTTAAATTGCTGTTATGAATCTGAATGTTACTTTAAGGGTTAATCATGAGGATTCAATTAATTAGGAACACTTCAGCTAAAGTAATTTAGAGACCAGTTTTTTTAAATCTGTAGTAGATAACAAGAAACAAGTTTCCCCAGCTGTAAAGTCATCTCAAAGTGAAATGGACCTGAACAGCACTCTGTAGGCTGATAATTTCCTACTGATTACAGAAAGAGGTCTAAAGATTAATCTTAGACAGGACATTTAACTTTTTAAACAGATCTGATGAGTTCTAGCTTCTAAACCTAAGATGCTTGAGCAACAGTCTTGGGACAACAGTTTATTCCTAAACTGATACTTATCAATGGGGGAAGTTGAGGAACTCCCTAGAAAGAGAATCCAGGGAAGCTTTTGGTTCATATTGTCTGCCTTAACCCTCCCCACAAAAAAGAAAAACACAGTGAAACAACTCACAAATGAGTGTCCCTACATATGCAGTGGAAAATATCACTACAAGTAATTAGCTATTTGTGCTGAATTCGAAGGAATATTGTGATGTGTTTTGATCTGTGAGAAGGATATCAAATCTTGATCACCCCTATTCTTGTGTAGCTCTCTGGCAGATATTTCTACATATATTGCCTATATTTCTGTCCTGTATTGAAAAAAATATCCACAAAGTTGATGTTTTGAATACTTTACATCATCCACTGACCCTTTTTCTGCTGATCTGATCCCTATAGATCCTTGCGATGCACTTCATGCCTCCTTATCTTTTGCTAAGGAAGGCAGTTATTACAGGAGTTTCAAGTTTCAAAATACATATCCAGATCCATGAGAGATCTGGATATGTGTTTTGAAGGACTAAGCAAGTTTCTGGAGAGGGAGTCAGAGGCCATACCTAATGACATCAATATTTGTCTAATATAGTATTAAACTATTTTTTATAAGCACTAGTAATCTTCTGTATTACCTGTTTTTCTGCTTCTTCAGGTTCTCAGCCTTAAACATATTCTTATCTTGAGAACTTCTCTGTAGGGTTAGTAAACCAAGCTGGGACATTTAACACATTGCTCAAAGCCAATGTGTAGCATGCAACCATTTTTTACCTTTGAGGAAATCACTTCATCATCTGAAATCATCTGAGTTTCACTGCTAGATTTCATTCTTCTAAAAGCATCCTTCTCATCGTGGAAGATCTCTTCAGAAGCTCTTGAACCAAGACATTCAATCTTGAAATCCTGGTGGACTACAGTCTCCCCTTTCATTTGAGATTCATCTGTCATTGGTGACCCGTTAATCCCCCGCCAGGTAAAAGTGATCTCCACAACAAGCCATTTTTTTCAGACATAGGGAAAAATGTCTTCATTTTATTATCGCTGAATAAATCTACTCATCCTAAAACTGCTTCATTTTCTTCCTTGTTGTAATTTATTTCAAGGTCTCCTTTAGTCTACAAAGATGACCACCATGTTAAGCATGCTTAATTGATGTCTTTTTTTCATTCATAGTGCAGACCTCACAAGCTTACTCTCACTAACATCTTCAAGCCCATCAGTTTATATTTCCTGGCTGGCTCTTTGTTATCACTCAGATTTTTGGTGTATTTCTTTGCATTCAAGTCCTTTTCAGTGATGTGCCATGTTTCCAGACTCTTCTTGACCACCCTTCTCTAAATTAATTCCTCTTTCAAACTTTGATTTTATTACTAATGAGATGAGATCTTATTTTCCTTGCTTTACTCCCCAAAAAACCCCCACACAAGTCATTCAGTTGACTTTTACTTCCTCACCTTTATTTTTCATGCCCTTTCAAAACTTGTTAATTAGCTGTCATCTTCTCCTGTATATATGGGAGCTGAGTGCTTGAAGAATCCAAATTTCACAGAAACGCCACGAAGTTGAGATGTCTGTCCTACAAAGCACTATTGCTCTCAAACCTGACCTCTGAAACAGACAAATGAAAATGATGCAGAAAAGAGGTCACAGGGTTCTCCCTGTCTTAGTAGAACACAAATCACTTGTTGGCACTTCGCACTCACCATCACTTCAGCCTTTAGAGCACCTTGGTGGATCAATCAGATCAAGATTCCAACCCAAAGCAAGAACTATGGAAAATATTTTTTAAATAAGTTCTTAACATTGAACATGAAAGTGCTACATGAGTATACACATTCTCTGGTGACTTATTTGCCACAGATGTCAACAAGTTACATCTCATATTTTTCTGCACAGAAGAAAGTATTCCCTGGTTTTTGCTCTGTACATTTGTCTGCCCTTTGTATATCTTCCCATCATGACACGAATTCCTCAGGAAATGCTATTAGGGCCAAGTCTCAGTAATATTACTGTCATTCACTTCAACTGTTCTAATTTTCCACTCAAATCCATGCTTTTATCTTCTCACATCATTGACTTCAGTCCTGGCTATACTGATATATCAGGACTGGTGGTGTGTCTCCATACTTACCCAAGTCCCTACTTGCACACACATATGCCCGTCATACATGCAGTGACAGGGCAAGTGTCTGAATTCCATTCACAAGTATTGTCATGTTTTCACCAAGAAAATTCAGAATGCCTGAAAAAACATCCTACATAGAGGTTTAGTGCTTCCATCTTTTGTGACGGGGAAGTCCATATTTCATTACCTCCTGGATCAAAGATGTACTGATCAGAAACAGATGGTAGAGGTGAGAGACGAAGTAATTCATATGAAAAAAAAAAAACACAACAAAACGCAAACCTCTGCAAAAGCTGTGATATTCAATGCTCAGATCAAGTAGGAATTTTGTGTGCTGTAAATTGCAATGTTCCTACCAGGGTAAGCACTCTTACAAAAGCTGAGATGTCTTCATATGTGTTTTTAAGTATCATCTTCATAATTTTAAGAGAAATGTCCTAAGAATTTCCATTGCGGTGGGATGCTGCAACAGACGGAACTCTGAGATAGAAATATATCCTTCTTTCAAAGAGATGCACCAATGGCACCAGAGGTTGTAGAACATAAAAATAACCTATCTGACCAAGATAGCTCCTTAAATAGAGGATAAGTAGTTCTGTGAGTGAGACGCTTCACTTGCAAGGTCTGCACACAAGCCTTCATCTTTGTCCTTACACAAGGGACCATCGCCACACTTGCCACTCTTGCCAGTAAGTTTAGTGCCTTCAGCTGAGCATGCTGCACATACACCTCTCTGCATGCCTATGAAATCTCTTTCTTCTGGTCACTACTGTTGTTCTTCCTTCAGCTCTGCTCTCAGGAGCTTGCCAGCTGTGGTGGCTTCTTCTCTCCCCTCACTCAACCTGCTTGACCCGGTGTCCTGCACAGAGCTGTACACAATTCACCTGTCCCCAGAGCTGCCCCACACTCTAACGCCAGGAGTGGGTTAAAAGTCAGACTTTCTTCCCGTGACTTAGCCCCACATTTTTTTTTAACAACTGAGCAATTAATTAGCAAATCCTTAAACAGGAAAGTGAACAAGCAAATCGAGTATTTATACCATCTATCATCTACAAAGTGTTCAGAGCATATACAAGCTGATATACTCACTAGCAAATTCCCTTTGTGTTGCTCATTTCAGTGGTGTTATTAATTGCCTTTAAGACCGTTACAGTTGTCAGGCTGTCAGAAGGGTTGCTGAGGCTGGTAAGATTCCAGGTAGATGCAATTCTCGCTGTGTGTTGTCAATGAAAGACAAATGTCTTTGGTCAGTAAATCTGTAAGAGGACAGTGGAAGGGATCATCAGAGGAACAAAATATGTCACTTTACGACAATTTGTATAGGTCATCTCAATTTCTAGTATAGTGAGAGGTGACTGAAAGTGAGAGGTGGAGAGAACTGCGTAGCCTGCTCTACCTTGTACATAATAATTGCTTGGCAATGCCTATCCAGTGTTTTGCTGATAATTTATTTGGTTCACAGCACATCTGACATTCTTTTAGTCCTGGCTACGCATACCTCTCCTGTGAAGACAGGCTGAGAGAGTTGGGGTTGTTCAGCCTGCAGAGGAGCAGGCTTGGGGAGACTTTATAGCAGCCTTCTAGTACCTAAAGGAGACCTACAAGAAAGATGGGGAGGGATTTTTTACAAGGGCATATGGTGATAGGACAAGGGGTAGTGGCTTTAAACTGAAAGAGGGTAGATTTAGATTAGATAAAAGAAATTCTTCACTATGATAGTGGTGAGACACAGGAACGGCTCCTAGAGGAACTGTGGATGCCCCCTCCCTGGGTGTTCAAGGCCAGGCTGGGCTTTGAGCTACCTGATCTAGTGGAAGGTGTCCCTGCCCATGGCAGGGGAGTTGTCACTAGATGATCTTTAAAGGTCCCTTTCAACCCAAACCATTCTATGATTTTATGATTCTATGAGTTATTCATTTAATAGCCTGAGACAGACTCAAAGCAAACACTGAACAGGGAGGATCAAACATCCTTATAATTAGACAATATAGCTGCCTAAGTAGTGGTCTTTCTCTTAATTATCAATCTAATGCTTCTAACCTGCTACAGGAGCTGAAGCACTGTGATACATTACATGGAGAGGATAGCAAGACCCTCTGGTAACATTTTCAACATTGATACAAAAAATGCTCATAAAAAGCAGTTAATTATCTGTGGAGTTTAACTGTTGCTTACAAAGACATTGATATATTATGGTAGCCCCAGCAGTGTCCTTGTGTACAAAACTTTTATTTAGCCCATTATATACTTAAAGCATCATGAGAACAAGTTAAAAGTGTACAAAGGAGGAAAATGATTACTTTTGCTTATTTTGTAGCCAAAAGCTGGGTCTCTTGGATCGGGTTCGTGGTACCAATACTAAAGGAAAGCTATTTACCCCTCTGAATGTAGATGCCATTGAAGAAAGTCCTTCAAAAGAGCCTAAGAATGTTGTCTTGAATAATAAGGAGCGTTTTCGCACTGCATTCCGAATGAAAGCGTACGCTTTTTGGCAAAGCTCAGAAGGTAGCCCATCTGTGTTGATTTCTTTCTATCCATCCTCTGTTGTTTCCATTTTACTTTGTTCCTCTGCATCTTCTGTTCAAGGTTTGTGACTTTCTGGGCCAAGCATGGCTGGTCCCTGGTTTTACATGGCACATTTGGGGAACCCCTAGGAAATGAATGCTGTAGAACAGGCAAAAGGAAAAAGGGAGCATACTGGGAAGTGAATCTATAAGCCCAAAAAATTACATGCCATCATGGCTCATTTTATCAGCAGGGATGCTACGCTAAGGCAGCTCCCTCCTAGACTGCACCCTACCCTGCGCTAGCCTTTGTCCAGACATCTCACATATCTCCTCACTGCAATTGCTTAAAACCTTGTTTTATAGAGTCAATGGCTGCTTCCCTCCCACTCCCCCCAAGACTGCTTCCCTCAGCAGACTTCCAGTGGATGTCCACGCAACATCATAGGGTATTTTTCCTCTCAGCTTCCCTCAGCACACTGTTCTTGCCTATGGCATCTAAATGGTCTCTAAATAACAGCTTCTCTTTTATTGTGCCAGCTGGCATCAGTGCATGCTGGGCATACTACCATGGATGTAGTCTGGGTGTCCACACCGGGAACTTGATTATTTTCTTCTATGAAGGCACATGAGCTTCGAACAGTGCAAGCAGGAGGAGAGCTTGGCCCTGTAGCATCTACACCTGTTTTAGCTTTACGTAACAGGATTTTGACAAAGATTTTTTTCATTGTAAATGCTCCTAAAAGTGGAAACTTCTAAATCCTTTGGGAAGGAAGAAAAATTCCCGATGTTTCAGAAATGCTGGAATCTGAGAGGAGATCACTCAAATAATGTCTTACAGCTGTCCCAGCAAAATTATGAAATCCCTTTCAAGAGCTGACCTGAGAAAGGGGAATTTGTGAGAGTTGTTCCTTTACAAAATTATATCTATTTTATGTAGTACTTTAGTTAGCCAGACCTCCCTCTAAATACTGTGTGGTCAGTTGTTCACACAGCTTTTTTTTTTTTTTTGACCTACTTTGCAGATGCAGGAACAGGGGAACACATGGCAGAAGAGAGAGGTGACAGTAGCGACTTCCTTATGGAAGATATGATCCCCACATTCAAGACAGCCATCCGAGCTGTCAGGTAAAGGTCTTTGAAGCTTCTCAGTGCATTCTTTTAACTTCGGACACTTATGCTTCAGAAGATGGTATTACCATGTTGCTATGTGTTGATTTATTGTTGCTGTTACAGCTTTTTTGAAATGCAATAGATAAAATCATTCTAGATGTAAGTACAAGACAAACCCAATTTAAATTGCTCTTTGAAAATATGCAGAAAGTTTTTCAGTAACATTGACCATGTCATTTTTACAAGATATTTCATTTAGTATAAAATAATAATATATACACTTCCTCATTAAAATACACTATACAGTATCTTGCTCAACTTACTGACTGTAGTTTTTATGTAAAACTGGAATTTTTGCTTAACAGTAAACTGAGCTGACTCAATTCTTCTTTATTCAGAATTGTGTGAATGTGCAGTGTACTTTTCAGCTGTCATCTTCTAATAGATGCTGAGGTCTCCATTTCAGCAGGCTTCAGCTTGTGACATGTGCCACCTCTATTTTCGTATCACAAGAGATATTCCCTGGGGATAGAAATCTCCGAGTAGGGCTTGATAAAGTGTTTAGCACATCAAGCACATAGAATTCATTCACTGATGCTCTGTTATGCCTCCACTCTGTAACTTCTACTCTCTTCCCTTGAAAAATGTCCCCATAGCAAAATATTCTGCTTTCACTGCAATTGGTTTTTATTCAAGTAGTTGTTAAGTTATGGGGCAGGAAGTTACTACCTTCCAGGTGAAATACTGCAAGTCTGGAGTGCCCCATAATTATCTTAGAAAAACTTCAAGGAAGATGTTTGTGAATATATAGCTAGAATATATATTCTTCTGGTTCTTTTTCAGTTGGGTGCAGGAGAACCAGTCATTAAAAGTTCCAAGTTTCCTCAAGGCTACTAAAAGCCCTGTCTTTGCTCATGTTACCCATGACTGCTTCCTTCCCGCTGGAAATTTCTTCATCCCTCCTTCCTCCATAGTTTTCCCTTTCTTTCCCTGATATCTTCTTGCTTTCAAACACAGACTATACATCTGTCCTGTTTTCTAGCCCCATCTCCAAGAGACATGCTATTATTACTTTTGCAAAACTTCCTTTCCCACATCCATTTGATTAATGTAATTTGCCTTTAAACTCAATCGTAAGCCTTTTTTTTCTTTTTTCTTCTAGTTTACCCAGACCCTGAATGCTAATGGGAAATAATTCTTTCAAACAAAACCACTTAATAGGTTTTCAAGGTCATGATCAAGGAGATTTTAAATTGAAATTGCTAACAGTGTGATTTCTATTTTTCAATTAATTTTTTTTTAAGTATAGCTTTGCAGTTATTTATAGCTTGGCTAAAACAGCATAGTTATAATTTTGAAATATTTAAAGATGTGTAAGTAACAGACCTAAAGAGTCAAAAACCCTTAAAAAGTTATGATAGAATTATCTTCATTAAATTAAAGTTTACGCAGATTTTTTTAAAGGTTAAAAAACCCCAACAACCTTGAATAAGAAACAGGACAGAATCTTAACATACAACAGCAGTTCCCCAATTCAGACAAATAAGAACATGGAGATTCTACTGAGAGAGCAAAACCTTGGATCTCAAGCCTAAGACAGATTGAAAAAATAAAATGCTCTTCATTCTTTGCATGTTTCTTGTTTGTTTAATTTACCAAGATACAACTGTGTAAACTAATATATAAACAGAAAAGAATGAAAAAAATAATATGCCAGTTTTCAAGTGCTCTAGGCAGCACTGGTCCTTCTTCTGACAATTCTGTCGGTAATTACTAGGGCATTTTATAAAAATAGTAATAATATCAGCAATGATATTATTATTACAACAACAATAATGTTCTACTTCTCTTTTTTTTTCAACAACACTTCAGACAGTTCTAACACTTTTTCTTTTCTCCACAACTTGAACTGCTACTGAATTCTTAATTTCCACATTTGATCTAATTAACATTTTCTATCTGAAACTTTCTCAGGTGCAAACTGAAAACTAAGCTGAAAATGCTTCAGCATTATATATACTGTAAAATTAGCTTTCTAATAGGCTGAAGCATAAAAAAGCAGCTTCAGCTTCATGGGACTTATGTTGTTCAAAATCAAATTCCATGTATGATTTTGTAGCTTTGAATCTTTTTTGGTTATGATAATGCTGAAAAAGACATTTTGTGCATTTAATTGGTTATTAATTAGCCTATTAATTATGAAAAGCTAGCTATTATATATTTACAAATGTCATGTGATATTAGAGATTCTCTGTTTATGTTGAATTGCCTTGTTTTGCCTTGAGTATTTATCAATTACTCAATGAAACAGTATTATCATTATGAAATTTGTACAAGAAGATAATAATTTTTCTGTTTATTGCACAGAATATTGCAGTTCCGTCTCTATAAAAAAAAATTCAAAGAGACTTTGAGGCCTTATGATGTAAAGGATGTGATAGAGCAATACTCAGCAGGGCATCTTGATATGCTTTCCAGAATAAAATATCTCCAGGCAAGGTAAGAATCCTCTGCTGAATGAGGCAAATGTAGAGCTGTGCTGGCAAAATAAAAGCATAGTTGGCCTATTTGCGTACAATGCCACCCAGAAGCTATGTCTCTGTCTTTGCATAGTGTAGCTGGTCAATAAGAAAGCCTTTTCCCCAAAGGATAAAGTCAAGTGAGCAGTTAGCAGGGGGAACTACGCCAGAAGAGACTTTTTTAGAGGACTCAAGAAAAAAGTATAATGCTGGCAAGCCATGAGAGATTACTCGTGTAGTTAACAGAGAGATAGTCAACATAACTAATGTCTTCTATGGCACAATTAATCCCTGCTTAAACCAGATGCCCTCTTGATCAGTTGAATCTTCCTTACTTTCCTCAGAATTTTCTTCACTGTGTTGACTAGGTTTCCACTGATTGTGATTGGACAAAACCAGGGAGGTGAGACCTACTCATCGTGTCTATGAATAGTGAGCTGCCATAGGACTTTGATGAGACATTGACTGATGGCTCAGAAATGCTTGGGTGCCCAGCAGATATCTAGCTAGCTTTGTGAGCTTTGCGAGCTTTGCCTCGAGGTCTTTCAAGTTCCACTTTTGAAATTCCTTGGGGCATCATGAAGCCATGCAATATACCTGCACGGATTGTTGGATAACACAGATAACTGGTTTGTGCTGACAGATATCTGGTCAGTTTGGTGTGTGGGTTGAATGAACAGAAGCGTACTTGCACCTGGGCATTTGGATATGCCAAATGACAGAATATACTGATATAGTAAAAGAGTGTAATTAAATGTGCTGGAGCCTCCTAAACAATCCTTTTGATTTTGTTCCAAATGAAAAGTCAAGTAGGATTCCTTATGAAACTTCCTTCATAGTTATATTTTTCAAACCAAAAGAATAATTAGTAAAGACAAAATAACCAATACTGATACTTAGGCACAATAAACACCTCAGTCACCGGTTTATTAAGAGTATCAGGAATTACCACCTTTCACCAAATTCTGATTTTCACTATCCAGCACAAAACCTGATGGGTTTTCCTGACATTTTTAGGAGCAGTCTTACTGGAGTTTTTTGATAATCACACTATTCATTCATTCAGTTCCTTTGAAGGAAATGAAGTCGTGTGTTTCAAATGTCGGTTTAGTAACAGTGAGCTAGATAATTACTTCATTACCATGAAATTACTAGTTATTTACAATTCAATGTATTGATTGTAGATCCAGAACAGAACAAACATGTCATGACTCTCAATATATTAGCAAATCAAAATGTGCTTCCTTTTTGAATCTTTGCTACTCTTTGCTGCAGAGATGTGTAGCATTTTCTGTCATGTGTTAGTAGTTGGACATGGACTTATGCAGTTGCACTTTTCTTCTTTTCAGAGTAGATATGATTTTTACACCTGGACCTCCATCTACTCCCAAGCATAAGAAATCCCAAAAGGGAGGAGCTTTTTCTTACCCTTCACAACAGTCTCCCAGGTGAATTTTTTTATGCCTAGTATTTTGCACAGACCAAAACAGAAATAAAAAGTGCGTTCGTACCAATAAGCATGACCTTCATTCATCCAGCCAGTATACTCTTATAGTAAGCATACTGAGAGGTTGTGTTGCTACAAGATATACATGTGTAAATGTTGAGCTAGAAAGACAATAGCTTCCCTAAGAACAAGATGTGATGGAAATCTTAAATTAATGGCTTAATTGTACAGCTCAGCTTCTCCACAGCTTGGAAATATTATTTTATACGAAATATATATATTTGTTTGCTGATGCGCTGATTTTCTAACATTCAACCAGTAAACACACAAAACTTCAATAAAAGTGATCAATAGTTTGAAGGTAAACTGGTTATCTTCCTGAAGTGAAAGAAGTTTCATTATAGCCCCCACCAAATGGCAAGCACAGAGTTTTAATGATGCTGCTTTTAAACCGAAGATTGGTGAGAATTACTGAACATAAATTGCAATACCAGGTTTCTGGGTGTGAAAGTTACAGCATGTTATTGTATTGCTGCATTCCTGGTAGCAAGAATTCAATAATAAATAACATTTCTTCTGTTATTTACAACTATCAATCTGTCAATAAATACCCATGAAGAACCACACAAGACCATCAACAATCTGTCCCCAAAGCTGTTATCGTTGCTCAGAACAAAAGTAATCTTACAGAAAATAAAATAACTTGGCTCTATCTGGATTATCCCACCCAGTGAAAAATGTAAAAACACGTAAATGCGAAGACAGAGACCTCCATATATGGGAGAGGCAATGATCATTTGGGAAAGCAAGCAGATTGCAAAATTTGAATGAGCCCCTATCATCAGTAACCCAATGTGCAGAATCTGACATGCTTTAGTTATCATTTCTGCTTTAGTAAGATACATTCACAGCTATGTTTTGAATTTTGTCAGAAAGAGAAAACCGGGACCTGTTACAAGTTTTAGAGTATATTTGTTCAAAGTCATGTTAAAGAACAAGTGCTTAGAAATTGGTTTTCTACACTTTGAAATAGGTTATGGTAAGACCCTTAAGGTCCATGTGTAAACTTTTTTTGATCAAGATTTAACTTCATAATGACCATCCTAGATCCCATGAAGTTACAAACCAAAATTTTTTAATTAAGCAGAGATCATCTTCTTCCCTCTTGAAATTTGTCCCTCTGAGGGACAGTCAGTAGGAAATTACATAAAAGAAAAATTATTCTGGAATCTACTTTAAATTTCCAGGCCAGACTGTCTCTCTTCAGCATTTTCAGTCTCTGCCACTTACTATTTGGTTTAATGAAACTGAGGAAAAAAACCAAAACACTCCGCCTTGAAACTCAGATTCAGTCTTGAAAGACACTAATTACAAAGAATTAGATTTAAAAACACATGGCCATCTGTAAAGCCACTCTCTAGCCTTTCATAAGATTCTTCACAAACCTGAAATTATTCCACAAGCCTGAGATTAATTTCATTTTCATTTTGAACTTTTTGTTTGCTTTTATTTTTTTCTTAATCTTGATTTTGAAAAAAAAATTAAATTAGAAATCAGAAATACATTTTTTTAGAAATGGAGTGGAATCGCATAGAATAGACTTTTGCTCCTTTTTCTATGATAAATACCTAAATTAAATCTTTTCTTAAATGATGCTCCCTCCAAGGAGCTATATGAATATATCACCAAGATGTTAATGCTGTTTTCTGATATAAATTACTTAATGTGATCCAAAGAAAAACTGAACACTAATAGAGTTATTCTACTTTATAGAAATGATCCATATGTAGCCAAAGCATCTACAGCAGATACTGAAGACCAAAGTATGATGGGCAAATTTGTTAAAGTTGAACGACAGGTATGTAATTTCATGACTCATGGAGGCTGAGGCACTTGGACAGAAATGATAACGCTGACGTAAATTCTGCATGAGTCTTTGGCTGACCCAGGCAGGTTTGCACTGTTGGTTGATAAGTTCACACAGCTCTTGTCCTAATGATCACAAAACTGTGTTGTTAGTTTTTTCAGGAAAGAATTTAAATAACTGGGAAGTGTGCATTTTGAAACCTGCTGAATGACTGTTGTTACATATGCCAGCAAGACCCTAATGATGATGTTTAGATGGGACTTTTTCATTCCCTTAAATTCCATACTCATCATGTCTGGTGTTTTGTTGTGAGCACCATCTTCTTTTGCAGGGTCTGGCACTCAAAAGGATTGCTTTTTTTTTTTTTTTTAGGACCATATTTTAGGGCCCTCTGTGCATCCTAACCTATTGATTAGCAATTCAAGACACTCTCATTTTTAAATACATATACTATGTAAGATGGAGGCAAGTGGCATTGATTGACATCAATTCCTTTCATGGAATGTAAACGTTAAAGCACAAAGTACTTTCAAAAGAGAAAGTAAATTAGGCCTGATATTTAACCCTGATTTGTGGGACTATTAAGAGTTAGAAAATATGTCTGTGCAAAGGTAATTCCATCTGTTGTATTTTGGTAATAGCTATTTACTGTATGGTGTCAAGACTTCGGTCATAAAATTGTAGACTGCTGTTGGATGCTGGACTGCTGAATATCCAGCAACGTTAAGATTTTTTTTGGAACAGTTCATAACGGTGGGTCGTCTTAATCTGAGGCAGTTAGAGGATAAGATGGGATCTACTGCAGTCCAAGGGAAAGTCATGATTATCATATAAATACCTTCATGACCAATAAAGATGGCAGCACACCATTGCTGGGGGCAGTGCATGCACAGAAGCATTGACTCCTCTGTTGAACAGCTGACTTCAGGCAATATCATAACATTGCTATTTTTCAGGTTAATGACATGGGGAAGAAACTGGATTTTCTTGTTGATATGCATATGCATCATATGGAACAGCTGCAAATACAAGTCGCTGAGATAAGTCCATTGAAAGAAACTGCTTCTCCCTCAAAGGAGAAGAGAGAAGACAACAAATATTCTGAATTGAAAACAATAATATATAAATACACTGAGCAGTGTGCCCACGAAACTCCTTTCAACTTCCAGCAGGTTCCAGTTAACAAAGTGAGTCCTTATGGTTTCTCAGCACATGGTCATATGACTCATTCACAACCTTTATCAATAGGTGGGCAAAGCTCTGGCAAACTGCAAGCCACACCTTCCTCAACTTCGTATGCAGAAAGGCCAACAGTTTTGCCTATATTTACATTAATGGACTCCCAGGTTAGCTGCCACTCTCAAGGAGACCTACAAAGCCCTTACTCAGATAAGGTGTCTCCAAGGCAGAGAAGGAGCTTAACAAGAGACAGTGATACTCCATTGTCCCTTCTCTCCGTCAACCATGAGGAACTTGAGCGCTCCCCAAGTGGCTTCAGTATCTCCCAAGACAGAGATGACTTCCCGTTTGGCCCCAACGGGGGATCGGCGTGGATGAGAGAGAAACGCTACCTGGCAGAGGGGGAAACGGACACGGACACCGACCCTTTTACACCAAGTGGCTCGATGCCTTTGTCTTCTACAGGAGATGGGATTTCAGATTCAATATGGACCCCTTCAAATAAGCCAGTTTAAAAATGCGTGCGGGGGCAGTCACTGGTTGACCTCTCCATGTAATGTAAGCATACTTTGTATATCTCACTTACTCTACACCCAAAGCTTACTAGTTCCAAACACCAATGGCTGCATAAGATGCATGTGATATTAGTGGTAGTCATTCTGCACCATTTCATACAATTTACTAATGCAGTTTTTTTCATGCTACCAAAACTAAGGAGCTTAGTTTTGAGCATGGTTTGCATGACTTTACCCTATATAAATGGTACAGCTGATTTCTTCTATGATGCATATCTCTCTGATACTCTTCAATACAACAATGGTGAATTGATAACAGGCAAGATATGATGGTCCCTGCTACGTTTTGTAAACAGAGCAGCAAAGTAAAAATATTTTCAGGAGCAATATCCCTTTGTGGAAACATTATATCTTAGTTCATTTTCCAATATAAGTAAATCAATCTCTAACCAGCCTAGTCAAGAACATCTTGTATTCAAAGCAGGGAAAAAGCTGAGTCAAAGTAAATGAACTTTCTGAAATGGTTTTGTGAAATAAATGTTTCTCATGTAATCTCTTATGCAACTACCCATAAAACACAATGCCAAAATGAAATTTAGGGTAGAATTTAAAATTATCAAATCCAACTCCTGGGATTGATCATGCGTAATTATTTGTTGTAAAATGTAAATATAAATCCCTCAAACTACTTTGAAAATCTTCACTAGCATTTATAAAATTGCTTGAAACATGACTACAATGCTATTTTGTAAAAAATCTTTTGCTAAGCCGGTTTGCTTCTTATGGGGCCAAATTTTCTTTCTGTTCTAAAAATAAAGTTGTGCAGTGTAGGGAACTCCAGCTTTATACACTCCACTCTTTTATTGGCTTATGTGTTGCTAAGTAAGCTGCATAATGTAACTGTGCCTCAGTTTCCCAATCTGTTCGTTGGGAGTTATACTTCCATACATATACACAGACTGTAGGGCTTAATTCACTAATATTTGTCAAGTGCTTTGAGCTCCCTAGATGTGCAGAGTATCTCGATTCTGTTCCCTGGAAGTTCCACAATGTGGAATGCTGCCAGGATCTGTCTCTCTCTGTTTACTGTTTCTTTTGGAAATGGACTGCTCCAAATTCATAAATGTGTGCCATATTTAAGATCAATGTATGAATAAATAAATACAACTTTTGTTACCTGTCCCTGGGCAGCAGCAGAGGGATAAGTATGCTCCCTAGGCTTCACCCTAACATTTTTTAATGGGAATTGGAAATTGTGTTGAGGAGGGAGAGCAGGAAAACAAGCCGACCCGCTGGGAACAGGGCAGAAATGAATCAAAGATCTCACCACTGCAGTGGGAATGTAGTATCTATATAGCTAGTGAAACTAGCCTGACCAGATATCCTATGCAGGATTCATGTAGTGTCAATCCAGGTGTGCATAAAATAGCATCCGTTTGATGGTTATGCAGTCTTCACAGCTGGTAGAAAACTGATCAGTACAGTCAGTGAGCACAGGGTACAAGAACCAAGGCATTCATCAGCTTTAGGATATTAATCTTACCTTTAACTCAATTTTATCTACAATAACCAAATTTCTACCAACTTCAAAGGGAGCAAGGGTGACTTGCTTACATGTCAGATGATCAGAGACACCCACAATTAGTGGGAAGGCTCTCACCCCTGCCCCAATGATGCAAGATGCAGCTTCTCTGCCATGGCTCATGCCCCTCTCCTGTTGAGAATGAACCCGGTCACTCCACACAATGACTTCTCCATGATGGCTAGAGCACTGACCAACAAAGAAACAAGGATTTGGCCCATGTAAGATGTTAGAAAGTGGACTTTCTGTAGTGACGGTTTGTATTACACTGCAGCTGCACAACTGAGCACCTTTGGCACATCCAATCAGAGCACTAAAAAGAGATACACTTTTCTGGGCCTCCCAGTATTTACTGGGTATTGCACAGAGCTGGACAGAGTGCGCTTCCATGAAAGATGCCTTGATGGGTTTTGTTCACTGTAGTAAACTTCATGTGTGATTCCTCAGTATTGTTGACATCTCATAACAGTCATTCCATCCAAGGAGCTTCTGTTCTATTCCAGACGTAGGCATTGCCTTCACCTTCATTATTTTCTATTTAAAGTGACATTTAAAGGATTAGGATCTTCTTTCTCCATCTGCTTCTTCAACTAATTCATGATACATCCTTCTGGGACAGGGAGAACAAATTGCTGTGGTCATTTGAGTAAATAATGCAGATCAGTTACAGCCTTTGAAGACTAGGCTGAGTCCATGGAGCTGTTCTGAGGCCAGAAACTATGATGATCTGAGGCACAATTTTGGCAATTATTTAATTGACAAAATAGCCATTGACCTGAAAGACAATCTGTGTTTGGTGCTGTTTCGTGGCTAAACTCGAAGGGAATAAAACTAGCTAACAATAGTGGAATTCATTATAATTTGGCATATTGAGAAGAATTCTTTGGCCATCAGCGGTTCTTGGAAATGCCTGTATTGCACCTGCTGCAGGCTCTCTGCTATACTAATATATGTCTGTAGCAGCTCGTAGCACTGAACCCTCAAATGATGTGTGAATGAAAAAGAATGAAAACTGATTTTAACATTGCTAGACTTCTGAAATTGGTGTAAGTATACGCTAGACAAGCCTGCTTCACTTTTCTTACACGTCAAGTGCCTGGCATTCCTACTGATTTGAGTTGGGCTCTTCTGAAAATGCTTTCTAGATCTGAGCAATCAAAAATCAAGGCAGCCAAAAAGCAAGTGCAACCTGAGAAATGCGTTTGTGAATGTCTTTGATAGTGGCTATGGCACACAGCTCCCTGCCCAATGCCCTCCCTCTAAATCTTCAGTTCAGGTTTCTAATCTCTCCCATGCCAGGTCATTAAAGGGTATCTTTCCCCAGTATTAAACCTCACTGAAAGTCCACAAATCACCTCATTATAAAGGTATGTTCATTCCAAGAGAAAATCCAAGCAAGGGCAGAGACTTGGATGAGTCTTCACCTGCACACAGAGTGCAGCCCCAGAGAAAGTAGGATTTTGGCTGCCCTGCACTCTGTACACTTAGCAGCTGAACTCTGTTCAAGTTAACATTTTCTATGGGCTATAAGCACCAACATACTGTAGGAAACTTAAAAGCACCAGGTCAGGTATTTGTAGTTATATCATGAAATATTTAATGACGTGCTAACTGGCCAGTTAAGGTCTGCCTCTTCTTAAAAGGCACTGGTGGTGAGTTCAGCAACGCCCTCTGCAGTGGACATCGCTGGATCCTCTGGAAGAGTCCCAAGAAAGGGGTCAAGGAAGGTCTAATTAGCTTATTTTAATTTTTTTTTCTCTTTGCATTGAAACCAGTCACTGCTCTGTTCAGAAGGGTGATGTGCTTAGCATGTCTCTGCCTCCTATATCATCTGGGTTAGAAACAGAGTACCTGTTCTGCTGTCTGTGCTAATAGCTATGTGTCAAGATGTGCCCAGCCAGGTGAGCGCTGGAGACCATCCCTGATCTGGAATGTGCACACAAGCTTCATCAGACTTCAGATCAAGTTGAGTCCAGGGAGTGCATCAACCTTGGAACTGCAGTTTATGTGCCTGCCATAGGTACTGGACAAAACAAAATAAAATATCTGTGATTATTGACCCTGGCAAAATGTAAAAGGTCAGGACCTGTTTTGCAGGACAGGTTCACTATATACACGGAATCGTTACTCACAATTTCACTTAAGAAAGGCATCTGGGTCAATAGCACGCTTTATACAAGGCATGGATTTGCTTTACCCCTTCTACCATTTATGTGTGACCTTTTTAACAGCTGTCAATTCCGTGTGAGTCCAATCTTCTCAGCATCTAGACTGACACACTTTCTTTATGTATAGTTAACACAGAAGGGAATTAACCACTGGAATCCACTCTGCAGATTCTTAACTCCTACAAGTGACCAAGGGTTCATTTCAGGCCCTGAGCTGTTTTTCAGAATCAAGTGTGGGGCTTTCCTCTCCTTCCTCAAACTGACGCACTGGGAGCAGGACTGGATCCTAATCTGCCTTTATTTATAAATTTCCTTGTGAAAGACAGCACTACTCTGGAGATGTTTTTCTTAGCTACATTTTTATGCTGTTTCTTCATTCACTAACGAATGACACACATCTGGAAGTTTTTGAAAAGGTGAATGTGTTTACATTGTGTGCCTCTCTTTGCAGCGTTGTGATCAACCAAGCTTTCTCACTTTAGATTCAAACTGAGAATATTTCACTGAGGCAGAAGTGAATCTTAGGTTAAAGTGTGCAGGTATAGAAAATGTAGTTTATGCTCCAATTAAGGAATTGGTCCTTTAAAAAAAACCAAACTAGTCAGGTAATGGCTGTTGTCCTTACCTTGGCTTTTCCCTGCGCTGAATTAATCGGTCTGGATCCTATCAAAATAAAAGGGCATTCAGCACATGGAGAGATTGAAAAGTCTCTAAATTGACTTTGGCTACATTTGCTCTGTTTTTATCTGTAACTTTGCTGCATTGTTACAGTTCAGAGTGGAAACAGTTTAATTTTTTTTACTTCTAATTGTGGCACAGCAGTGCCACAAACTAATTCCCACCCGAACTGGTGCGTAGCAGGGCTGCTGACTTGTGGCCTTCAGGTGAGCACCCTGGTCTAACCAGTTTGCAAGATCACAGCCTAAAGCAATCAGAAAATGCAGATTAAGGAGCAAATTCAGTCCTGCTGGGAGTTGTTCCAGGGGTGTCACATCTGCTTATGTAAGAACTGAATTCATCCTGTTTAGTGCAGAGCATGTGAGAAAGAGCTGGATCTTGATTCCTTGCACCGCACAGCCCCCACCACTATGTTATAGGTGCCTAAGAGCTAAACCTAAATTTTCTACAGCACCTCACAAATTTGTGCGCTATCACTTTGTCAGGAGCCCAGTTGAATGTGAGGGTTCACTTTTGAAGATAATTTTCAGAGGTTGAGGAAAAAGAGGCCATTTTTCAAGTGTTTTTAGCTGGACACTGAGAGTGAAGATCCTGGGTATCACTATTGCTTCTGATTATTTAGGCTGTAAGATTTGATCCTTCACAACTCAGCTTTTAGCAGGTTCCCTCCGAAGTGAAGCAAAATACTCCAAGTGGGATCCTATTTCCATCCTCAAGAATACGCTGACACTGAAGGTTACATAGCCAACTGCATTTTGTTTTCTAGATATGGCATCTTATTATTACTAGTATTTGTGCCTTGCTCACTGAATTTTTCTCCATGCTACAAAGATGCTTTTCAGATTCTGGCTGACAAGGGAACACAACTTTTATACAAGTGGCCTTTAGTGCTCTTTATAATATTATTTATTGTAATTTTTAAACTGTATGTGTAATTTATATTCTGGCACTGTCCAATATTTGAACAACTTTAATATGTTTATTTCAATATATTATGCAAACAATACTTCTTAACTGATTTTTTTATGTTCTGTCTTTAAAAACTGCACCACTTATTAATAAATAGAAATTTCAGTTATGATGTGGAGGAATTTATTTTCATTTAAATCGTCGTACCTTTACACATATTCAAAGAACACTGTCAAATGTACCCCCAGCAAAGACCCTTTTCACTTCTTCTATGGAGGACTGAACTCGTAGCCACAAGTAGGCTTTATCTATCCTGCTACAACACAGAGCAGAACCCATTATTTGTGACTTCTTTTGATTTAGTGGCCATGTAACTTATATGGCTTTGATTGTATGTGCGTGAATGAAAACTGGGGAAAAATATGTTCATATTAGAGACATTAATGTGCTAAAAGATGATGAAATTGCACACAAAAATAGAGAGAGAACATACTAATGGCACAAGGCTGCTCTGAATATCCTCTGCAGGGAATTTAACAGCTGGCAAGAGGGTTAGGTTAGGAGCCAAGTTGCCTCAATTCTGTCCTGCATTTCTGTGTGGTCTTAGCACCACATCTTCAGCTGTCTGTCCACCTTCTGACACATAAGACCACGAGAAGGTTCCTCACTTGCCTCCCAGCAACACTGTGGGACAGTATAAGCGACTGAAAATGTCTTGGCCTCTTACACAAACAGGAGTGTATTACTGAGGAAAATTCTTCTCAAACATCTTTTCTACTAATGGTTCTGTTTGTAATTTTGGCCAGGGATACCATTTTAATAGTGGTTAACTATAACAGTGCTATAATAGTGTTAAAAAAAAAAATAATATATAGGATATGTTTTGGTTGTTGTTTTTTTCTCCTAGCTGCTGGTTTGGAAGCTGCTGTTTCCCTGGAAAAGGCACAGAGTATGTGGGCACGTGTACACAACTAAAAATGTTTGGTTCAGGGTATTGCAGGAGGATTCGTGTGTGTGTGGAAGGACAGGGACATTGTACATCCTGTGTGGCTGAATGGATCAGTTTAAATAGGACCAGTGCCAAGCTCTATCAGTGTTTTTTCCAAAGATCAATGGTATTTTTTAAACTAATGCACCAGAATGTGGAATTCTGCATCTCTTTGGTTGTTTTCTACACAGTTCCAGCTGTACACTATGTACAACGTTAACATTTTCTTTATTATAGAATCATAGAATTGTCAGGGTTNCAAGACTCACTTCCCTTGACCTGCTGGCCATGCTTTTCTTGATGCAGCCCAGGATAGGCTTTCTGGACTGCAAGCATGCACTGATAGGTCATGCTGACCTTCTCGTCCACCAGCACCCCCAAGTCCTTCTCTTCAGAGCTGCTCTCAAGCCAGTCACTGCCCAGCCTGTATCGGTGCTTAGCACTGCCCCGACCCAGATGCAGGAACTTATTCTCTGCATTTATTTCAAGGAAAACACAAAGGTCCTTCAAATGTATTCACGTCCCTTTATAAACAACATTACCACACACTATCGTTACTGACTGAGCAGTTAATGTCCCAGTTTGAACTAAACACCAACGGCTCAGCAGAATTCTTTTGCAATGAAAAGCAGACAGCCACAAAAATGACATTTAAATGAGTATTTCACAGACACAATAGGTGAAACACTCAGCTTTTGTTCACCTGAACTGAAACATATTGCATTAAAACTTCTCCTTGGCTGTCACCCAAATGCATAGACCAAATCACTGGTGCTGAGTCTGATCTTTTAAGAAACAAATTCTCAAATAGTAACAAGATGTGATCCCTATCTCCATACAAAGCCCTGCTTATATTCACGGAGTTTTTCTCTCTTGTAGACTCTGCTTATGTCTATCCGGGACTGCTGAGGTTGTTTGTAACTGTCCCCTGCCTGAGCAGAGGAAGGTTAACAGTCCAGAAAGGGTAAATAATGAGCCCAGTATGGCACAAGCAACAGTGTCAGAAGGAGAAGTTTCTCAGTGTATTCTTCTCTTTCTTCTCAGGATGCCTTGATTTTCAAGACTTTCCACAATCTTGAAAACCAGCCCAGATAAAATTATCTCTTGATTAACAGGGAGCATCTTCTCCCAAGTAACAAGTGGTAAGAAGGAAATGGCCTTAAGTTGTGCCAGGGGAGGCTTAGGTTAAACCTCAGGAAAAAGTTCTTTACTGAAAGGATTGTTTAGCAGTAGAACAGGCTGTCCAGGGAGGTGGTGAAGTCATCATCTCTAGAGGTAGTTAAAAGGTGTGTAGATGTGACTCTTAGGGACATGGTTTAGCGGTGTACTTGGCAGTGTTAGATTTACAGTTGCACTCAATGATTTTAAAGGTCTTTTCCAACCTAAATAGTTCTGTGATTCTATCATTCTGTCATTCTATATATAATTCGCCTTTTAAGAGATGAAACTTATTTTATTCTTCTAAAAAAAAGAGCAACAAAGAAACATTATTACCTTTAGAGAATGATCCTTAATTAAATTTATGCAAAAATAAAACAGAATAATATTGCTAACATCTGAAATGAAATTCAGATGAAAATAAACTTTATAGAGCTAGCACATTTCTTAATTAAATAAGCTAAATATCTTGTAAAATTGTAATGGCAGAGGACCAAAGGAGATGTGATGAATTATAATTGAGCATTTTCAGAAAAAAAAAATGTAATTTACACTATAGTTACTTTTCTAAACAGAATTTACTAAACAATTACTCAAACCTGCTTTCACGGAAGTGTTTACTGTAGTATAATCAAGTGTAACTGAAGATAAAACTTCAATTCTCTGAATCAAGCTTAAGTTTTCTTGTTTCCTGGCTTTTTTTAAAAAAACAGTGCTTCATTCCCTATTGCAGGTTAGCACCTGATGAGAGAGGGACAGCAGGATGTCTGTTCTCCTACTACACAGAGGACAGAAGCAGATGTGCAAGATGCTTTAGGTACTAGAGTATTCCATGTGCCACAGTTCACCCTTTACGGCAGAGGTGGTTTAACCCCCAGGCAGGGTGGTGGGTAGCTGTACCTCAGAGCACTGACAGAGTGGGACAGAGCGGGTGGGAGGGGGAGCTGGTTGCTGGCTCTGCCTCAGGTCACAAGAACATACGGCCGGAGCCCTTGCAGTCTTCCGTGGATATTGCAACTGCTACAAAGAAGTGTTTGTTTAAAATGCCTAAGGAAAAAAAACAAACAGGAAGAAGTAGCACATCGCTTCTGCTTGTGTTCTCAAGCCCACAGGGACATAAAGCACCAACACTGAGAGTCTTTCACCCTCCTTCCAGAACTTCATGCCACACTGTCCTCTCTCTTGCAGATAAAACACAGGCATTTGGCTTGAATATGCATTTATTTAAATTGCATTAGAAGGGACTTACCCTGTGCAGCCTTCAGCAGACAAATGTACTTAGTAATTTATATGAATTACGTGCCTATACTGTGTTACTAAGATGATGCTAAAAATGTCTTTCCTTGTTCTGGCTTTTGGGATACTAGTTATGGATGCAGGGCTGTCACACAAAGAGATGCTGGAAAAGGGAGGTGCGTAAAGACTATACCCCTGAGAAAGCGACTTGCTCCGAGTGATGCTCCGAGTGAGAACACGGCATTGTCCCCAGGAGTCAAAGTTGGGGCTGAACAATAGCCCCCTTCCTGGTCACCTGAGCATTGCTCTGCAGCTGAGGAAAGTTAAAATTACAGCATCCCAGGGTAAAACGCTGCATGAGGTAAAACCTGCTGAAAGTCAAATTGTCCTCATAGCCAAACATCAAACGGTTGGAACTGATCCCAGCTCACACATTTTCCTGGCTATACCAGTTTTTGTCAGCTGTTACAGAGAGGACTTTCATCCCAGCCTTCTTGATGAGATATGGAGCAACTGGCAATTAAATCAGTAAAAGTAAATCCTGTCAAAGAAGAGGTGTTTCCATATTCCTCAAATTGCAGCATTCAGTCACGAGCCATGAAATTTTTCCTTCTATCACAGCAGTGACTTCCATACAGAATTAGATAATTTTAGATGAAATGACATCCCACTGGATAATGTTTCTCCATGAAAGTCAGACTGAAAGAAAACAAAGGTGTGATTGTGCACGTGTGTGCACGCACATGTGTAAGCATCCTATCTACCAGCTACAACTCTGATAAATGTGGCTGCAGTTGCCTTCCAGCTTCCCAAGTTCTTCGTAAGGGCAGGGTTGCGGGACAGACAGAGACACAGCCTACCACCTGCACAACAAGTTCCCATAAATATCTTTTCTGTGGGGAACCAGGACCCCTCAAAACATATGACTGAATTCTAAAACCAGAAAAATCGCTTCCTCCTCTCTGACACACTGACAGGTTGCAGTGTTTTAGCCGTTGCAGCAAGTTTCTTCTTCTTTGTGTCACACCACAGCTTTCTTTGCCTTAGCTAGTGAAAGTGCAAGATGGGAACAGTGCAATCAAAGACAAGTGACAACAAAAAAAGGCTGATGACACACGAGTTACCGGAGTAGTATCTACAATAATAAATTCAGTAGTGCTGGGGTGCCCTACAACCCAAATGTTCATAGTATGGGTAGGACCATGACATTGAAAGGGACAGTTCCAAAGTGCTCCTGACCAGAAGCTCCAACGTTTCCCAAGCTGGGTTTGGAAACCAAGGAGAGGCTGCGGACCATTCTCAACAGACAATTTGTATTCAGCTGTCCTGTGCATCTCATCTGCCACCTCCTCTTTATCTTCTTTCCTTCTAACAGGGGTTAGAATCTACCGCTGTTCAACTTCTGTGCAGATCCCTAAAGCACTTTTTATTCCATGGACTGACTATGATCCTTTGAGGCTGCCTCTGTCTAATTGCTCCAAGGTTTTGAACTAATTCACATGTTGAGGTGTTTGGTGGCTTATGATAAAACTACTGAATGGATGATTAACTGCTTTTAACAATGTTGCATCTAAACTCACTGATTTCAGAGGAATCATTTGCAGTTTGCGGGAGTAAATGGGAGCAAAATTTCACCCACCACTTCCAATAGTGATCATCTCTTGGGTAGTACTAAACATCACTCATCATCACTGAAGTTGCCCTACGTCATAGTTGTGACCTGATCTCCCTTCCTTCCTTATCATTTAAGCACAATACCAGGCAGTACTCTATTTTATCTGTCGTGTTCCTTTTGATCTTCTACGTTTACGATACACTTCAGATTTCTTCTCCAGCACCTCAGTTTGGCTACACCAAAGGGGTTTACCCTGGCCTACCTCTCAGCATCAAAGGTGGCATTGGTCTAATTGCAGTAAGATGAGCTGTCCCTTTAAAAAGGAAAAAAAATCCTTTCTGCTTCACAGTTCTAGTCATTACTGCCAAAAGAAGCTTCCAATCCTCACCTGACCTGCCACAGAGCCTTTCCATGCGGGATTCAACGAGCACTTTGTATGTTTATGATTGTGTTATCTTTAGCTCTTCTGGGATTAGGATAACAATTTTCACAGAATTTTAAAGAAAGTTTGTCAGGCCTGTCTACTCCAAGTCTTTCATGAAGTGATTATTAAGGCTTGGCACTAACCTCCAGTTTTATATAGGCTCTGAAGATAATCACCTGTGTCAAGAGAAATCAGGTAAGTTGATAGTGACTATTTCAAATCTCAGTGGTTTCACATGTACCTGGAGGAAACCATTTCAATCGTGCTATTAATGCTCGGTGAAAATGTAGCAAATGAAATGTGTTTGTATTAAATGTATATTTATTACATTTGATTAAATTTTCATGCAAAGAGAAGTTAAAAAGTAGTTTTAGCAGTTCAATAAAGCATGTAATTCTAACATGGGCATTTTCATATTAACATGTAGTATTTCTTCAGACCTGGTGTATCATGGTGTGCTTAAAATGAGAGATGACCTTTAGATGTTGGAACTGAATGAAGGTAAGGAAATTAATACTCAAGGACTTTCCTTTTTTCTTTTTTTCCTTTGGTCTCTTAACTTCTGTTCTGCTCTGTTTAGCATGAAAATACAGGAAAAATACTTGCTATCTGATTGCACTCTGCACAAGAAAAATGAAAACAGTTCAGCTGTCACAGTAACCTGCCACATTAAAGCTAGTCCAAGTGAAGCATAGCTAATAAACAGGTCGGTTTACAATTGCTGTTAATCCAGAATGACAAAGAGGTATTTAATAAGATGTCTTCATGAGTGTATAAAGGTAATCTTAACTGAATTAAAATCTCCAATTCAGCAGTTCAGGGAACTCTGGATCAACAGTTCTAAGTAAAAAAGAATTCTACTAATATTGTTCCTCTTTAAATAAACACAAGAGGAGGATTATCATGTCCACTAGAGGTGAAGGAGAATTTGTAACTAAAGGCTTGACCTGCAGCATGTATCAGATAAATGTTTGGGAGGAAAATATTCACTGAGAGTCAGTCACCTGTGCCTTTAGTGCCTGTGAATGGCACTAGGACTTGAACTTGAAATTATTAGTGATTTTGAGCTGGAGTACAATGAGGGTTTCATATTTACAATCCCGACATGTATTTTAGTCATCACAGCAGTGTCACTTATGCTGGCAAACAAAAGAGATACAGTTACAAAGTAATAAAGACTTGACTCTAATAGATAAAACTTAGACACCATATAACCAGAGTAACACAAACATGATGTGATTGTAAGAGTTATTAACACTAATACCCACATTGCTGAGAGATATGGTATTTCAGGCAGCAGTTCTAGGAATCTTTGTCACACTTCGCTTTGAATTTTAATTGGAGGGCATAAATGTTCAGAGAGTTAATGCTGGGAAAAGATTTTGGAAAGCAGCTAAAACCTCATACAAATTTAAATCAGTTGCTAACAATTGCGGATCAAGGACAGTGATTTTCTTAGAGATTTCGCTGCAGTTTCTTTTTAAGTGTCTTGTACTGGTCAGAGGACACCACAATTCTAAATCTGGCATTCAGGTAAAACAAGCCCTTCCATGAATGGAGGATTCTCCATTCTTTGTATACCAACATTGTTTAGTACTTCTTAGCCACAAGTAGAAGAGAATTTGGCCTATTATGATTCATCTTTCCAGGTTATATTTGCATGTTATCCCAACCGTTACATATTTTGTTTGATTGAGCCTGTAGTGTGTAATCACACCTCAGTTAAATGTGGGTGTTATGCCCATGCTAATGCCTGCTCTGAATTCCTGCTGCAAATCAGCATTGTATGCAAAGAAAATTGTGTGTGTTGGTTAGCGCAGAGGAGCAGCTCAGCATGGAGGACAGGAGGGAACTGCATATTCAGGTGAGCAAGAAAGCGTCTCTCTGTGCATGGGATGCTTCCAAGCATAACTGAATCTCACTCGCTTTCAATTTTGTTTCTGCTTTTATGGCTGCTTTTTTTTTTTCTCTCTCTCTCCTAAGGTGCTTTGGTAGGGCAGTTCCTTCATGTGTCAACCTTCTCACTTCTCCTCTATCTCTTGGGAATGTGCTCTCTCTAGCCCCTGTCCTAGCCTGCTGCTCTGAGTCCTCTGTCAGATGATTTTCCCCATCCTGACACCATGAACAGCTCTGGGCCAGTTTAAATAAATGAGTAATTAAGTTAGATTCTTGACAGGAAATTATCTACAATCTACCAACTCTTCCACTTGTGAAACTTCATAGAACACCTGTGCTTGCAGATCAGTCTGAAATACCAAGAATTTCTATGTTAGTCCAAGCATGATTCACTGGTAACCCAGGAGAGCATTTTCCTGAAAGCATGTGCAGGAGATCACGTCTCCTCGCTCTGGCACGACCACCGACACTGACGTGTAGGGACAAACTGAAAGCGGAGCTGAGCATGTCCTCTCCTCTCATCTCCTTGCTCTGAGTCTCTCACTCACCACAGCCAAAACCCTCACGAAGGGCAGAGGTTTGGGCTCTTTTCCCATCTGGGCAATAGAGACCCTCTAGCCAAGACCAGTCAGGGACAGTATGGTGGCAGCACTGCTTTTGGTCATCTTCCATGGTGATTTCCCTTGGGCTGGTGTACACAGACACAGCACTGGCTGTGCAGCCTGATCACACCCTGGGTCAGGAGGAATTTGTTCAGGGGAAGGTCTGTCGCCTATGGACACTGCCTCAGCCCTGCTCTTCAGCACATGCTGTGCAGAAGCCATGGATGAGTATAGGCCTGGGGTCAAGTGAAAAGGATTAGGCAGATGGACTGAATAGATAGGATGAACTACCTAAAAAGCTTCTCAGAGCTTTGTTTGAATTAGCAGAGCTGGCACTTAAATGCTTTTGACTCATCAGATGAGCAAACATAGACATTTCAAACACAGAAATTCTTGATATTGTTTCATTGTCCCAAGGAAGAGCGTCTGTACAACTCCTAAGTACAAATTAGCTATTTTCAGAATATGTTAATTCTCTAGTGAATTAAATATGAGAAAGATTTTAAACGTGATGATAATAGTTTGTTAATCAAACAGTATTATCTTCAAGATAATGGTTTGCTGTGTACTTGAATGATAAGCCACTCTGAGAGGATATAAAAAAAATAACTTTGGACTTTTTTTTTTGCTAATTTTCATACAATCCCTCATTTTCTGACAACTACAGAGCTATTTGGTTTGTTCTGATATTACAAAAACAGGGGGGAACATGCAAAGACGTAAAGACTTTCCTTCTTATTTTCTAACCACCTCTAACTGAATCTTTGAACCTGGAAAGCAGATCATTCTCTGAAAGGCAGAGGACCGTTAGTCCTCCCCAACCAACTACATAAGGCAGCACAGGACTCAGTTTGGTGACAATAATTAACTATAGAAATACAAGTCTAGGGATGACTGGGCAAGCAACATTTCTGTAGAAAAGGAGCTCAACTGATACCTGGTTTGAAATGGAACATGAGTAAATTTGATCTTATCTCAACAGAAAGGGTGTTCAAGGCCAGGTTGGACAAGGCCTTGAGCAACCTGGTCTAATGGGAGGTGTCCCTGCCCATGGCAGAGAGATTGGAACTAGATGATCTTTAAGACCTCTTCGAACTCAAATCATTCTATGGTTCTAGGATTTTATGGTGTAGACATCTGACATGTCAGTGTGCTTTGGGCACAGGTCATCCTGCTAGAGGAGAGAGCTACGTAGAAAATTTTACCAAGTCCCACCAAAGCCACAGTCACGTAGGACTCAAAAATGAAGAGTTACACACTAAGCTCATGACACCCACACAGACACAGAAAGCACTGATTGTGTGATTTCTGATTCCCTGCCATTTACACCGCCAATATTTTCTCTACATCCTAAAGAGCTAATATTTCTTTCACAGTCACATCATTCTGGGACAAGAGTTGGACAAAGTTGTACAATAGCACAAACAAACACCACCAAAACAGCCTTTCTTTCTCCTAGAGCAGCCAAACCTGCTGGAAGTCAGAGTCCATAATGCAGTGGTTCTGGTGGCATAGGGTGACGAAGATGAGTCTGGGATTTCTGTGTCTCTTTCTGGTTTTCAGTACAGGTAAGGATGATGGTTTGGCGTTCCCCAGGGAATAACCCAGATACTTCTTTCCCAATTGCTCCCATAGCCACATTCCCACATCTGTGGCAGGCTTGATTCTTTCACACTGCATAGGCAAGGCTGATGGGCTGGAGCTCCAAGGGTGGTGCCATGCAGCAGGGCAGACTAGATGATAGCAAAGGGCCGTTCTTGGATCCCATGCCATGAATTTGGAGTCAGAAAGGTTCATATGGAAAGACAGAGAAAAGTTAAAAGAGTTCTAATACATAGAGTGTTAGTCTGAATTTAGCTCATATTAAGTGAGAGTTGTTAATACAGACGACTAGCACTGTACAAGGAATCAGGATTTACAGGCCTTGTGCCATGGATTGTCTGCAGGCTATTTTTCCTTTATATATACATATATATAAAAAGAAGGAGAAAGAAATGTATCCAGGGATTGTCTTCTGTACAAGGTGTAGGTTTTTGTACAAATAAGGTACAAGCAATTTAGATACAAGCAGCCCGGCTATGCAGCCACAGCACCTTTTTCTTCTGCTGCTTCTAGTCCTACAGATTTCATTTTACTGAAGAGGAAGCTGAACCCAGGTTTCCTACTCCCTGGCGAGAACTCTGCCTGTTAGGTTTCAATGCAGAGTGGGTCATCGCCAGCACTGAGGCGAGCCCTCCTCACCACCATCTCCTGGGAGAAGATTTGTCTCTGGGGAGCTTGGATGGCCTGAGAAGCTAAAGCTTCAGAGGGGCACGGGAGTTTAGCATTTGGTAGAACTGGCTCATTTGGAGAGCCTTCTGGATTACTCTTTGGAGGAACTCAGCTCTCTGTTGATGGGATAGAGAACCTAAGCACAAAACTCCTGCACTTCAACTTGTCCTGTGATACCTAAACTGCTCTGCACCTTGCTCTTGTTTGTCACCGAGGGAATTCTAGGAAGCGAGTCCAACCTGAGCCCAGCTCCAGTTCATTCCTCCTGCAACAGAGCTTTTGGAGAACAGTACTCAATTGAATGATTGCACTGAATAACCAACAAGCACGCAGCCTCTGACGCTTTGTTCCGATTTCACCTTATTACACTATGTACCTTGCAGTCAACGCTGTGCGCAAGCCTAGTGCAGCTCTCTACAACAGCTTGTTAGTACTTATTTTATTTTGATTCTTAAGTTAAGGGGGCAAGCTCAGATATTTAATTTGTTTTCTTTCTTTAGCTGGTAGCCAAAGGACCTGGCCTTATTCTTAGGCACTTGGTGAGCTGCCATTGCAGATCCTTGGGGGCCTGCTTTGCAGTGCTGATGCCCATCAGGCTTTGAGCTACAGTGAATGAGAGCAGCAAAGTAACCCAGGCAGAGAGCGCAACAGAGAGATGCTTGGTGTATCAATAGCGAAAACTGCTACTCAGTCTCTTTCTTCTCTTCACAGCTTCATGCATAAGAAAAGAAAATAAAAAAGAGAAACAAGTGGCTGTGCTGGCGACTGCAGGTAACAAGCAGCACAACAGGAGCCCCTGTGTGGTGGTGTTAATGGGAGTGGGAGGTATTGTGCCAGCCATGGAGGTGTCAGCAGATGGGCTGTTCTCCTGCAAAGTCTATGAGGCCCAGCCCAACAGGAGCAAGGGCTACTCACCCAGGCCTTACGCCGGTCCCCAACCAGTTTAACCTCTGCCCTTCCAGAAATCTAAAATGTTGTTTTCTCTATTTTCTTTCTCTGCTTCCCAGCTCTTTATTCCCTCTTGTTTTCTTCTTCCTCTCTTCTATGCTGTGGGCAAGCTCTGCTTCCAGCCTTGGGGTGCAGCTTGGTTTCAAATTGGTTAAAAATAATACTGATGTCATTGGAAAGTTATATTTCTCTGCAAATTTGATTTTGTTCTTATCTCAGCTTTCTGTGCGTCTTTTTCTGTTCTGCTCTGTTTTCTTCTCTCTCTGTCATGCACACACAGACAGGCACCACACTGTTCTGCTTCTGCACGACTTTGTGGGAGGGAAGCAAAAGAACATCTTTGGAAATTTTGACTTGGGAAAAACAAATAAGCAACGTCAACAGGAAGAAAACACGTTAAAATAAAAAGTGTGATTCAGCTACAGTGAATTTATTCTGTCACAGCAGTAGAAGCAATGAAGGTAGCTGAAAGAAAAATAAAAACTGTACTTTCATCCCACTTCCACGTAGCATTGGAGAAGGGGGAACGTTTCCTAGACACTTTCTCCTTTGTGATCTACAAAGAGATCTGCTGCTCTTTAGCAGTAAATACCCATCGTCCAGCACAAGAGGGTACCAAACTGCCGGGACCGGCTCGGCTTCCTGAAGCCTGCTCAAGGCAACAGGGGACATAGAGCCCAACCTAAATTTTGGCCTCCCATTGCACTGCCCACTTGATCCTGCTGTTTTGCAGACTCCTCTCTGCACTCCTGGTATCTTTATTTTTCTCACCACAGGTTTCCTAGTGCGCTCCAATACATGATCTGCTCATTTTGTTTTTCCCATTCTGGAAGATTTTTGCCATGTGTAACCAGGGGGTTACCGGCCATTTCCTTGCACCCTCATGCAGCTGGCTGCTCAGAGACCCCTTCTTTTTCAGAGCTGCCTGCCAAGTCCGTGGATTTGGCTGCTATTAACCTGACGGAGCTGGTGAACAGTATGCTGGACACAGTGCTCAGAGGTAAGGTGGCAAGGCCGGGCAGGTCACCCAGGCTGTCAGCACGGCAGTGAGTGAGATAAAGGGCTACCGGTGCTAGCAGGAGAAGCCATAACCTCATGCTGTCTGCCTCCAGAATTGATTCTAGGAGCATGTTACCCTCGTGCATTTATAATGCTGAGAGCTGTCTGCCTCAAAGCATTTAGAAATGAGTGTGTGTTTATATATAGACACAACATAACTACTTATGGGATGCCTTTAGAAAGCACCTTGTAATCCTGTGTAGGTTTGAGTTAAAAAAAAAAAAAAGATACGAAAAGGAAAGAATACAAATGATCCTTCCCTCAGCGGAAATGAGAAAGAACTGAGTCTCAGGCAGCTGTATCAGATACTATCAGCACTTTGGGAGTCTTTTAGAAATTAAATGAGCAGAGCCAAAACATGCTGTTCTCATAATTTGTTCCAACTGCTCATAGCATGGGCGTGTGTTTCCGCAGGTACCAAAAAGCTCTTCTCTTTGCTGAGCATCACGTCTTACAGCTCATTTGCCTTCCACAAAGTGTCAGTCACCATTTACAACAGTGAGTGCCTCAGCACTGCGCTCTGTGCAGGAGCAGTTTCTCTCACACAGCCTGTGCATCAAGATACTGATTTTTCTCTGTCTCTCCCTACAGTTTCTAACGTGAAAAATGTTGACCCTGGCAAGTTCCCTATGCATTACTGCTACTGTTTGAGCAATGTGACAAATGACTTGACAGGTGGGTACGCAAGAGAGGTTGGCACTTGCATGTGCTTAAGCTGAATTATTTCCTGTAGAGCTGAAAGCTATAGTCTGAATTCTGCAGACTTCATCCTTATGGGTAGCATCGCCATACTGAGGTCAACAGCCATAACTTATGATGAGTGTCTGCTCTAGACCTTGGAGGAGACTCACTGAACTCAGTCTCAGATGGCTGCACCCAGCCAGCCAGTCTGGGATGGAGCCATCATTCAAGTGACTGGTGTGATTTACCTGACAGAAAGACCTCCCTTTCTTCCTTGGAATACAAAGAGCAGCACAGGAAAGACAACCCAGCCATGTATAGCACCTTACCTTAGCTACTTACGGTCTCCTGAGGTAACCTGTAGGAGACGAACAAGGGCTTCTCTGCACCAATATGATCAGATATAAAAGTGATTTTTTGAGTTAGCATAGCTGATAGGGTATGTTTTCAATCATAAACTTTCTCTATTTTGTTGTCTAGATTTTACAGCTTTACTTGTTGATATTATTGGAAACTCCACCAGCTATCTCACAGAAATTTTCAAATCCAGCTCTATTCTCTCAGGTTTGCATTTCCTTTCAATATTTATCACTGTCCTATTTGTCCGATACACTCCTAGTGTGGAAACAAGCATGAAACAGTGTATAAAAGTCCATCACTCTTCCTCAGCAGCATTTTTCCTGCAACACATAGACTGCAGTAGTAAACTAGTCTCCTTAGAGAAACAAGATACGTATATAATGTGTATCTTAATATAGACATACATGTTCTTATGAATAGCTATGTTTTGTTTGAAAATCTGGTGAATTATTATTAAATATTGGTATTTTGGAGAATTATGATTCCCAAATAATAATTATGGGCTCTATTATTTTAAGAACTTTTTTTTCCATGTAAAAAGACATGTAATTTAAAATTTTAATTAGACTGAGATGTTAGCATTTGGATTTGATGCTGGTTCAAGTTTTTCGTCAAAATCAGATCAGAAGGAAAATATCTGGCGAACTGCAGTAGCCACATACCATTTTGTGTTTGTATTTTCAAATGTTCAAGATAATATCATATAATGAAAACTGGTAACAATGACCTAGTTTATATTTTTTTTGCCTTTCAGTGCGTCAGAGCAACGATTCAGATTGTATCTACATCTGTGTGATGACAGGGCAGACAGGTAAAAATTAAAACCTTTCCACCCAAAAATATTGCTCTATTTATTCTCAGTGATGACTTATATTAGAAAAAAAACTTTTCTTGATACTTGTAAGCATTTCTATTTGCAGGGAGAAATCTGTCTGACTTTTGGGAAATGCTGGAGAAGTCTCCTGTTATTAATTACACATTTTCCAGTAACACATCTTCTGACCTTGGTAAGTACATCTTGGGGAATAAAAGGAAATAGCAACAACAATGAAAACCACAGCCAGGCAGAACCTGCAATGAATATTTCATCTTCATAATGTAAAAATATGATTGTATATTTTATTATTACTTCTATATATGTTCACATTATAATATATTTTATTATCACTAAAAGAGTCATATTTCATATTATGCTAAGTGTAATCTAATATTTATATTATAAATAGAAGTAAAATATACAAACTTTTAAATTATTAGCTTCAAGGTCTTCTAGCGGAGGAACAAACCAAACCTCTTGGGATGAAAACTTTTACAGAATCCAGCACTGGAGTGGGGAGGCTCCCTGATGCTCTTAATCTAAATGGGTACCCTCCTTAGCTCTCAGCACAAATGACCCCCTACCTTTACATGAGTTACCTTCAGAAAGTAGTTGAAAATATTCAGTGAGTGTTCTGCGTGGCTCCTCCACCCAAAACTGCTTTGCCAGGTTGAGCTGCACTTCATGTGCTCACATCTCATTGCTGCCCACGACTATTTCCCATTTTCAGTATTTGATTCGAACAGGCGGATAGTGAAATCAGTGGCAAGTTCACCCATGCTGAAAGCTGTAGGATGCTCCTCTCCTGTTCAAAAACAAAACCAAAAAAAAAACCAAAGAAAAACATTTTGCCAAAGATTACTTTAATTAAGAATGACATCAGTTGTTTCTATTATACCAGAATCCAATTTCTTTCCTTTTTATCACACCATATGTAACGGATGGTGAGCGTTCTAACCCTATCTTCTTGTACCTCAAAGACCTAGATTCTATTTTTTCAAGTTTCACAAAATTACAGGAAGACCCAAACAAAACAATGGATCAATCAGCAGAACACGTATGGACATTTAAAAGTAAGTAAATATTATCAGGCTTAAATTTACATTCTCCTTGATTAGCATCTTTACAAGCGATCATGTATGTTTGTTGCACAGCACTGTGCTGCTGAATTACAATTGCAAAGTAACATAAAAGCTTGTCTGAAACAGCAGAAGATCAGGTCAGTAGTGAATTGAACAGCTGGAGGATAGAAAAAACTACTATGAAAATCCATTTTATTAGAAAATGAAGCTTTCTAAAGGGGCAGAAAAGTAAAGAAAAAATGGGGTTTGGTTTTTAAACAAAACAAAAAAAAAGACTTTAAACTGTTTCCTCTCCTTTTTTATTGTCATTTTTTCTTTATTTTTCTCTACCATTGATTTTAGGTGACATTCAGTTGTGAGTACCTGAGAGTTCCATAAACTTCAGTGCATTTAGCTCTGCCACAGGGCTACAAGATTGAGAAAAGCTAGTCTGCCTCATTTTAAAAGCCAAAAAGCAGGGCTTCACACTTGCTTGCACGTAAGAGAAGCCAAGAGAAATTCAGACCTTGACCTCATGTCTCCTTGTCACTGCAGCTGCATCTCTCTACAGCAAAATTTCTACGTTTTCCCTAGTCAGTATGATGCCTTTTTATAAGAACTTTCAATTTGCTTAACCACATACCAACCTTTATCATCTCTTCTAGCCCCACAGGTCACAAAATGTTGTCAATTCTCAAATTCCAGTACCTGCCTTCCTGCATCTGCATGCTCCTTCATATAGACAAGAGCTTTCATGTCGTTCCCCTGTAGTGAAGCAGTTTAGGAAATAAAAATAATTATGTGAAGAAGAAAAACAACACAGGATAATACAGGAACATTTCAGTTTCTTTTTTATGTTTATGAAAACCTGCACATTAAAATGTTCCCAGTTATAATTTCAAACACTATTTGCACTCCCCATGTTTCCATATTTAAAATGAAATGGAGAGGTGACTGCTCACCTGCCACTGGAAGTTCTCAAGGAGTAGATGGGGTTTTCTGGGCGTACTTTAGATATCATTGCCCCTCAATGTGTTACGCTCACTGTTGCTGTGGGGCACCGGCATCTAGAGCACATTGCTGATGCCCTCCCTCTGTCTGTCCTGTTTCTCCAGCTACCAGGATCCCTCTTGCCCAGAAAGGGGAGGAAATCCCCACCACAAGGTTTCCACCATGGCCAAAGACGGTTGGAGCGAAAGGGTCGGGGTTTCCATCACTGCATGTGGATGCTTCCAGACCACAAGGCACAGGCGCATCCCCTCCGACTGCTGGTGGGAGCTCGGCCCCACCGCCAGCCCTGCAGCTCAGCTCCAGTGAGTACGGGAAGGAGGACTGACACCTGCTTTACCCCGCTGGTAAAAGCGGTGGGCTTTGGCCAAAAGCAGCAAACCACCTCTCTGAGGTGGAGGTTGGGAGGCCCTTAAGGGAGACCCACTCTGGCTCACTAGTGAGTCCATTTCTTCATTGTAGAAGCACTACAAGCAGTCCTAGGATCCATCCTGTAGTTTCCTATCCTTTGAGAAAAAATTAAATTCTTGCTCCTCATGAACACTTCTTCCACCCAGGTCTTCACTCACATTTTGCTCCAAATATGCTGAGCAGATGTGTGGGAAAGCAATATAGAGCTGCTTCTCTTGGTCTCCACTGAACGTACTTTATACCTTACCTTTCCCTAGCCCACGGATTTTTGAGATCTAACAAAGCACAGCTTTTTTCCTTCCTTTTTCACCTTGACATTTTTATATGCCACTGGAAGTACTGGGTGAGGGACTCAGGCTGTTGAGCTGTCTCATACATAGCAATTGTTCTCAGTAGACAGATAAATAACAAATACTCTGAATGACACAAAGCATATGTCTTCCTGTTCCCACAGCTGACATGGACACATTTTGGATGCAGACAGCGTTGCCTCAAGAAACCAGCAAACTGATGCAAACAGAGCCAGGTGAGATTGATCTCGGATAATAAAAGTGTCAGTTGGCACATTTATGAAATACAAAATTATATATATAGAAATAGGTGACTGTGAATGTCTATGTAACTGTTTATTAGTGACCTGTGACCAGCTTTTTTGTCTTTTCTGTCACTCTTTCAATCAACCTTCCTTTTTCTTTTTATTTTTTAAGACATCAAGGCAAATTATATTCTTTTCTCTCCTTTAGATTTGCCTTCCTCAGTACTGTCTATGCCACCCTACAAGCCCGGTGTGACACTGAAACTTTACTCAGCTACCAGTAAGTAGCTGCACCTTATGCAGCAAAAAGAGTAGTGTGTTTGAAAGTACATCAATATGCTCATTTTCCCACACAGAAACAACACATACGTTGAATTTACAAGGTATCTTCTGCATGTAAAATACCCAGAATGTCTAAGGGACTGATTCCTCATTTGTTTGTGAATCACACACAGTCACACATTCAAAATACAAATTATATCGTGGTGACTGAAGATAACTAGTTCTGCTGAAGGTACCAGCATCATGGACACCTACAACTAGATAAAATGCACCCCATCCTGTAGACATCTGTAGTCCCCTTGGGGTGTTTCCGCTCCCCATCTGCTGTCCTTGCCCCAAGTGGTCACACTGGAAAACAAGCCACTTGGCCAGGTGAGCAGTGGGTAAGGTATGGCTGAAGTTGCACATATGTCACAGTTCCTGACTGCTCCCCATTAACCTGCTAGGTAAGGAAGTCAATTTGAGTGACGCATTGGTGTATATGTTGCCCCACTGATGTGGAAAGCACATCAGTACTACTATGATTTCATGCTGGAGGAAAAATCCAGATTCTCCTGGCATCCAGGTAAAATCTATGTGCCTGTTATTACAGACTGGCCCTGTGATTGTCTGTGGTTTGATGAAGCATAACGTTTATAAGAAGAGAAATTCGGTAGCTACCACTGAGGTTGGTGTGAAAACTCCTACAGTGTATGATGCTGAGGGAATGCCTGTGCTCAACTCAAGACTAGAGAGGAAAAAAAAGTTCCCCACTTTTCCAGAATAAGCTGGTGGCTCGATTCCAAGATTTCCTGGCATTAGGATTATGTTCTGCCAGTTTAACTGCTTAGAGCTGTGATGAGGCTGAGAGCTCATTGGATGTTCTGGGAAGAGGCTGTTCTTGGTCCCCACATTGAAGCTGACTCCGCTGCTACCACAAATGAGTGGGAACACAAGTCTTGCTGAGTGGTGAGGACTGTTGGAGGGAATTGTGGAAATCTGTCCCTTGACTTCTTGTGTTTCTGTGTGGCAACTAAGCGAAGCATAGACGCTGGGTAGTGCAAAGATAATGAATTAGACTAAATTGCAGGGCTCTTCAGTATCATTTGGACTTCACGTCAAAACCATAGGAGTCTAAAGAACCAAAATGCCAATCACATAATACTTTTTCAAAGACCTGCTTGGATATCTGGGAATACAACAAAACCAGTTTGATAATATGAGCAAGTAAAGGCCTGCAAATTCTGAAGGATGTTTGGCAAGGAAAGCAAAAAGAAATGCTGATTATATGGTTTGTGACAGATCAGTAGGAAGCATGGAAAAATAAACTGCATCATCCTGGTATTGTCAAAGGAAATTGTGGGTCTTTGATATGGATTCCTAGTAAATCTGACTAAGAGGAAACTGCTGCTGATAGTTAGCCTGTCAAAACAGGAGAGGCAAAGTGAAAAACTCAGCATCACCAGAAGATTTTTGTACGAAGGGAAACTCTGCAACCTTGTGGACATTCTCTGCTAGCAGAGCTGACCCAGAGCATCAGGAACGCAGTCAGGTCCCTGGCTCCATACAGAGAACGCCCAGGTATTCATTTTGGGATTACCTGGAAACTTAACATCCAAGTTCTGGCCTGAATTCCACGCTAATTTCACCATTTATAGCAATACTTTAAATACTGAATTCTCTCACACAAATTTACTTTTCTGTAAAGAGTGGGCTTTTTTTTGTGGTAAACATGCTTGAGTCAGAAAGATAGATTCTTCCACAAATCTTCAGTTTTCCTGTGACTGGGAATAGTCATATAGTAGATGTCATTTGGTTTTTCCCTTGGTTTTGCTGTTGTTCCCTATCGTAGCAATCCAAGACCAGAATCCTGTGCTGCTATTTTTTGTAGCTTTTGCTGATTCTGATCAGGTTTTTCATAGTTGCCAGTCCTATTCTGGTTGGTTGAGTTTATCAGCATATGTTGGGTTGCTTGTCTTCTTCATTTTTTCTTTTCTTTTACTTTTCTTTCTTTACTCTTACTATTAGAAAAGAAAGCATTTGAGAGCATACAACTCAGTAGGGCATCTGCTTTCAGAAGTAAATAAGGTTATCAGAGTTAAATATATTGACCATGAAAAACAAAGTTTGACAACAGCATCAAGTGATCATACAAACACAAGTCCTGCAGAAAGGCAGTGCCAGGGAAGAGGGGGAGGAAGCTATCGCCTGGCAGGCCTGAGAATATTGCAGTAAAAAAAGTATCTACTGAGATATGTTTCCAAGGAGAAGACTCACTGGTTGTGAGCCAAGGAGCAGTTCTTGACGTAAGAGGCTTTTTGAATCATGGAGAATAGGTAACCAAATAGTCTTTTTGATTCTTCTCTCATTTTATTTCTGTTTAAAGAGCTAAAAATGCCAGTCTTCATCTTACCTCCCCATGACATACATTGGTCGCATGAAGAAAATGAGTCAATGTAATGCCCTGTGAATATAGTTTGACTCATTGACACTCTTGATAGTGTGGAGAATTTAGGAAAAGACTTTCAAGATCAAGTCCAACCATTAACCTAACACTGCCAATCCCACGACTAAACCATGTCCCTAAGCACCTAATTTCTAGGTCTCTTAAATCCCTCCAGGGATGGTGAATCCATCCCCTCCCTGGGAAGCCTGTTCCACTGCCTAACAACCCTTTCAGTGAAGAAGTTTTTCCTAACACTCAATTTAAACCTCCACTGGCACAACTTGAGGCCATTTCCTCTTGTTATCTGAGAGAAAAGACCGACCCCACCACACTACAACTTCCTTTCAGGTAGTTGTAGAGAGTGACAAGGTCTCCCCTGAGCCTCCTTTTCACCAGGCTAAACAATCCCAGTTCCCCAGTTCTAGACTTGTGCTCTAGACCCTTCACCAGCTTTACTGTGCTTCTTTGGACATACTCCAGCACCATGATGTCTTTCTCGTAGTGAGGGCCATATCAGAGTAAACAGTGTGTACTTCGCATCTTTAACCCCGCACTCCAGGGAGGCACCAGACTTCTCTACGAAGTGGATCCAATCTGCATAGGGACCCTTCTGTTCCCCTCAGACGGGAGCCTCCTATGGCAATGACCCGTCTTTCTTTCCTAGTGGAAGCCGTTTCGATGCTGGATGCTGGCTGATGGAATCTTGGCAACGCCTCCAAGCTGNGAACGCCCCGGGCTCGCCAGCGGCTCCCGCGGGAGCGGCGGTTCCGGGGGGTCTCTCCGTTGCCGGGCGCTTCCCCGCCGCGGGAAAAGCCCGTCCGCACCGGGAGCTCCGCTCCCCTCGGCCACTGACGGTAAACTAGGTCTTCTTACCTTGATTAGGAGTAGAGGAGTGCGCTATGGTAATTGCCAACCGTCAACACCTGCACAAACCCGCAGTTCTCTGCATGTCTTGTTTGCTTTGGGTCAGTTCCACTTGAGGATTAAACAACGTCCGGCCAACTGGAAGTTGCCGGCGTGTGGGACTAGACTTGTGGTGTGCAGAGTCCAGAATTTGTTCGTGTGACACTTGCTGTGTGTTGTGAAACACTGTAGACCCTTGACAATGTAGAAGTGGGCACTAGCCTGTTTTGAAAGGGCTGGGAATCATGGATTTCAATGAGCTGAGGGAATGGAGAGGCACTAAATGCCTCTCTATCAGAAACAGTGATGACGGCGGGTGTCTACCCACATATATCAACAGGGCATTTGGGAAAATAAAAAGAATGGGATCACAAAGCAGTGAAGGGCACCCACAATGCTCTGAAGACTGAGACATCATTCCAATAAGTCATTTCTGAAATCACAAGAGTGGATGCCAACTGATAAAATACACATGTTTGCATATTACAGCATTCAGGGAGGGGTATTGTAGGTCTCAATTATTCACAGTAACCGTAACGTTGCTTTTCACTGGCAGCGAAATGTAATCTCGGTGTCAGGAAGATGTAACATTGAGTTAATAATGGAAAATTCTGTTTGCTTACCAGTAACTCACAGGTCACTCGGCAGTTCTGCAAAGGGAGCTCTGGTTTCCTGTGTTTTGTGGCCTGTTTTGACTGACTTGATTTCTTAGAAAAGAAACTTTTTAGGAAAGAAAGTTCTGATATAAATGCTCACTTTTAATTATTTTTAAAATTTGGATACAAATCTATAGGAAGTTAATGATTTTAATACAAAAAAAATACATTTCACAGCAGAAATTTCCTACAGAAGTGATATAAAGCATTATTGTGAAACGCTGAAAAATTTAATTTCAACAATACGATGTCAGTATACTATCCAGTTGAAATAAAATTAAATACACCATTAACTGAAAGACAATTTCAGCCTTAAATAACTATATAGTACTATGTAAATGCAGCATCAATTTAGAATTAAGTGATTGACAAAAAAAGCACAACCAAAGCAATTTGTTTAACTTTCAGCTTTTGGTTTGACTTCACTTTCCCATGTAGATTAATCCAAATTGAAATTGCAGTTATTTAATTTACATTTAGATAAGGCTAAATTTCTGCTGGCAAAACGTATAGCTTGAGTAAAGGATTAGACACCTGTTAGGCAGGGCAGTGAGTACTCACTTTGGTGGAGACTTTGAGACTCATTGGAGGATGGCCTTTAGCAAGTTTTAATTATTCACAGCAACTCTAACATCCCTTTTCATGGACAATTTATGTTAAAAACTTTTTTTTTTTTTTGCGTGTTCTGTTGTTCAGTTATTAACATGGAGAGTGTTTATTAAAGCGATAAATCATTGGTTTTTAATTGCCATCGAGTAGGAAAAAGTCAAGGTATGTCAAATGCTATTAAGTGGGCAAAGCCTAATGACATTTATGCAAAGCTACTAAGATTGAGAGAAATGGGGCTCCCTCTTGCCAATCCCTGACTAATTACACCTGATATGTCTGTAGTGCCTTTGACACACAGCCGGTTTTCAGAGAGGCCCATGAATTTGGGAGCTGTAAGTGTCTGCCCGATACTCCCCCCATGACTCTGGCTTCTGAGACAAGCACCAGCAGAAGAGAAATAGTTTCATAGTGATCTCTTTCAGGTTGGCAGTGCCTTTATTTTTGTCCTGCCCATGAATGCCATTTTATATTAAACTTCTTGTCAGCACCAGACGACTCAAGCTTATTTCAACAGAAATTCATTAGTCCAAATTTACCCTCTGTAACCTCTCCTATCGCATAACATAAGATGGCCCAAAGCTATAAAGCATGCGAGACATGAACCTGGAAATGCAATTACACTGTCTAAGGGGATTATACTCTGCAGGTAATGCAGTTTATCGGCACATGGCCAAAGCCTGATGCTGGTTACACAAAAGGAAAAGAGTTCACAATCACACTGCAGCCGCCTTTGCTCTGCACCTTTGGGCTCTTCCACCTCAGTGGGTCCATGTGAGCGGGACACCTACATCATGAAAAATGCGCTCTCTTGCCTGGTGATCATTTCAGAGCCCCAGAGTGGAGTTTGCAATGATGTCTTTTGTTTTTTTGGAGTGCTCGTGAAGAGGAGACGTCCCTTTGGAAGGATTGCTGTGTGCAGGGGACAACACGATGTGTGTTCGTGGAGCTCCCTAGGGTCAGATGTGGTGCCTTGTCGGGCAGGCGGCTTCGCTGCAGCGACCCAAAGTGTGCACTCACACAGCATCTCCTCTCTAAAGCACAGTTATTAAATATGCCAGGGAGAGGGGGTTACATACCGATTTAGTGATGCCCAGGTAACCTTTTAGCATATTGTAATAGTGCATTCTTTTTTTTCTAGCAAGTCCCTTGATTCTGACCCATCATAACACAACTGTTAGCTAAGGTCCAAGATGATGTGTGACAGGTAATGGTTTGGTAAAGACAAGACTATGGCATATGTTAGGTTTTTCTCTTAATATGATGAAGAAAAACCATGAAAACACCTTCAGTTCTGTCTTGCCTTTTCTCAATTTCCCCCATTTTCACCTCGCCTTCTCTTCTCTTTTCTATAACAGAAAGGGAGTCTGAAGAGAGATTGTGTTTGACACTGAAAGACCACACAGCAATTCAGGATTTTGTTAAAAGCTGCCATCACCTCTTCTGTAGTGTGGCTTTCTCTGCAGTCTGGCACAGCTGCTTTTGTTGGTGGGATGAAATGTTTTGTGTACAAATAGTGTCTTGCTGCTGACTGCAGAAGATTCAATGAATAAACTAGGTGTTTTCCTTTTAGTTGGCTCAAAAGAGGGGAAGAGGGACTCTATCCCCAGATACACCGTTTCCCTGCATTTTTCTTAAGTTAAAGTAATATAATGGTGGTCACTTGAAGTGAAAAACACTGATTAACCAGCTGGCTCCTGGCAGACAAATAGTAAAATGGAGAAAATTGTCCTACCTTCCTCTCAGTGCACGAAAAAAATTGACCTTTTCTCCTCTGGATACTTGTCAGTTTTCATGAAATCTGTAGGAATGTATTTATCCAGAGGCTCTTCACCTGTGCCTAAAAATTAGGCTGAAATTAGATGATTATTCAAGTCACTAGAAATAAGAACAGGAAAACTGATGGAGAGATGGACAGAGGGAAAACCATAACCTCAGCATAAATCGTGTTTATATTGTTAATGAGGCTAAAGAAAGTGATGGGGAGACCAATGAGAGTCTGTTTAGTTACTCAGTCATATTTAACCTAGAGGGCGGGTATAAGGAAACATGTGAAACTGAAAGTCAATTTTTCATTGAAGTAGCATATGCATATAGAAAATATCAAATATAATAAGTGTACAGTGCTGCTTTTTCTTTAGCACTGTGGAAAACTGGTGCTTCAGTGGCAACTGAACCTCCACCTAAACAGGTAACAGTAAATAAATTACATCTTTCGAGTTGTTCCTTACATCTGCGATAAATAAAAGCAACGTGGTTTCAAGTAACTGATCAGTAATGATAAATAATAATAAATTGAACAGAATATTTGTGCTTTTACTCAAGCAAATGCCAGGCAATGTGTCGTTTTCTTTTCAATTATCTGCCTCACTCAGATTTTAAAATACCTGCATGAGTTTATTAATCTCCATGTTTCTCATAGCTCAGCCAAGTCATTGCAAGAAATTTAATGGGATTAGTATTTGAACTAGTTCAGAGTTGTATTTTTTCCTAGGGTGTCCACAGGCGATCCTCAAAGAGTCCCGTGTGACCTCTCCTCCTGTCACTCTTATCGTGCAAAAGATCAATCCCTGCGTGATGGAGCTGTGTAGGTTTTTTCAGCTGTGCCTTTGTGTTGGTCAGAGAAGATATTCCAGAAAGGAAGCCATGAGGTAAAACTTGGCACTAGTTTCTTTCTGTCTACTTAAAGTACTCCATTGGGCTTTTTTTCAAATGACAATTTTCAACTCCCAGTGCTTATTTTTGGCGGTCTGTGGTTACTGGCTGAGACCCAAATGGGTCCCCAGTGCACTGATCAATACCTGGCTTCTAGTATTCAAACTAAGTGAATGAAGCTCAGCTGAATTTTTCCAAATATCTAATGACATCACTGAGCTCAGAATCTATTTTTTTTTATGTCCGTGTTCAATATTAGCAGCTATGCTTGTGAAAGACAGCAAGCTACTACTCTCCTATCTTTAATTACATTTTTAGATACTGTGTTGAATACTATTCCTGGTTCTTAAAAAATGCAAGTTACGTCTGTGAAAGAGTCAAAAGAATTGCTTACTCCCACAGTAAGTATATTTTCTCTTTATATCTCTATATGCCGTATTATGAAGGTATAACAAAAAGTTTTAGAAATTCACAGAGTATTTGCTATCTTTCAATATTTTCCTCATTTCATATTCTGACAACAGTTTTCTTGTGTTCTTCCAGCATTAAAACAAAAATGCCTTAAAAACATCTGTACGTCGGTCTAGAGCACTGAGGAATTTCACTGCAGATTGGAGGATTGGTGGCAGCTTTAGTTGTCTCTCATTTCTCAGTGTAAAAAATCGGGGTGCAGTGTGTTATTTGCAAATATTTGTAACAAGACAAGCTATTAAACAGTTGTTAACCTAGAAATGTGTCTTCCTCCAAGGTATTGTAAAAATAATGTGTAAAAAAACAGATGTATTTTATACAAGTGATGTAACTGCAATAAAAGCATTGAAAGGCTTTAAAAAAAAATGTATTTTATAAAGGATAGTTATATGGTTGACTAGTGAATGCAAATAGTTTGTTCTGGTTTTATTTATAATGAAGATAAAGTGATCAAAATGAACAAATGCAAAATAATTTGAAAGCAACCTGAAATACTGAAGGCAAGAAGGACTTTTCCTGGTGTTAAACACATGCAGATTATTCATTATTCCAAATCAAAAGTCTCCCGCTACTTCAGCCACTCATCTAGTGCATAACTCAACCAAGGAAATGATCACACCTCTTGTACTCTCCATCTGTGATGTGTGATTTGTGTGAACTCAGCAAGATTCATCTCCTTACTTATACGTACCTCTGCTGAACTAAAGGCCAGTTCTAAAAAAGGAAAGAATAACCAAAGAAATTGCACGATGCTGTATTTTACTACACTGCAGGAACACCATCCTACTGGCAACCCAAAGTACATCATCAGGCCATGAATTAAAAAAAAAAAAAAAATAAATATTTGCACTGCAGCTGGTGCACATTGTTTTTTTACCGAAGAAACGTGTTCAAAATAATACAAAGCCAAAGAGAAAGGTGGCACCATAAGGAATGCTCCCCGCAGGGAGGGGCGGGTTGCAGCAGCCTTCTCCCAAAATACATTTCACTGTTGTGCCCAATAGCACAATGGAAGCATTTCTGTCATACCAAAAAGCAGGGTAGGTAGGATAGTACCAATGAGCGATGACGTTAAAAGGTAGGCCAGTGGAAGAAATAGATGTTGACAATACAATAAATATATAAATCAGGAACATCAGCATGGTCATGGTACTGCAATGCTGTGGAGACACCTCACTCTGCAGCACCTCTGCTCACCAAAGGAGATTCCAGGGCAGGATCAGTTCTGCTAGGAAAAGCTGAGTGAATTACATCTTTGTGCAACTGTGGCTTTTAAATCTCACAAAAACATCTTAAAGCCTGAAGACAAGATTTTTTAAAAAAATAAATCTATATACTTTCTTACATTTTTATCATTAATTTTTCTGAGAACTCAGGAAGAAGGACATGAAAACAAGAACATAAGGGGAGAAAATAGTGATCAAAGTTAGTTTGACTTTCTGGGTCTTTTTAGATTTGAATAAAAATTCAAAATGAAAAGAAAAATATTTTTTTCAAAAGGTTTCCCTTTTAATTCATTTAGATTATTATTATTATTTTCATGAGTTTAATCAGCTCTGAATTGTAGCACCAATGTCCATGCTAAAGGACGCTTTCTGTATATAAGAAGTCATTTTGTGTTTTCCCTTGGGCAGAGTGCGAACGTCTCTGTAGCGCCAGGCTGTGCCTGAGCCGTGTCTGGCTCTGGAGGTGGGTCACAGCCGTCGCCACTTAAGGTCTTGGAAAGGGCTGAGAGCTACTGCTTGAGCATATTGATGGGGAGAGAGTTAGAAGGTATCACATAGTTATAGTTATGAGTGTCTAGTGAAAGGAGCTAACAGCAGTACCTGTCCTGAATGGCAGCCACCTTGTCACACTTGTTTAAGACATACTGTTTGACTTTCCCAGGAGAATGACGAAAATTACAGAGTAAAAATATGAAATAAGAGAAGGAACGAAAAAATAAGGCTCTGTAAAAAGAGTGAACCCATTGCCTGCCCTCAAAAACCCCCGAAATGTTTTCCTGTATTCCAGGGCTTTTAGTCCTGAAAGCCTCTGTGCGTGTCTGGGAGAGGTACAGAAATGATGGTGGCATGTGATGGTGGCAATCAGTATCTCAGAGGGCTCATGTTTATTGTTATGCCCAGTCAAGCTCACTCTGACTTGTCAGCCTGAAAATGTTCATCAGGGCAGTAAAAACGCACTTTGGGCAATACCTGGAGACTCCAACTGGAAGCACCCAAACTTGCATGAAAATTAATTTTCTTATTGTTAAGGCACAATTTCTGCTGTAAATTCCTTGATAGGGCTGGTCACAGAACTGGTATGACTGGACTCTGTCCTTTTCCTGACAACATGTCGGTACTGAATCGATACAGAATCACAGAATCACAGAATGGTTGAGATTGGAAGGGACCTCTGGAGGTCATCCGGTCTACTTCTCTTGCCCAAGCAGGGCTACCTAGATCCAGTTGCCCAGGACCATGGCCAGCTGATTTTGTAATACCAGTGAAGGAGGAAATGGAAAAGAGACTCCACAACCTCTCTGGACAACAAGTGCTTGGTTGCCCTCAAAGTAAAAAAGTGTTTCCTGATGTTCAGAGGGAACTTCTTGTGTTTCAAGTTTGTGCCCATTGCCTCTTATCATGTCACTGAGCACCACTAGAAAGAGCTTGTCTCTGTCCTCTTTGCTTCCTCCATTCAGATTTCTGCAGGCATTGATGTGATCTCCTTGAGCCTTCTCTGGTTGAAGTGTCCCAGATCTCTCAGCCCCTCCTCCTATGAGGGATGCACTAGTGCCTTAATCATCTTTGTGGCCCCTCTTTGGATTGTCAAAAGTTTGTCCATGTCTGTCCCATACTGTGGAGCCCAGAACTGAACACAGGACTCCAAGTGTGGTCTCCCCACTGCTGAGTAGAGGGCAAGGATCCACTCCCTTGATCTGCTGGCAATACTTTGCCTAGTGCAGCTGAGAATATCCTTACCTTTCTTTGCTGCAAGGGCATGCTGCTTACTCAAGTTCAATGTGGTGTCCATCAAGGTGCCAGTTCCTTTTCTGCTAAGCTGCTTTCCATCTGAGTGGCCTCCAGCATATGTTGGTGCATGGAGTTGTGCTCCCCAGGTGCAGGATTTTGCACTTTTTGCTGAACTTCATATTTCTGTTGGCCCATTTCTCCAGCCTGTCAAGATGCCTCCAGGTGGCAGCATGACTCTCAGGCATGTCATCCACTCCTCTCAGTTTGGTGTTATCTGCACACCTGCTGAAAGTACACTCTACCACAGCATTCATACCATTAATGAAGATGTTAAGCCAGACTGGACCCAGTACTGGCAGCTGGCGTGTACCGCCTGTGACTGACTTCCAGCCAGTTTTCAATCTGCCTCACTGGGCTCATCCAGCCTATATATCAAGTTTCTCTGTGAGGATCTTATGGGAGGCAGTGTCAAAGGCCTTTCTGAAGACAATGTAGTTCACAGGGCCGTGAAGGAACCAAGCCTTTTGATCCTGTAGGTATTTTTACGATTCCCAATTTGTCAGACTTCTCCATGCTGAAACGCAGTGGATGGTTTGCCTTTGTTGACAGCATCTTTGAAGGGTAACTGTGTCTGACCCTGGCAGAAAGCACACCTTCCCAATGAGGAAAAGCCTTCCCAAAGCTCATTGACTCAACCTTCTCCTAGATTTCACTCAGCTTTGGATCATAGCCACTGTGGATAGATGAGAGCAACTTCTCAACCCTGAGGAATGCCAATGTTTAAAGCTGTATAAATTTTCACTCATCTTTCATCACTGAACACTACCTCTTGCTAAGCTATTAAAGCCAAATTCACATGCCCCAGAGATTTTTGTGGGTGATTAATAACAAGGAGATGATTGTTATTTAATTACAGTCAAGAGTATTAGGAAAAGTTACTATACAGTGAGTGCACCTGCAGAACAGACTTCTCAGTATAGATCCTTTACATGGCTGGAGCTGCATTACTAAGATACACTGTGGGCATAATGACTCTAAGGAATCTCATGGAAGAATTAATTAATAAATGTTGAAGTGTGTTTGATAAAGGAAGTGACCACATGAGTGAGGTATACCTCCAAGTGGGTATAAATAACTTAGTACTGGCTATGTTGAAATCCATTTGTCCTCCATCCAATTGCTTTCGAATAATATTCCTCAAGGTAAGCCTTCCTAGGTGTACTTTATAATACAGAAATCAGGAATAAAACAACAAGCTATTTGAGACTGGAGTTGTAGACAAAAGTACAGGTAAGTTATTTGAGATAGTAGACTATAAATATTTAGAGCTGTTAGATTTATAACTTCACTTCCTGATGAAATATTACAAGATCTTTTAATAGAAATGGATGTAATATTTGGCCTTAGAGGAGCAGATTATCAACAGTAGATACATATTTGAAAACCGATAAATAAATGTTAATTTATTTGGCTGTAAAAAACTCCTATGCCTGACTTACTTAGAAAATAATTTTAAATTTAGGCTGAACTGTGATTGTAGTTCAAAACCAATCTATTATCTGTCATTTAATGAATACCATTGCAAGGCTTTTAGCTTCAGAAGAATTATTTACACACATTTCTGTAAGGACACGCACATCCGGAACCTGAAGATCTCCAAACAACATAGTGTCTGTCACTGGGAAAATATATGATACTTTAGATCAGTCTTAACACAGATTAGCGTATATGTTTGACTTCAAGGTGGGAGAGATTTTTGTGATGTGAAGCAAACTAAATAATAGATTGCAGATTAACTGGATTAAATAGAAGTAATCCCAGAATGTCTTTTTGTTTATGCAGCATTTCACAATATCTGCATTTAAATGTCATGTGAAGAATTGTTTAAACCTCCTGTTGGGTCAAGTAAAATGTGAAAACTCTTTGCAAAACAAAAGAAATTTCAAGTGTACCATTTTATTGATAAATGGACTTTCCCTGTCTATGGCACTTTGGCAGAACCTGTTGACTCGCCGATAGCAATACCAAAATAGATATTAGTTAGGTTTATAGGGGGCATGGGTAAAATTTGAAGGATACATCAGGTGCATCATTGCTGTAATATGTGAATTTACTATAACAAGGGTAAAAAACGGAATTGCATCAAGCAGAAATATGGCCAGGCTACAAAAGAATGATGTTCTAAGCTGATGTCTTCCACTCTCAGGTTCAAGAGACAACATGCTGCCTAATATTTTGCTTAAATCACCCAGGCACACCTGTCCGCTGTGTGACTTTTTCTTGTCTTTGGATTGAACAAAAAAAAATGATTGTAATTCTGCTGGTGTCTGTGTCAATGGTGGTGTACTGTGGTAAGTGGCAATGTATTTTTATGATTATTTGACATTTATGCCTAAATACTAAGTATGTATATTTGGAAACAATCCCTTAGAAGCACCCCTCTGTGCCCTCAGTGCTAGCTGGTCAACACCCAAATGCACTTAAATATGTTTATCTAATATTTATAAAACATTTTTCTCAGGACTTGCAGTGAAGCAAGAAACATTCAGTGGGCTTAAAAATATAATTTAAAAAAATTGCAACTTCCCTTCTGCTAGCATTTGGTCATTAAATTCTTCTGTCTCAAAAAAAAAATGTTACATATAGAGATTCTACTCATTTAATACATCTGCATTATCTAAATTGTCCAAACCATTCAATGCATCCTGAAATCTAACTCATGTTCAGCTAAAGCTCCTCCTTCAAATTTTACTATGAATAGGTTGTTTTTTCCTTCATATTTTTATTATTTTATTATTTAGATTTTATTGCCATGGGTGAAAAGCTTCTAGGTGGCAGGGATGGGCAAACATTTCAAATTTCTGCAGTCCTTGCACTGTGTAGGAATGTTGTTAAGAGCAGCATTGTTCAGGTGAAGAGGACTCTTAGAAGGTCTAATATAATTTCTTGTTGTTCCATTGGGGTTATTTTTAAAGGCAAGAGAAAACTCAGCTCCTTGGCACAGAGAAAACTCTGCACTGACCTACTTCAACCTCACCAGTTCCCTCTCTTCTAAGGGTTTGTGAGCATTTTGTCAGTAAAGGAACAGGTCTAACACAAGACACAAGGGCTAAAATGTATTGATGAAGCTGAACCTTAAGACTCCTACCATAGGAATAGGAATCAGTAAGAACATTACTGTTTATTCATAAAAGAATAATGAGGTATTAGTCCCCAGACATAAAAGGGATGATATATATAAGTAATATCTAGTGCACTCAGAAATATCTGGACACTCAGAAATTTTTCTGACATAACATTTGAAAGAGATTTTCCCCTCAAAAGGCTGTGCCACCGTTTTTAAGATTTTTTTCCCACAGCTAAGCGCAATCCGAGCACAAAGATTTTAAATGTTGCTGGGTTTAGATTTGGAGAGGATTATTGATTTATATTCACGTGGGATCTATTTTGCTGATCTCTGCTTTGAGACTGAAGCAGCTATCTGCTCATGAAGTAGCATCTTTGCGAGAAGCTGATGTGATTTACCTTGAATAAATCAAATAACTTGGGTTTGCTGCACTCTGACTTTTCCCGGCACAATCAAGGTTTCTGCTCCCTGAGGATTATAGTCAGTGTATTCGTGCCCTGTATTATGACATTTTAATTAGCCATGATTGAAAAATAAAATCAACTGGAGGTGCAGATAACACTTCAGAAAAGTGTTGTCAGATTAACAACAGACAGAGTCCAGAAGTATTCTTACATGTATCTGAATGTTGAAAGAAATTCCATGGATAAGGTGTAAACCTGGTAAGCCCAAGAGCTGATGTACCATACAAGTTTCCTCAGGACATGTGCCAAGTCATTTCTCAGGTTTTAGAGAAAGATGAGAGGAGCTGACATCTCCAGGGCCTTCTGAGATTTGAAGGATTGGTTCTTGTAGCGCAATCTTTCACTAGCTCTACAAGGAAGAACGTAGGACCAACAGCCACAAAAGACAAGATAGCAAAAGAAGGAAAGAGAGTAATTCCTTCAGAAAGTGTTTTCTCTTTGTCCTTCCCACAATTTAAACAGAATGAAGCAACCTTGTTAGCAAATTTTGATTCATTGATCTTGACTTAGACAATTAGAAATATCCTTCTTCATAACTGAAGGATTAGAAGAGCCGAAGGTTTACCAAACTGCTGACCCTGTGATAGATACTTTTCTCCAGGGGAGCTTCAAATACTTTAATGTTCATTGGGTATGTGCAGATTAGGTCTGCTGAGAAGATCTAAGTGCAAGTGAAGGATGCTGGAGCAGTCACAACTTCCCCAGTTCTGGAATGCAGATTTATCAGTTCTCTCCTCTGTCTCACTTCAACTTGATCAGTTTTTAATATTTCCCAAAATTTTGCTGAAAGGATTGAATGATCAACGGCTACTCCTCAACAGACACTGAGTTTGAGCCATGGTGTTATGCAGTGTGTCAAAACCTGACTCTAGATGCACTTGATGGAACATAGCTTGTGGGAAGGAAGTTTGTCATTGCAGAGCAAATACAGGCTTCAAGCAGAACAACAAGAAGCAGTTTTTCAAGCCAGAAAACAAGGAGCAGTTTTTCTTTAGCAAGTATATATAGCAGTCAATGCTATTTCTTTTGCAAGGCTCACCATTATTTTGCTTGAATCTAAATTCCTCATGGCTGTCAAGCTTTCAACAGACTTGTTCCAGTTCTGTGAAAAGACCAGCCTTTATTGAGAGATCCCTTCTGGTTTGTGGAAAGCAGTCCCTTCCTCTCGGACTCACTGCAGTGAAGAACAGTTCTGATGGATTGCTCTTCATCAAAAATATTTTTGTTGTGACCAGGACAATCAGGAGAAGAATAACATAAGTTGAACCTCATCTTCCTACCTCGCTCTATTACCTATCCATATTCTGCCAGTAAAGTTGAGAAATTAATTACTGGAGGCATATGACTTACCATGAACATCTTGTTTTCTTCACAGAAGTTGTAGACATCCTGAGAAGGCCCTTATATACTATCTGAAAAAAAATTACTATTTTTTCTCAATCCTTTCCTAAACATAGAATCAAGCCTTACATCTAAAAACTCTACTGCTCCACTTGGCTCTTATTTATTGCAGAAAAATGCAACAGATTAGCAAGATAACTATCAGCTGTTTCCTCAGATATTTCGTAGAGAAAATGGACAGCTTTGCTAATGCCAGTTATTCTGAGATATAAACTATGTAATGAATTTAACATTACTTTTTTTCTTAAGTTTTTAGATCCTTGAGCCAAAGATACCCTTGACTTACTATCTTTAAAGAAAATTCAAGTATAAATAAATCCAAAGTAACACATTCTCTCCTAGTATCATGCAGAAGATAAGAACAAGGGAAAATTTGTGAAGGGAGAGAACAATTATTAGATTTCACCCTAATTCAGGACATGGCAAAAAAAACCAAAAAAAATTGTGGAAAATATAACACAGCATCTTCAAAATGAAAAAAGATGTAATCAACTTAAGAAAAAAATAGTGATAGGAAGAGAGGCAGTAAGGCCTCAGAAAAGCCAGACCTCTTGATTTCAAATAAGTAAAGAGCACAGGATTACAGAGTAGAAACATTTGGGGAAATGAAAGTAGTTTGGCACTGAAACTATTTTTCACAATTCTACTGATTTATCCCAGTGAGTGCTACTGTTCAGGAGAGCACAGGAATGGGGAAGAGTTAGTACATCCTCACTAGCAATACCTCACCTTAACAGAGGACTCATTTTTAATCTGATAGTTGTGTGACTTACTAGTACGCTTCTGGGCTTTTCTGGGTGCAGACAGATCTGAGCAAGTGTTTCATGGCTTTGATAAATCAGCTTCCTGGTGTAGGAAGGTATTCAAAATGCCTGCAGTGTATGTGTCATAATGAAGTATATGGTGTGGTTTTGTTGTGTGTTTTTTTTTTTAAATCTTTTTCTTCTCAAATCTGTTTGCTGAGATAGGTGGCCAGGAATTGGAGCCGCCAGCATTCCTGCCAGAGCTTCTTAACACACCTGAAAGAATCTTGGGTAAGAATGGTTTAAGCTTTATTTTCTACAATGTTGCATGGCAGTGGGGAATTATTTGTACTCCAGAAGTAGTGTGGGAAAGTGTGCAATTAGCAAATAGCTACTATTATTTCAGAACGGTTTAACAACTGAAGCAAGACTAGGCACAGTCTGGGAACAGCTCTTGTCATTTACTTTTTAAAAAAGAAGTATGTTTTTTTTGTTTTTTTTCATTTAGACAATGCTACATTCCTCAATGGTGTCTTTCAAAATGTGGAAAGTGTTGCATTATTTTTTGGTAAGTATGTGTTCCAGTTAGTTGTATTAGAGCACTGACTATAAACCCTGTGGCGTTTGCTTTTATATATACTGAAAAGAAACAGGGATTTTTGAGGCTGTAGTTTCCCCTAAAGACTAGAGTAGTACTGAATAATGCTGAGTGTCAAGCATTGCTCAATGTCTCAGTGTTTAGGCTCTTGTTTAGGCTCTGTGTTCACGTGAACGCCACCCATATGTGACCCACGCTTGGCAGACCATGCATTTATGGCTGTTCTCTTTCCAGACTGCCTGGGTTCCCACTTCACCTGGTTACAGTCCATCTTCACTAACTTCCCTGCCCTGCTCAACTTTGTGAAAAAAATGAAGTGTGTTACTGGCTTTTGTCCCAGGGATTTTGAAGACTATGGTTGTTCTTGCCGGTTTGAGATGGAAGGGCTCCCTGTGGATGAAGCTGATGAGTAAGTCTTATCCATGAGATGTCCTCTTCTGTTCTGATGGGCTGTCAGTGCCCTCATGCTTTGATGACCTAGAACATAACACTTGCCTAAATGATCTAAGGACAGTTGTAAAAAAATAGATTTATTCAGAGGGTAAGTACCACACCATCCGGCTGTGTTTAATCTAGTCATAACTCATTTGCAACCTAGATATCTGATATGATCTACAAAAGATAACTTCAGCTCTGGTTTATCAGCCCTGTCCTGTGTGATTCCTACCTGTTGTTGGGCAGTATCTTTTTCCTGGGCCAACATCTTGTACCAGTTGACTTACAACATAGCTGGGAAACAGATGAAGTTGAAATGGTCATAATCTACAGCATGTAGTAATCCACTTGCTTCCTTTTTGGTTTTCTCATAGCTCAGATTGTCTCTTTATTTATCCACACTTGATGTGGAGAAATACTCCCACCCTACAGATTAAAACAGAGTCTATCACACCTGCATGTAATTCCCAGTGCAACTCTTGTGGCACAGCTGGTTTAAACTGTTTGCAAAGAGTGGCCACTAGTGCAACAGAATAAGTAAACACCATACTCCGTCTCTCTAAATTCTGAACAGATCTTTGTGAACAAAACCTCATTCATTTCTTTGTACTGGGGAAGTCTGTCTCATACTTTAATTGGTGCCACAAACTGGAGGGCCTGTTAACAAGGTCAGTGGGAGAGAATCAATCTGAGCAATTTAGGGGGTTTACAATCTGAAGTCCTGGGGTCTGAACCCCAAGCCCTGAAGTGAACTTGACACCTGGATGAATTTCACAACCAGGTAAAAGGGGCTAAGGCTGCCCAGCTGCCTCCTGTTTGTAATCAAGGGCAAGACTGGCTTGGCCTCTGGGTTTGCCACCAAGAAGATTTTTTAACTCCACTGCTGGCTGCAACCCAGTAGGCATTGAGTGGTGGGGACACATGCCATACCAGACCTTGATGTGAGGGATGGGCCCCCTCAGTCGTAAGAGAGCCATCCAGGAGAGGAGGCCAGGCCAAGCACACCCTGAAATGATGAGAAACAGCTGCCATTTAGGTGGTGATTAGAGGGTGGAGATAAAAGGCCAATAGAGCCCCTTATTGGGATCTGCTGCTGGGAGTTATTGCTGTTGTTGTTGGGAGCTGCTGCAGGAGGGGTTTGTGAGAAGTTTTGTAGAGTCAAGGATAATGGATTGGGTAATGTATCTTTTTGGTGTTTGTTGGATTGGTTTGTGCCTGGCTCTGTTGGGATACGGGGCATGGTTGATATCTCCTTATGTTATTGTGTTTTTGGCTCAGTTTGCCTTTTGTTCTATTGTGTCACCTGCAGTGAGGGGGTTTATTACTTCTTTTGTTCCCCCTATGGTTGGCCATGCTGTATTGTTTATGGGGTCTGTTGAAATAGATAATAAAACCTGTGTGAGTTTCCCTGTATGTTTTCTGCTGATGGCTGCCTCCTTTTTGTTGGGGCATGTAGTTAGCAAAACTCAATCTTACCAAACTGTTGGTATTGGGAGCTGTGTGATGCAGCAGCAATGTCATCTTTGTAATGAAAATGTTGCCATCTGAGGGGAATTTGAGCACTAACAGATTGAGGTTACAGCTAAGTAAGACTTTGAGTGACAGTTAGGAGGCTAAGTAGGTCATGCCCTGAATACCTGTGTACATACCGAGGCTGTAAGACACAGGAGCATCCAGGCACAGAGAAGATCAGTGTAGCTCATTGGCTCTTCCCAGTACTGTGCACCAGGAACAAAACCATCCAGACTCTACTCTGTGCTTTGGAGGGATACTGGCCCAGACCCTGAGTGGGCTAGTGAAAAAACCAAACAGGAATCTCAGGCCAGGACAATCTCTGGTTGTTCATTTATTCCAGCAGAAAGTGTGAAAATAAATTCAAAGAGAATTGAGATCCATCCGCATCTAAATAGAAAAAAGATGCTTCCAACAATGTAATGTATTAATTCCCTGAGTGATGTCCCTGAGACATCAATGGCTCAGAAAGGGCTAAGGCCTACAGCTAACTGGAAATTAATCCATCCACTTTCCAGCATAGGGTATCTGGGAAAAGGAAGATCTAACCCTGCTACTGGAAAAAAGCCATGGAACTTCTTATGAAAAGCTTTCTGAACAATTGTGATGACACGAGGAAACAAGAGCTTGTGTCAGTTCAATAGATTGATACCCAAAGAGCTGAGCTTCGGGGCTTTTGCTTCACTCAGCTTCAGTATAGTGCAGAGCAGCGTACGTAGAGATACAGCCGAATGATCTGTCAGCAGTTTTGTCCTGTGAAACATCCACAGAGTCACTTTGTGTTTACAAATTGGTTAGTAGTCCTGCAGTGATGCTTCCTCAGTGGCATGGCTAACCCCACTGCAGTTTGTAGTAAATGGAGATGGATTATTGTTTTGCCACTGACACAGAGATGCCCTTGGTTCAAGAGAGCCTCCAAAGAGGTGCCTGCTACGTGTCTTTCTCAGATGGTTCCCACAGTGGTGCAATTTTTTTCACTAGCTTTATTTCTTAGAAACTAGTTTTGCAAACTTTGGATTTTGTCACTGCCCTTTCTGTTCCATAAAAAAGGGCTGAACATCTCACTGTAGGTTTTTAGGGCATTGGAAAAATGTTTGTGCCCATAAACCCAGCCTTTTCCCATTTCCCAGAGTAGCTAATTGTCATACCTAAATTAGGAGCCCAGACTACCTCCATAGTCCATGGGAAAGAGAAGCATGCCTAGAGGACAATCCAGGGTTTACAGTCCCCTGCTTGCAAAGGGAAGGCAAGTAAATTTTCTGATTAACTTTTGCAGCTAGTGTTGATGTAATTGTGATACTCAAACAAACAAGAACTGCAGGGGGTTTGTATTAGACTGATTATGCAATTAGAGGAGCTTTCAGGTGCTGGTGCCTCACTGGACCTCAGGCAGAGGCAGGAGTGGGTCTGGAGACATTTAATCAGCTATTTGTTTAAAATCCTGTTCCTGATGAAGCTTACAAACTTCAGTCTCACCTCTGAAATAAGGCACAGTACTGTTTGTGGGGTGGAGGAACCATCAGGTCCTCTCTGTTGAATGCTGTTTGTGCTCATGTCTGCTCAGTACATTCCTGCAGTCTCCTAGGCAAGGTTGCAGCAGGGAGCCAAGCTAGTAACAAGCAGAAGATACACTGGAGTGCAAGAAATTGGGCTTTGCAACTTCATCAGCTGGGATAATGTTATTCATGAGCTCTGATCCGCTGCTGGCAACCTGAGCAAACCTCATCACTGATGTCTTTCATCAAGTCGAAAGTCTGACCGTGGTTAGGACTTGGATGGATTCCCTGGTTGTGAGGACTAATTAAATACTGTAGTAATTACTTATTAATATGCTAAGTGATTAAATATGAAATGCTTCCTAAATGTAGGAAGTGAGAAAGTGAATGCATAGCCTAGAAAGGAGCCTGCAAGGGGCAGGTGTTTGCTCCCTGCTCTGATCAGTGCAGGAGTGCTTCTGTCCACAGGTGGCTTCTGTGCATAAGCAGGGCTGGGGACGATGTGTAACAACACATTCACTCTATCCTCAACAGAAATCCCACATGAGCTTAATTAGAGTTAACTGCAAGCTAACCCTTCCTGGCAGCAGATGCTGGTTTTAAGTGTTAATGGTGGCTTTGCACTTGGCATGGTCAAGACCAATAGCAATTCAATAACAGACTTGTGTTCTGAGGCCATTTCTCTGAACTGAAGATATTTCAATCGAAATCTAACAGCAAGCACCTGCTTGACCTATGTAACAATTTTATATGTTGTAAATGATGACTGAGTGGTTTACTGGTGTTTCATTTATAGCTGATGTCAGTGCACATAGATGCTGCTATAATATAGGAGTAGATGGCTTGTCTGTTCAAAAACAGCTGAAGAGGAGAGAGAATTGATGAAGAGCTTGTTTTTTCAGTTGAGTTTTCATTGCTATTCACAACTAAAGTGGTCACGCAGGCATTTGGGCCAGGGGTGTAGGAAAGTGCAAGGTTCCTAACTGCCTTTGTTGTGTGGTGGTCAGAGAAAGCTGCTTTACTCCAGTGTGAGAAAAATATGCCCCCTTCCCATGGCATTTAATTCTGAATGTTCCACAGAAGAGAAAGTGCAAGAAACAGAGGATAACACTGCACCTATTTATATACTCTTGGTGAGACACAGGGATTCACAAAGTGCTGCACAGGCATTAGCACTCCATGAGTGCTAGGTTCTGTGTAGTTGTCCAAATCTGCAGTGAGAAACATTGTAGTGAGGCTGGAGCTAAGACCTCTAGACCTCAGCTGTAAGAACTCAGGTACTGGAGAAGGAGAAAAATGCAGATATGTTCTCCCACAGCATGCAGACCTGCTCCTACCACTGAGTTTTGCACCCCGGCTGTACTTACCCCATTAGACTCAGGAAAAAGATGTACTCAGCTTTTCTGCTGTCTAGGGACTATACTGAGGACCTCTTTTGATGTCTTTCACATTCTTTTGTAAGACTGATGTGAAAGCATTATAGTCTGATCTTGAACTGAAACTAAATTATGTGAACTTTGTCTTATTTCATTTTTTAAGCTGCTGTTTCCAGCACCGCAAATGTTACGAGGAAGCAATGGAGATGGAGTGCGCATGGGATCCGTCAAAGATTTCTACAGATGTCAGCTGCTCTACTGAAAACCTAACTTGTGGTAAGATTAACCTACCACAAGAGTGTGATACTGGAGCCTCATCATGACCAAAACATTTATCTACCAAAAGTCACATATAAATTAAGCAGAGACTACATCCATGTGTGGATTTTTTTCTGCTCAGGGCTGGATGGAAACAGTACTACATAGAGGCATGAAGGACCAATTAGCCATGAAAATTGAAGTAAAATGACTAGAAACTTGCCAGGGCTCCTTTAATATGCAGCTGAGGTTTCCCTGACTTTGCAAGACTACTAAGCGCTGCTTGAGTTATCTCCATGCCTCAGAAATGCAGCGGATGCCAGAGAAAGACCTGAAAAATAGTTCCTTTCTGAAGATTCAAGGCCTGATTTTTATGTACATTGAGGGCTCAGATTCTTTGTTCACAGGGTCGTACACACTCCTCAGATACAATGGTGTGACTAAAGAGGGCAGAGATTGTGCTGTTATAGGAAGAGCTACTCTATGCAATCCTAATACAGTCCTGGCAAGTGTGGAGTGGGCCTCTTTAATGCCTAATCAATTCTAATATAACTTTTCAGAATGCATTGGCTCTCAGAAAAGACTTGCATCCCGGAACCATCAAAGAGGAGCAGAATCCCCAAACTAACAGCTTTACAGCTTGTTAAGCAACAGTCTGATCTAATTTCCTTTTCTTGTTTCAAACGAAAACAAATTTTTGCTATTCAGGCCAGTCTATAGATGACCAAGTGCATTTAAACATGAATAGTGTGTTTTTAACTCCTTCCATACTTAATAATCAGAAAACATTTTGTCCAAAATAAAAAAAAAAGGAAAAGTCCCCACCATGTATGTGAAACAAAAGTGTGACAGCTCCAAAAGATCAATGGGTTTTTTTTGAAATCCTGAAAAGTAGAAGGTTTTGAAGTGGGAGAATAGTATTTCCTGGGAAACTGTTTTATATCCTTTATAAAGAGCAAAACACATCTTACATGAAAGGCTTAGCTTGTGGGCTGTGACATACTTGAGGTTAGGAGGAATATTTTATTGAAGTCTGAAGTGTCAAGGTTGGTATTAGCTGCATTAAGTTTTCCATGGAAAAAACAGAGGCAGCAAATCACTGCTCTGTAGTCCTCGTGACTCTGTAGAAACCAGCACAGGCAAGAAGCCTATTGCCAGCCGTGCCAGGTGACATTGGATGGTGTTTTGAAAACAAACTGTATTGGACTAGAAACTTGACTGTATTTAACCTGAAGAAGCACGGTATTAATGGGTTCGTCCTAATCAATGTAGACACAAACCTCACTGGGAGGAAAAAGCAGGATGAAGAAAAGATATTTCAATAGTGCCTTGTTTGGATTCTTATTTTATTTCCAGAGTCTGAGGATCCCTGTGAACAGTTCCTCTGCAACTGTGACAAAGATGCCATTGAATGCTTTGTGAATGCACATATTAACTCTTCCTTGAATGGGCTGGATGTCTCCTTCTGTCCATCTCTGGTTACAGGTAATAATGAGGATCTGATCCACTGCCTCCTCCTGCCAGTTTTTCTGCTGGTGTCAAATGTGACCTAATGAGAATGAAGCACTTGCCGGGTGCTTTCCTGCACTAAATCTGGCAGTCTGTCCTATTTGCCATTTCGTGTCTCTTTTCCATTTACTGCTAGTCAAGTGAATACCAAGGGAGAAGGAGAAGGTCGACTAATTGCCATCCTGGAGCAAGTCCAGGGAAGGTTATGGGACTGGTGAGGGGGCTGGAGCACATGATTAAAGAGGAGGAGGCTCAGGGGAGATCTTTTTGCTGTCCTTAATACCTAGTGAGATGTGTAGAGAAGATGGAGCCAGACTCTTCCTGGAGGAGCACAGAGACAGTACAAGAGGCAAGAGACAAAACTCCAACAGGAAAAGTCCAATCAGATAGGAAGAAAAATCCTTTTTTTCAGGGGGCTTCTGCCAAGCCTGTGAGGCTCTTGCCAACCTGAATGAATGCCAGATACTTGGGATGATTAGTGACCCACTGAGGTTACTAGCAGGAATGCCAAACTGAAACTATTGCTAGCTGAGAGCTCCCCTTCAATCATGCAAAAACTAGCTGGAAAGGCAAAAATAGACCCCCTCTGCTCTGTTACTTGGTCTCCATCTTGGGAAGAAAAATCCTTGCTGAAGGGGATATTTATCTCCATTGTCCTACACTGATCTGTGCTCTGTAGCTGAAATTACAGCCTTATAAGACTGAATACCTTTCCTGTGGGAACAGGACTGGATTAAAAACTTAATTCATATGGATTGCAATCAGAGAATGGCAGGGGGAGGACCTTTGAACTCCCAAGCTAAGACAGAAATGAAAAAGCAAAGCTAGTTCTTCTAATCCTTTGGCTCGTATTCACACACCCCAGTGCTAAGGGCAGACTTAAACACCTATACAGTGCTCTGGCTGCGTGCATCCCTTCATTAATAGGTCTAGGGAGAAGAAAATGGCACAGGAATGTTTGCATCAAATTCAGAAAATTGTTTCATGTAAGCCAGTAATCTTTCAGTGGGATCAGATGGCTCTAATATAAACCATGGCAGTTCCAACACATTACAAATAAAGGGGGAACTGTTATGTGCTAACAGGAAAATCATGCTGATAAAGATAGACTGAATTTTAGCTCACTAAATACCTCTGCTAATTTTAGGCTCCTGATTATATTTCTTTAATGGAAAAAAATCCTTTGAATGAAACATTTATTTAGTATTCACTCATGTTATTATCTTTCCGTCTAGCTGTTCTGGCCAGTTCAGGCTTTGGAAATAAAAACAAAACCCAATCTGATACATTTCTAGGAAAAGGATTTTGGTAGACCATTACTGAGAAAAATGGAAAGAAACAGAGATCTGTTTGCCTAAAAATCTTTGCCTTAATAGGACTAAATGCAATGAATTCCTGGTTTGTACTATTCAGATTAATCAGTGACAAACCCCCTTCTCACACTTCAGTCTATGAAAGAGCTTTATCCTTTTCAGAAACAACCAGCAAGAGAGAGATGACAACACTTCAGGTGGAGGGTATGTCCTTATCTCTGTAATTCTTTGAGTGGAGTATATCAAAACAAGATATACTCAGGAAAAATAATATTTTGGAAGCTATTAATTCCTTTCTGAGCAGCAAAGACAGCTTTTAGCAAGACAGCAAAATATGAAAGGAAAAAAGTCTAATAAGCACCTTTTTGTGACAAGCTTTTACAGAGGTGCTGAGGAACAAAGTGGTCCTTTCTCTGAGAAGGGATTCAGAAAAGAACCCTGAATCTCATTTAGAAATAATATAAGAATCACACTAAAAGTAACTTAGTATTTTCAGATGGACCCTTTTCTATTTGTATGCATATTTAAGGCCCTACTTCAACAAGGTTCCTGGCCAAGTGTCTGAATTTAAACATTCAAGTTTTCTCTTTAAATGTTTCTTATCTTCATACCTTCACTATAGGCCACATGTTTAATTACCTGCTGAAACAGAAATTGAAAGAATGCTCATTGCTAGCCAGTTTCTCTTGTTTAGGTTGAAATTCTTTATGATAGAGACTAAGGGATTTTTTTAATTATTATACTGTAAGTTACTGAGTAGTATTTAGTACCAGCAGTGAATAACTATTAAGGCAGGATTTTAATACTGTTACAAACCTAATTATTGATAATGATGGTATTTGCTATATTGATGGGATATAACCGTACGAAAAGTACAACAGTAGTAATATGTAGATATAAATTCCATTCTGACTGATCTTGTTATGCCAAGGTCCAGTCTAATGAGCACCCTAAGGCATGACTCTCTGGAGTAAGAATGGTCTTATTTTTTCAGAATTCCTTCATCATAGGACTGACAAAACCCAGGCTGTGACTGCGTCCGTGGAAGAAGGTTTGAAATTGCAGTGCATGAAGTGCTGTTTTCAGCTCCCAAAAGCTAGGAGAATAAAATACAAGAATAAGCTGTTTGCTTGCTTTCTGCCCTTCTAAAGGGACTGATACAAAAATAGATATAATGTTTCAGTGATTGAATTCAAGACTGAATGAGAAGGTGCAATTTTTCAGTTTCTGCATGTGATGTGCTTAACTGGTATTTACAGTAAGTTTCCCAAGGGCTGAGAATGAGCACTCTGACAAAACCTGTGTTCATCCAGGCAGACCTTCTTTTTCCCTGGGAACACAGGTTGCAGCAGGTGAGCTGTTTGCAAGAGACGTGCTGTGTGGGTGCCAACCACTGGACCTGCAGCCAATTGCCTATTTTTTGTCTTTAAAGAGACACTGAATTATACAAGATCGAGCAGTGGCACAAGGGAAAGTTGAGCATGGTTTATTACAAATGAGCCAGCAGTCTGCTACTTTATTTACTTGCAATGTAGAGATCCAGGCTGAAGTCCTCGAGTGAGTTCCTAAACCACAAGACCAAATGGTGGTTCTGACAGTCTTTTTTCTTTTTTCTTTTTTTTCTCCTGATGAAATCAATAACTATCTTACTCAGGAATGGATTCTTGCTCTTTTTATCTCCATACAATACAAGAGGCCATGGGCAGAAGTCATCCAAAGCCCTGGGCAGCTCTGGGAGAGGACACCTAGTTAGTGAGGGCCAAGTCATACAGTGGTGAAATGACCCTGTTGGACCCTCAGCTCGTCTACCCTTCAGTGGCAACCAATACTGGTTCATGTTTTTCTAGCTGCTTCTGGAGGGGGTTGGTAATAGAAAGCTGAGAACTTCTGAAGGAGTGAGTGCACCTGTATTTCCACATCTGTAGTAATCTCTTACTTTCTGAAAAAAATAAAATTACTTATGCTCTCTAAAGAGACAAATTTAATTGTAAGGGTAAAAATATTGCCAAGGGATAAAACCCAATATTAGGAATTTTAGAAAGCTGTAAACATATCACAGACAAGATATCTAGTCAGATTTGAAGAAAACATTTGGAGAACCACTTACCATTTAACTGGTTGTCTCCCCATTTAAGCCCAAAGAAGCTTCACCATTAACAACTGTGCGAACTGCATTAAACCGAAGTTTTGCATTTATCAGAAACTTGTTTAAAGGCAAAGACATGTTTCTTCACAACATCCTAACAACACACAAAAAAGTTGCAGAAATGATTTTTTGGATCGGTTGATAGGTATGTTTAACTTATCAAAATGTAGCTGACAAATAAAAATCATTTTATTAGGTGAAGAAATAAACTAGAGATTAGGAACCTATTTGGCCATGTAGCTGTCCACCCATACTTTCAGTGCAAACACAAGGTGTTCACAAGAAATGTGGCCTCCTTCTGTGTGCAACAGTGATATTTTTAGGTCTAATCCTCTTCAGTGTAGGTCTATCAAATGGATTTAATACCAAATTTGCCACTTCAGTCATATTTATGCTTATTTGTTAGTGTAAAGCACATTATTTGAATGCAGCGATGAGATTGTTTTATTAGTATAACTTTGTATACAACAATCAATGCACCACTGAGAAAAACAGGCAAATCTCTATACATGAAATGCTCGCATCTTCCTTTGCCAAAAAGGCTGTTCATAAGAGTCTGTGCTGGCAACTTGTTTTCTGAGTTTACATTTTCTGTTTCAACAGTGATTTTCTCTGAGCCCAGTGAGGTGGTCCTGGGGACTTCCAAAGCCAGAGGTAAGTCTGATTATACTTCTGTTGACAAATCAGGCACTCTTGACTCCAGGTGAAAATGGATTTTGTGTTGTGAAGCTCTGTGGTGTCACAGACAGAAATTTGCAGCACAAGATTTTTGGGGTAATACCTCTAATTCTTCTGCTGACTTGCACGTCCTTCAGCAAAACACTTTTGTTTCTCCTAATTACCCTCTTTATCAAGCAAGGCTAATACTGATGTTTGGTCATGTCTTCAGTAAAAGTCACTCCAGAAATGCATTGCAGAAATACAGTGGGTAGGTCACTACCATGATGCCTCTGTGTTTTTGTACAGTTACCACAAGGGACCACAGAGGTGCAGCTCCTACTCCCCCCATCCTCTTGATAAAAGGTCAGTGACTCTCAGCTTTCCTTTCTCTTTGACTGACACAATAATACTTCATCCAAAAGCATCACAGTTAAAAATCCATGCATGATGATGACAGGGCTGCTGGAGAATCAAATTTAGATCAGGGTCAGACAGCAGATACAAAACCAATAAAACCAGGCTGAGAAGTATTAACTGTTCTTTCCCTCCAGCCATTCTTTTGCACTCCTCATCCAAGTGCTTGTGAAAACCTCTTCACATAAGGTTTTCCAATATAATGGTGGTTTTTTAAAATCACATTCATAACATCTGCTGCCAGAAGGGTTCATTTTGATTTTGCCTCCTTTAAAAATATAGAATTTCATAGAATTCTTTCCAAGTTTAAAACCTATTTCAGCTTTTGCAGTTGTTGCTGCTTTCTGAGCATAGCTGCAGCTGGAAATGAAGCACCTTGGTAGACTTGGAAGTTTTCTGTGACTTTTTTTTTTCTTGTAGAAAGCACTATTTGGGCAGACTGAAATCCACCAGAAAAATGTCAAGGAGCACTGAGGAGTTGAAAGTAGTCGTTTTTTGACTTTGATTACACTGACTGAACAAGATCCATGTCTCCCATCCCAATACAGAAATCTGGCATTGCTGTGCTAAGCACTGGTCAAAATCACTAAATGTTCTCCTCTGTTAACATGAATGTATCAGAAGATCTCTATTGTTTTGCAGATCTGCATAGCTCCTGGAAGATTATTTGTAATATCTATTCTTAGCTAAGTGCAGAATTTCCCAAACACCATTTTTATTTTCTACATCTAGCAAGAATCACTTTCATTTCATCACAGGCCTGTCAAACAAAGTAGCATAAATTGCGCACCTTACTATCCTAATAAAATTAGTGTGCTGCTATTGATCCCTTTCTGCAGCCTGTCATGGACTTTGTTGAGTTCTTAGCAGTACTTTCATTTTTTTTTTTTAAATCTATTCTCTTATCCTGTGATAGGTTATTTTCAACACATACTAAAAAGAACATCAGAGGGACAAATTTAATGAAAGTGAGTTTAATCCAATTAGTAAGTTCAGCCAAGGAATTCAAAAGCAAAGGCTTTAAAATGTGGAAACACATGTTGAATAGTATTTTCAAAGTGTTTTGTTTGTGAAAAACCACATATTGACATTTAGGAAAAAATAACTATTTGATGTCCATTTGATAAGAGTATTTTCATTTACAAGTTAGCTTGTATAAAAAAAGATAGAAAAAAAAGTTAAGTAATTCCCCAAACCAAAAACATTCCTGCTCAACAATAAAGCTTCAGATAATCTAAACGTAAATACCAATTTAATTTTTAGGATAAAGAATTTCCTTAAATTATAATTCTTTTCAATCTCAACTTACTTTGCCCTTGATATTTCCCTGTGATTATAACATAGTAAGCCCTTCATGTGCCCAGCTGTGCATGAGTCAAATAATTTTCTGCTGCCACTGATGTTGCTCTCATTTTTGGTACCCTCATGTAAACTGGCATTTTTTTTTTTAAAGCAATTTATTCAGAAAATGACATTTCCTGACATCTCACCTGCACTTCATCTCTCAATAGGGCTGACTAGCCAACAACTCTTATTATTTTCAGCAGCTGGCACAGCTCTTTACCTAGTATGTAACATACAAAATTTAAAAAATAATCAGCAGTTAAATGGATTGTATTTAATCAGCATCACTTCTTCTGAAAGGCAACAGATGTGAGGAAGTGACCAGTGTGAATACTCTGCTTTTGCAATTTTCATCTTGAATCTTTTTTTCTGTACGACCAACAACATCAAGTTCTACTCGACAATATTACTCTGTCTATCTAAATTAAGAATTTTTCATGCCTTCTGGTTATTCAGAAGAAGATGGATTTATGGAAGCTGTGGTCCCAGTGGAAGAGAGAACCACCTCCACAGCCTCATTCCCAGGAGATATTAACTCAATGCAAATCAAAATTGTCCCCACTGAGAAGACTCCTGCGGGAACACCTACAAGGACAAAGGAGAAAGGCAAGTAAAAACTGAATTACACGTACTCTGATTTACAACACTCCCCTGTTCCTGTTCTCAGCTATCTGAGGATTCAGCATTTCATATAGATACACAGAATAACATTATTTTATGCCTAAATCTGGATAGACTACATGGAATACAGGGTGACATTACTGAAAGAAGAGCTTATTCTACCTTTGCAAGTCTAATTTATGCATTTGTCATCTCCAGAGACAAGCCCTCCAAGTGGTGGCCAGAGCACAACTGCCTCTGGAATAGCTCTGGAATTGGGACTGTCTGACAGGCGACCTGATGAACTTGCAGGAAAAGGTGAATGAAGATTTTTTTTTTTTTTTCTCCTAGTTATATCTAATGACATATCCAGCTACCTCTATAAGGTAGCTGGATATGTCATTAATGTGCTATCATTAACACTTAGAAAAACTATTTATGATCAGCTAATAAGTACATTTTTCATACAGGCAAGATCTAAAATGAGCTCAGTGGATGTTTTCCCTTGTTTTTTTAGGCAGTAATTCAATCATGTCTTTCAGTTAACTTTACAAGTAGCAGAAGCAATAAAAAGAACTTCCCCTGCTCCTCACTGACCTCTTGCCAAAGTCTTGCTAGTGTTGGCCTTTTTCTCACCATTTCTGATTCTGTTCCAGCTCCTGCTCTGATTTCACTGAGATTCCAAGATATTTTGGACCTGTTATTGCTGTAAATCCCCACTGATGGACTATCCCATCCATCTTCTTAGGCTTCCCAGTGGAGAGAAGCAGCCCCAGAACTAGAAAGGAGCAGACATGAAGAATGAACCCATCCTTCCATCAAATTGGAAAACTTGATCCTAAAATATCAGCTTTTAGAGAGCACATGTCACTGCATGAACTTGGGGTTCATTTTTAGAGACTTAACATGAGTTAGCAAAGATCCAAGTAGGCACTTGGGCAGATTTTCCTACTGGGGGAAGCAATCCAAGGTTGTTCCTGGAAGAAGCAGGGACAGTCAGTCTAGAGATGCAGAAGAGAAGATGGGATTACTCATGGGAGCAAGGAGAATGCACAGGGAATGGAAGCCCTCCCTCTTTCCCACAATCCAACCATCAGCCTCTTCAAGTCAAAGAGCCAAAATCCTAATAGAGGCCCCCTTGACCTCTCTTTTCCTGACACGGAACACAGTCTGCTCTCAAATCTTAGAGAGAATTCCTACAATGTCAGTTCTTACTAAGTTGGGGAAGCCACAGAGGTGGGACACATGCCAAAACCTTAGCAGCACAATAACCACTACAAAAGATTGCTCCTGCATTTGGGTTGGGGGCATCTGAGTTTGGATTGAACTATATTTCAATGAGGAAAAAAAAAGGTTATTGTTTCTTCCAGCACAACATAGTCATTGCCCAGCTACCACTGTGCAAGCACAAGAGGTTAGAACTCCATTTTCTGAGTTAGCCAAGACAGAAGCTACTGAATACTCTGCTAGGCTTGAATATTTTAGAAGAAAAATGTAACTATGACTGATTACACAGGACTGCAAAATGCTTTTGCTGTAATCCAATCTGATTTGTATCCCTACGTTAACAAGGATTTCTCTCCCCTTTAAATATTTTCCCCCACTTGTGCTATCTTGCTCAGTAGTATTGTAAGAACCATGGTTAATGGACTGGAGCAGTAATTTAGAAATAGTAAAATATTGTCTTTAAAAGTTTCTGATAGCTCTGAAAATACTTCTGTCATGAGAGAGCCCTCATCCAGTGAAAACATGATGTGTCAAATAACATTTTTTTTTTCCTTTGTAGTATGTGAACGATTAACTTTTCTGCAAGAGAGAGGAAATGGAAGAGTGAAGAGGGAGCTGCCCCAGCTGGGAGAAATGCTGTTCTGTTTGACTCAGCGATGCCCAGAAGAATTTGAGTCTTATGGGTGCCACTGTGGCCAAGAAGGCAGAGGGTATCCTGCTGATGCACTGGACAGGTGGGGGCTCTTTTAGAATCTGCCATTAACTGTGGGTATTATTGAGGCGCCTATAGACCAACAAAGAGCAGCATATCTTTTGCTGGGTCCCGTATAGCTACATACCAGTAGTCAGGTGACGTTTTGAAAAAAAAAAGTTATACTTAAACATACAAAATATGAAACTAATTAGTAACTAAGATCACGTTACATTATTTCATCAATGGACTTGCTAACTGAATTAAAATAAGAAAGGAGAATGGAGGAGGTAGAAAGAGGTAGCAGGGAGGTAGAAGTTGTTCTATCCCCTGATGACAAAACGAGATGAGGATAAGGGTTGCTATGTTGTCTATGTTTAGCTCATATCCAGGGCTAAACTACAGCAGTTGTTCTATCCCCTGATGACATGTCCCCAGCAGAGAAGGGAGATCAGGAAAAGGAGACCTGTAAGTTGAAATTAAAATGGATTTAAGGAAGCAGCCAAGTTACTATTAATACTAATGCCGACATAAAGCGTACAAAGCTATGCTCAGCCCAGTGAATGTACAACACCCATAATAAATGGGAAAGGAGTCCTCAGGAGCAGAATGGTAAGTGAGCCTTTCCAGGGATGGAGAGAATCAGGAGCCAAAGGAAGCCCCATCCTCAGCAAACTTCTCCCTTTACAATAATGATGTTTATGGTGTGAGATACACCTGAGAGCGAGCCAGCTCAGGTCAGCTGCCCTGGCTTTTAACCCTTCTAGCTCTTTTCAGATTTTCAGCCCACAGTATTTGAGCACTTGAATGAAGACACTTCTCACAGTTACTATTGTAATTATATGTCTTAAAATTAAAGCAAAATCCCCTACAAAACTAAGTCTTGTTAAAGATATGATACCAAAGGAATTGGGAAGAAGGTAGTGAAAGTAGGAACAGGTAGAGTAGGAACAGTTTGTGTTGGTTTTATTTTTGTGGGAAGGATTTTTCCATGATATGAAAACTAAAATTTCTCACTTTTAGTGGGCATTGAAAATGCCCACTAAATGCCCATAATGATAAAATAAGAGTATTATTCATTTACATCTACTGTTTATTTTAGGTGCTGCTTCTCTCATTACTGTTGTATGGAGCAAGTTAAGAAACTTGGATGTCACACAGAAAGAAGTTCAAGATCTGAAGTTGTATGTTTTGACCATAACCCCAAATGTAAGTTTGTGTTAGAGGAAATTTCTCATGTCCTGATAAGGGCATATCAAAGCATTACAGACTGAATGCCACCTGCCTGTGAGCTGCTAGAGTTGAGTGTGGAGACAGAAAAATTCATCTTACAAAATGTTAGCAGTGCTTACTATAAACTTGAGATTCTTTTTCTAGCTGAGATCACGGTGATTACATCATTGTGTATAATGTGACCAGATCAGGCTGAGGAAAATTACACTCAAGACATTTTACGATTGGAGACAGAAGTCAACTGCTGGTGTCTTTACATTCATAAATCCAACTAAGCCAGTCAGGTGTTCAGCTGCCCAGCACCTTGGTGTCAGGCTTATATTTAGATGATTAAAGGTCAATTTGAAGACTAAAGTTCAAGGCAGATTTGAAAATTTTATTTTTAAAAGCTCATCTACACATGGCAAATTACACACTGACTAATTGTAACTGCTTTCAAAGATTATTTCTGAAATTTTTTTAAGGTATTGGTTGGAGCGTGTGTGAGAAACTCCTGTGTGCTTGTGATAAGACAGCAGCCGAGTGCATGGCCTCTGCCTTCTTCAACGAAAGCCTGAAGTTTCCCCACAGGCGAGAGTGCCAGGAGGAGAAAGTCTCATGTCAAACAGACCCTTATGAAAGGCCTTCAACCGGCACAGAAACAGGCACTGGGATTTCCAGCTCTGAGGAGAGCAGTGAGGAGGAAGGTTCTCTGTGGAGTGTATTAAGAAGAGCCAAGAGAGACACACACCGACTTGCTGGAAACTCCAGAACTGCAACAGAAAGGCAGATAAACCAACCACCACCACATGCCTGAGAAACAGAATGGAGACTTTCAGTCAGCCACCATGTACCTTACTCTTTCTAACTACTCTACAGGCTGCCTTACACTTTCCAGCACATAAATGATGTAATCATAGCTTAGGTATTAAATGTTAGGCTGTATAACTTCTTACTGTAGTGAATTCAGCACAATGGACCATCTATTTAGGTCAGGTATTACCTTAATCATTTGACAGTATTCTGTATAATTACACTTGATCTCTGCATAAAAACTATTCTGATAAATGATGTTTTTAACTGTGTACCTGGTTTGGACTGGATCTTGCTGATGGTGATTAAGTATTTCAGGTTTTTAATTAAATCAATCTGCAACTACTCCAACTTCTTGTGCAGACACTCTTCCTCTACTGATCTTAGCACAAAACACCTAAAAGAAAAGCTAAGGTAATTAAATGAAAATAAGTTCCTTCTTCCATTCTTCAGACTGGAAGAGGGTAGGTATTTTGGAAGAGAAGAAGGTAGAGGATAAGCTTAGAAATTAGGAAGTTCTTCACTATGAGGGTGGTGAGGCACTGGAAGAGGCTGCCCAGGGAAGGTGTGAATGCTCCCTCCCCTAGAAGTGTTCAAATTCAAGTTGAATGGGGCTTTGAGCAACCTGGCCAAGTGGAAGGTGTCCCTGGCTGTGTCAGGGGGTTAGGAACTAGATCATCTTTAAGGTTCATTTCAATGTAAATCAATCTATGATTTTATTCTATAATTCTTATCTAATTGCAATTTTCAACCCACAAAATTTCTGATTGTCAATCAGATCATGACAGTAAAAGACACTCTTGAGATCAAAACTCCATCCCTTTCTGCTAATTATTAGAAATTAGTATTACCATTGTGGTTATGCCAACACCACAAGCATATGTTCACTCAGAGACTGGATTTTCCAATCACAGAGATAGATCTTTTGAATCAATCAAATAACAGAGAAATTACAATATAAACAAGCAGTTATTCAGGCAATGTTGTCATGACTTTTTTCCATTACCTCTTATTTCAGGAAGAATCTAACACTGAAGTTGTTCCATAGAGTAATTATGACCATATGAATTGTGGCAATAAAGATAAGTCTTAAATAATCTAGCTATGATTAGCTATATTTAGTCATTCTCAGAGAACAGTCCTAGAATAATTTTTAAAAATGATATGCAGAATGAGACATTTAGTACAGCTTTTTTTCTTTCTTCTCTCATTCTCACAGCAGCTTTACACTGTATTTTTCAAAGATTTGGGGCATAGCTGGCCAAAACTTAGTTGTTTCACAAAAGTGAGTAACTCATCTATCAATTACTAATCTAAAAAGATTTCGATCTTCATTAGATACTGATTTACTTATTTTAACTTTTAAAGCACTTATTCTTTGTCTATGAGCTGATAAAGTATTAAAGATTTGGGAATATGATCTCACAACTGATATAATTTAGGAAGATGTGAAGTCTGAAAACCAGATTCAAGTGTACTGGTCATTCATCTTTAAAACTGTGAGCAATAAACAAATTAAATTTTTCAAGTAAAGGCAACACTAAAGGAGCAAAAATTTCTAGACAGAAAACTCCCCCAGTATCCAGAAAATAGCTCATAACAGGTCACCTTTGTATTGTCTTAGAAGTGCAGTGGCTGCCACTTTTTGTCCCTCCTTGTCTGGTCTCATGTAGTAGGGTGACAGAACCTCTTAGTCCACTCAACACCTTCTCTTTAGATATGATTTAAAATAACCTCTCAAGTGTGGTTATTAATTTCTTCCTGGATTATTTTGAGATATCCATCATCAAACTTCTGCTCAGACCAATGTGAGCACCAAAAAAACCTTTATGACCACATATCTTAATAGCAGGTTCTGAGATCCATGATAAGTCATAGTTATAGAAAGATGATGCCTACCCTCTAAAATTTCCTGAATATACACAGATTTTTTAATTAACATCTCCAAAAATTAGGAACAGAGGAGCAAGGGGGAAAAAAGACAAGAATATAATCCTCCATATGTTAGGATATATCTCATGTGAGCTAGAGAAGGTTCCAACTTGCTCAAAATAGAAAAAAGAAGAATTTTCTTCTCTCTTCTCTCAGTGTGCAGTATTAAATAAATTAATTGATGTTACCAAAACAAGAGCATAACCAGACCAGTATAATAGTTGGCCTCATTAGATGCTATCACTGGGTGAGCTGTACACAGATCTTAACACACAGGGACAACTTTATTCCTTGAATTTGATACTGCAAGCCCAATGTTTTCTAATTAGGGATGCTGGCCTAAAAAGTACCAGTTATTTAACTTCTTGAGGCTTATTTGCTATTAGGAAATGATTTTTTGCATTGTTGCTATATCAAATTTTGGTGGTCTTAGTAATAGTAATGGTTTAACCATAAATCATAGGGTTGGTAGGGACCTTGAAGATCATTGAGTTCCAACCCCCCTGCCATGGGCAGGGACACCTCCCACTAGATCAGGTTGCCCAGAGCCCCATCCAGCCTGGCCTTAAAAACTTCCCTAGAAAAAGGGATAGGGCTTCCACCACCTCTCTGGGCAACCTGTTCCAGTGTCTCACCACCCTCATCTAATCTAAATGTACCCTCCTCTAGTTTGAATCCATTCCCCCTTGTCCTATCACTACCCGACATCCTAAAAAGTCCCTCCCCAGCTTTCCTGTAGGCCCCCTTCAGAGACTGAGAGGCCACAAGAAGGTCTCCTCAATAAAAGCTATAGGTTAATAGGGCTGCGATGATGTAACATTTGCAAAAAAAAAAACAACCAACACTGTAAAATAAGGTCTATTTTAAATGCCAAAAATTTATGTCATTGACATTTTAATTATGAGCACTAAAAATTAACTGACAATTAATTAATTTTAAATTTTGGTTTATTTTATTGCTTAAATATAGATTGCACAGTGTGTTCTTACATTTATTGAAACTGGTTCATTACGTACAGTACAGAAAATATGACCATCAGAACAGACAGTTAGGCCCTACTCTGGTTTTGGACAACAGGCTACTTCTATAGTTTGAAGTTTGCAAGGATTTCATTTACTTTAAAGTGACCCAATACCAAAAGTTGTAATTGTTCAAAATCACATAATGGGAAAGAGAACCCAAAGCAAAAGCTGGAATACGTGTAAACAGCTGGATACCAGTTTATAAACGTTGTGACAGCACTCTGTGTTGCAGCCAGGATGCATATGGAGCTTTTACGTTCTGCAACTTGTCTCAAGAACATAAAGAGGTAAGTGAAACAAAGCAGCTTTATACTGTACAACAGCATTCATTAGCTACATATAACAATAGCTAGTGAAACAATACATTTTACACGCACTCCCATCTCCCAGCTCTCTAGAAAGGTCAGAGTGAATCAATTATCAACTTACATGCTCCCTGAATTTCCAGAAAGGAAAAAATGAAATATCACATGAACACACAGAGTGTTACAAACCCTTCACTGCCCTGCACAATACCTGCACAACACCTGCATTTCCCAAACAAAGCTCATTTCAACACCAAAAACATGGAAACCTACCGTTAGCATAAATGAAAGCTACTTCATAAACAGAACAGAAAATGAAATGCTGAATCCAGTTGTTTTCACATGCAGCATTCATGCAACAGAATTCAACCACAGAAACAATCCTGTATTTACAGCACAGTCTCCATACTGTAAGAGTGCAAACAGGAAGTACAATATTTATTCCTTAGACTTCTTATTTTCTTTTTGTACAAAAGTGCACAGTGTTATTCTTAAAAAACGACAGAGTGGATAAGTGTTTTACATTGTAACCCTACGTTAGATTTACTATTAAAAAAATTACACTCTTTATATAGGCCAAAAACTATTACGTCTTACCTTAAAAAAACCAAAAAGTGAAAACTAAAAGCTAGAATCCTATTTATGTGTAGACTGTGGTCTGATCGGGCTGATACGCTGCAGCAGTAAAAATCACAACGGAATGCTGTAGATAAGGGGCTGTTTCGTCATCCACTAACAGCTGTGATTGCACTGTTAAACTGAAAAGAAGGTCTCAATTACCCTTTGAGTTTTGTGAATGCTTTCTGAAAGTCTCAGCAGGTTATCTCATAGGTTTAAGTAGCTGATATTTCTCTGATGTATGTCACACCGGGCTTTTAAAAGTACTCCAGTGGAATATTGCTCTACAGTTCAAAAAAAAGTGAGTTTGCAAACACTCAAAACACTGCAAATTAGCTGGCCTGACAACCAGTCTGATTTTAGAATTATGCAATCATAGATTAATTTAGGTTGGGACTTCCGAAGGTCACCTAAAAACCAAGCTCCTGCTCAAAGCAGGGCTAATAGAAAGTAGATCACTTTGTTCATGGCCTCATCACTTCTCATTTAAACTGCTGGCTAACAACATTTATTATAGATATTTGAGAACATTCATTCCTGTTTGTGCTGCTTCAGCCAGATTCAGATAGATTAAGGGACTTCAAACTTACTATTTGTGGCATCAGCTAAAGCTGTTTTTTCTTTTTGCCTACAGAATTTACTGAGTCATAAAGACAGCCTTGACAATTATCATCAATATATCAATGATTTACTGAATCAGTTTTACTCTATTTACATTTGAATAGTATACTCAGATACATAAACCTATGAAAGTTATTATAATTTCCTCATTTCTAGAAAGGTTTGAGAAATGAAACAAAAACGAACACAGAGATGCATCTCTAAAAATGCTTTTGCTTGAAAATGTTATGTAATAAACCCTTGGCCTTTAAATAGTTTCATCCAGTTTTCTTTCAATTTCTAAAATATCATTAAAAAGTTAGAGAAATACCTCATAGAATATATTTGTAATTTCTGTATTTATGATTTAAAATGCCCTCAGTTTATTTTCTGCTATACTAAATAAATCTCTTGTGTATTTATACTAAAGCAGACAGTAAAATACTACTGCATTTTCAAAAGTATAGTCTGTAAACCATACACTTTAAGACATGAAAAATATTGCACAATTCAGTGCTTCAAGAGGAGACTTCTCCTCCTATGCAAAGCAATTAACTTTTAGCAAGGAACTCAGGACATATACTGGGCGTATATATCAACAAAATGTGTTATGTGAAGCTTCCAATAAATACTTGACAAATATCCATTAATTCATTTACTGTACTTGAACACATGTAAGGTATTGGCTTTTTTTCCATATATTCCAAAATAAACAAGCTGACCAGCTACGACAGCATGAACAGAGGGGAGCTACAGTAGCTCTCCACTGCTTACATTTAGCAAGATGAAGGCAAGCCAAAAGCATTCTATTTAGATACATAATTGAGGTGGAGAGGAGAAAAACAACTACAAATAAACAAACAAAAACTTTAACAAGTTATTCAGTTACACTGCCTCAAATTAAAGGAGTTTACAAAAATACACATTCCTAGAGTAACTGAAATATTCACCTGTATGGCAAGACCAGTTTTAAATCTATTACATGTACTCAAATATGAAAATGAAGAAACACGATAATGAAAAACCTAACTTCACACACACTGCAGAAGAAAACAACTCAAGACAGTCTCATGAGTTTGGCTAGAGTAAGCTATATTTGACTCATGTCCATCATTATTTTAAAGTTAGTTTAGATGAAATAAGAAAATTTGAAAACTCATCTTGTTCTTTCTATTGTACTCTACTCTAAATAATGTCCAGCAGACTTCAGAAGACACTTAATACACACAAAGGTCTGGAAACTTCATCTCGTAGACAGGAACAGACTGGTAATGGGCATGTCCAGCAGTAATGGTCATCGTTCCTGAGGGGCTAGGTGGGGGACTGTGTGAGAAGAACAACCAACATATATAATTTATAATTAAATGGATTGCTTTCATTTTTTATAGCATTATACACCAATAGCTGAGAAACAAGAGTAGAACTACCCCCTCTAGTCATAAGTATTTTATGCTATTCCTGAAATTCTAATGAGGATTATCAAGCCTTGGGTTTGTTTTGTTTTTTTTTCATACTCTGGTCTAAATCATCAGCTTCACTGGTGTTACAGAACTATGAAAATGCATTAACGATGTATTAACAAATAGTACTTACACTGCACAACGGACATGCACAACTCTACAATAATGTCATGTATTAGATTGGGTTAAACCACAACAGTCACTTAAGTCAGTTATTTTCTATATACATATCATGTGCCCACATGTAATAAGCAGAAAATAACACTACGACCCAATTATCTGAAAACAGTCACAACTGTTCTATAACTCAATTTTTCATTCACCACATTCTTCTTGTATGAAGCCTTACCGAATGGTGAGTTCCAGTATCTGTGCAAGTCTATCATGAAGCAAGTTTGCCTAGGGGAAAAAAAAAAAAAAAAAAAAAAAAATTATTATCTACTGTATATTGAACCGAGCTAAAATGAATGTGCCAGGCCATACTCAGGGAGTGTGTTCCATGTCACCACATGGCAAATCTAAGAGGCATTTCTTGTCTAGATTTCTTTTCTCACTGCTGCAAGTATTCTGAGCCCTGAAAATGCATGCTAGATTGAATGAATCTGTCTCGGAGCGCAAGTAATTCTATAGCAAATTTTGCTGTTGCACATAGGAGTTTAATAAACCTGAAACATACTCAGCTATTCAAAATATATAATGGGGTAATTACTGCTTCAGTTATCTCAGGATGAAATAGGAATGGACTCTGAATCTAGATTTCAAAGACAACAAGGTAAACATTAAGGTGAAGCATATGAGATTTCCAGTCCTTTTCAAATGGTCTAGGAAGGACTTAAAATAGTTGGAATCTTCCAACATTAACAACAGTGGATATAATAACTGAGGATGAAGAACTGAACTTCTTTAGAAGTAACAGCAGCAATGATATGATAACATAAATCACCTTCAGCCAGCCCAACCCCATTAATGCCTATACTAATATTTTCAATGCTGTGGAACATTTTCCAGAAACTCACTTTGGTTTCACACTGTGCTGCGATTTCTTCAAATGGTGCTTTTTGGAATTTTTCAATAACAAGACGCCTTTTTTCTTTTTCCTGTTCTTCAAGTCCATTGTTATCTTAAAAAAAGTTTTTAAAAAAGAGATAAAGACAAGTTGCCTATCATTTGATATAAACCTTCACATGTGCACTGCAGAAGCAAAGCACCACCGAATTTGAAGTGAAGCAACCACACTCAAGTGAGCTGTAATCTGTCATTGCTTCTAAAGCAAAACGGAGATTCAATTTCAGGGATGTGGTTCGAGGACCCCAGTGTTGCCCTTCTTTTACTATATGCTTTATTTAGATGTACATCCAGGCTTCCTTTTGCTTTACTATCTGGGCACAAGACTGCACTTCTCACTCACTGCACACAAGTTCAGTTTCATGAAAAGAGAAGGGAGTATCCAGTATTATGCAGACAGGTGGGAAGAATTTTAAACTAGAATTTGGGAAAAGCAAGTTTAACCTCCATTGGCTCAGTGAACCTACAGCCACCTGCAACTTTCCAGCATATGATGAATTGAAGTACCTCAGTGATTAGGCAGGTTTGGACATGATCAGATGGAATTAGTGTTTGAACTGTCAGTGTCTATTGTTAAAAGCATTAGTGCCTAAGCCAGATTTTGGACAGGATTTCAGTGAACAGGACTCAATTATTTACAGCTTGGCCTATAAGGGCAACTTTAAAAGATGACAGACATTTCCAGATGCTTTTCATTCAGTCACATTACCTTTGGAAAATGAACTCACTAAAATTTTCAAGATACCATTTCAGAATTTTAGAACTGAGTAACTGAAGTTTTAAATAAATTTTAAAAGAAACTAATATTTTAATATTTACGTACTATTTTCTCCAGCAATTCCACTGTAATCTAGAACTATGCTGCATAAAAACAATTGTAATATATCTTACCAATTGCTTTCTTCAAAGCTTCAAAGGTGATTTCTTCAGTATTATCAATCTAAACACAAAGAAAGGAAACCTCTTAAACCTCACATAAAAGCTTCTGAAAAATAAGGAATGTGATAAATACAGAAGATCAGAAAGGCCATGGAGCTTTTAGGCCTTCTAAGTTTGTAATAGCTTTATCTGGAGTTTCTATCACAGCTGAGAGATCACTAGTTCATATTTTTAAGCCACTGCAATTAGTGAGGATATTTTTATCAAATGAAATCAAGCAAAACTTTCCAAATTCTAGTCAAGATGCTCTATGGCATCAATACTTTGGAAGAGGACTTGAATTGACTAGTAGAGTTACCGGCAATGTGATACTAAAATAAGAGATGGTAGTGGAGGGTAGAGTGGACAATGGTTATTGCTTTAGGCTAACTTCAAATCAGTATGGGCTCCAAACAATTTGGTGTTTAGGTCCTATACACTGGAGCTAAAGGCTCGTCATAAAAAGCTATGTCTGACACACTCAGAGAATTTATTCTTTTAGCAATATGAATATCCATTTGCTGCTGCAGATGTACTTCATTAGGAATTGCTTGGGGCTGTAAAATTACCAAAGATGCATGAAAACTTCTCTGAAGTGCTTCAACTCATGTATCTTTGCGTTTAAATTCTTTATAGACCTAGTTTCTTTACCACTAAGCATATTTACAGTGAAACCACTAGGATAGCATTAGAGAAGAATGCTTAGATGGCAGAACAGTGTTCTAAATATAATGTGGTTCTTTCCCTTAGACTGCTTTACTTTAATCCTTCAAAACTAACTAAATGTAAGCAGGCAGCACTTTTATTTTTCCTTATAAACACTAATTGGTTACAATGGTCTAGCATGATTTAAGATAAAAGACCTGTAAGGTACAAAAAAAATTATTTCATCCAATTCAGAAGGCTCTGAATGCTTTCAATTGCATTGGCTTGACCTACTGTAATTGGAAAAGCCAGAAGTAGCTATTCCCTTTCTGTATCAGTGTTATTTCAGGAGATGGAACTGCAAATGATACTTTTATAACAGATTTTACCACATTAGCATTGTATTTTTTACCTCTGCAAAACCCTCTTCAAAAACATGTCTATATATCAAGGCTTAACATCTGCACAATAATTTGAAATCTGAAATGGAAACTTCTTTACATTTCATTCTACTTCCAAGAGAGATTTTCAATCCAATATAATACATGATGTAAAAAAGGGATATTAATGGCAAACACTCCCATTCGCATTCCTATTATGAGCATTTTCTACTTTCTTCAGAAAGCTAAATGCTGCGATAATCTGGCTTATATTTCAAACACATTTTTCTTCTTTGTCCTAAACTTTTACCTATACTTTTATCTGTATTCTTGCCAAAGCACAATAGCAGGACGTAAACACAAAATACCATCTGAGGTATCATCAGCACAAAGCAGAAAGGAATTATAATAATGATGCAAAACATAAATCCCTTCTGTCAATAACTTCTAAATTGAAGCCTGCTCTCCTTTGCAAGAACTTAATACTGCATTTTTAATTAACATTCAGCTTGACTCTGCCCAGGCATTTTGTTTCACGATGCTAAAGGTAGGACTCATTTGCAGGTACAAGCACCTCAATTTCAAGCTAATCTCCATTACAGCCAGCAAAAATCTGGTTAATAAAAATCAGCAGAACCTTGAAAAATCATAGAGATAGAAATTTATTTTAAGAAATACTTCAAGTGAAGTGTCAAAACGTGTGGGATAATTTTAATTATAAAGCAGTCTTCCTAAGGGATAATTAGCATCAGCTCTTGTACCCTATAGATGAATGTTTTGTTGCTACCTTACCTTTCCTGTGACTTTAAAGCTGTCTGCTAAACTCTTCTGGAAGAGTAAAGTGGCACTGCAACACCCTGGTGCATGTAGCCTGCCTAGTCTTGACCTGCCCCTCTCAAAGACAGCAGGTCTCCCACTAGTCTTGTATCTGTCAGCCCCATGTTGATGAACAGAACACTCAGATACTTTAAAGGATGCAGGGATTTATTTGATCCCTCAATATGCAAACAAAATATTTTAGAATATTTACTTATAAAATATTGTTTGGCTTATATAAGTACTGCTATTCAATATTCTGCGGTACCATCTATAAAAACTATAGTGACAAAATATTTTTATACAGCAAGATCAATATCAGTGTTTTGACAACACATTTCTACAAACAGAGGAGTTAAAAAAAAAAATCAAAAATCAAAAGCATTTAGTATTGCCAGAACAGTTAGATATTAGGCTTCCTGGGAAAACTTCATTTACATCCTGCTCCCCACCCCACGGAAGATACTGCTTTAAAATACCCTGTGATTTTCATACCTTATCCTCTGTGCTGTTGCCAGGCAGAATATCCACCTGAATAGATACCGTGTCCACAATGCTCTTCCTCCTGGAGAGTCTGTCCTCATCTGAAAGAAAAACAACTTATCTCGCTTCCTATATACCAGTTGAAATATAATCAATCAGATTTCTACACATCAGGTGCAGATTTGTTTCTGTGTGCCTATTTAACACAAGATCATCTATTTTATCCTTTGGACTGTTGTGAAAAATGATCACCATTGCTCTAAATTATTAAATATAAAGGAAAATAACCTTTTCATTGCCCCTTCTCCCTCTCACCCCAGATCTTGCCCTTGCTCTTGAAAGCTCAAAATTTAAAAAATGAGATGAGATCTTATTCAAATGCATAATAAATAACATAGTACATGATCATATATTACTGCAGAGTAACTTACAAAAGCCTGGACTTTTTTTTTGTTCTGAAAGTGAAACACTAACATCTTAAAACTGAAACAGAAAAGGGTTTCTTGCATGATAACTCACTGACTGAAAAAATAAAGATTTATGAATGGAAACGTACAATCGTTCCCTATTCTTCTTGCTACAGGTACCATATCAGTGAGTCTAAAAATCTACTTGAGAGGGAAAAAAAAAAATTAAAAAATCTCCATTTCCAACTTCCTACAAACATTTCAGCAAGTCCAGCTGGTCTATAAAGTTGCCAGAATAAGACCAACTGTGCTGATACTAAAGGGAGCACTTTATGCTCATTAATGCATAAGCAGATTATGATCAAATGATCCATCAGTTGCAGGATTTTTCTTCTGTGATTGCATTCCTGAGACAATACACCAATAACCTTCCCTCAGTTTCAACAATTAACGTAAAATTTTTAAAAATAGTAAAAATACTTTGACAAATGGAGCCTTGAATGGCCTGACTTCCATGTATATCATTTATAAAACCACAAACTGCAATGTCACGTATTAGATTTTAGCCAAGATCAAGCCATTTGTACCTGGCTATTATCATCTGATGACTTGCCCTGCACATAGAAGCACAGGCTCCCACCACAAGGTAATTTATGCTGGTTCCTCCACAACCTTTGTTTAAACCACTTCCAGCAAAGCACTTTGGCAGTGCAAATATTGAGCGTGCACAAACAGAACTCATTCCAGCAGAGCTGAACGTACGCAGCTTTTACAAAGCAAGAAATAACTTTCCAAAGCCGTATCAATGAAATGCCACTTTTTGATCAAGAGGCAGTAAAAGCACAAGATGAGTGAAAACCACCTGAATTCTAGCTGTCTTTGCCAGGTTCTTGAAGACTTTGAACATCTGCAGTAGCATTTTGAAGGATTTACTTAATTTTTAATTCGTGACAGCTCACTGGTACACGATCCAATACACAGAGTCTGAGGAGAGCACCTTAGCCCTCAGGAGTAAACACAAGACAAAACTACATCTTTGCTGCCATCTTGCTGCTCTCTCTATAATTGACACGCAAACACCAGAAGATACAGTTTTGGGACTACTTTGGAAAGAATTCATTTTTGCAATGGATGCCTCACTATCCTTGCCTAATAAAAATACCCATTCATCTCAGATTTCAACATATTAAGTGGGTAAAAAAATGTGAAAAATGCAATTTTTTCTGTTATATGATATACAGCTCATCTCCACACGCACAAAGGAGCCCAGAGGCATGAGGGCAGTGATGGAGCCCCAATCCCCACTGCCCCAGCCCCTGCCAGGGCTGTCAGCTGTCCCAGGAGCCATGGCCCCATGGTCTGGAGGTGGCACCCACCCCACGGCACAATGGGAGCAGCTCTCTGGGTCACCTCACTGACCAAGATGGATCAGTGGCTGGGGTTTGGAACATACTGTGGGATTTAGGGGACTGCATCCTGGGATTGCACGAGGCTCAGTATGTTTACGGGAGGAAATAAGGATGGGGAAAAGGAGGATTGGGAGGGTTTGAGAGGAGCAAGTAAGGAAAACAGAGAGATAAGGAGATAAAGGCATCAATCCCATGTAAACCGCTTGCTGACCAGTACGTGCCTCTGGCCATAGCCTGAGCCACATCAGTGCAGCCTTTCCCATCTTCTGATTAAATACCATTGTCTCTTTTCCTTGGGATGGGACTCTAGTCTTTGTGCTGGGGTTTGACTGAGAGCTATGTGTAACATGCCCATGTGCATTACTGTGCACAAGGGGGATCTGTACAAGTGCCTGGACTCGAGCTGTGGGCATTGGGGATTCACATGCTCAGGTGTCAGTAACTGGGGAGAGTGGGAACCAGGAGACAGTTTTTTGGTAGACAGTGTCCAAGTCCAGCTACTGGTGGAATGTACACAGAACATATGCACGTATGTGTGTCTCACTACTGCACCTTTATCCTGAACAGCAGTGAAGAAGATGAAACACTGTTCTGTGAACAGTTGAGAGCTTCTTCCAACTTTCTACCACGTCCTTGTAATGTCACTTTAAGAGGTAATCAGTACTATGGCAAAAATGACACCTATAGCCCTACTACCTGCTCAGGAAAAGGAATAGGAAGCTACCACATTGCAGAGTTCCAAATCAAGGGTAAATGCAGCGGTAAACCTTGCAGCAGCTAACATTGCTAAAGTTAAACCAAGGAGATAAAGAAAAGAAAGCAGAAGGAAACACTAAGTACACTGAGTACAACAGAATTTTTGGCCTAAAGGTCTAAAAGGCTTCTAAAAGCACAGGTTTCTCTGACTGTGCACATCCTACACAGACACACCACAGCTAGTAGGAGAGCAGGCTGACCTACAACTCATTTTTACCTTTTGACTTGTGTCTGCATTTATGAGGCTTTTTGCCTGATGGAAATAGAGCTAAATTAAATACATATTATGTATAGACAAAATAGATTAAATGTACATTTCAATTATCAGCTTCCCCCACCCCCAAATAAGAAAGAGAACAAGGTACAAGGAGTTGCAAATACAAATGTCATTCAACCTGATAAGTACCACCAAAACCAGAAACAAAGACGGGATAATGATTTTATGTCTGCAAGTCATTGTTAAGCTTTACATCATTGATATTCAGAAATACTAGAAATAATTAGGACAAAATCTTTACTGGCTTTTGGGGTTCAACTATAACTTTCACTCGAATATCCAAAAAATGGATCCATCTTTTACTAAAATTAATGACATATTTGAAGCATTGTATTCTAGCTTTATAATATAGTAGCAGAAATGAAACATTTCATTGAAGTAAAAAAGGAAAAGTTTCAGAATTCCAAAAATGAAAACCTTGAAAGTTCAATATCCCACAGGATCAGAGATTAATAATCCTAATTAGATACAATAAAGGACATGGAATGAGTTTTGGTTACTGCTCTTTGCAAAAAGATTACAATAAAATCCTCACGTGCACTAAGATTCAGCATTAAATATGGCCATTTCTCGTCACGTAAGGAGATAAATACTTGCAGCTAAATCAAGTTAACACAGAAAAACAGTAATAATCACTACTATCGTCTTAGGTATTTTTTTGAGAGCAAAGACTTCACTGGAAAGAGTCGAAGTGGGTTCAAGAACTTCCTACCCCACCTCTTGAATTTAAGGAAAAAAAATAATTTAAAAGGACAGGAAGCTGAAACCTCTTAGCATTAATATAGTAGCTAATGAAAAAAAACCAACAAACTACCTTGAGAAACCAAAATGATACTGTGATTACATTCTATTGCCAAGCAGTCACATTACAGTTCACTGGCACCCAACACATGAAGAAAGCATCCTTAACTGGTACTTAGTAGTTTTGCCACTAATCACAACTTACCTGTTACCTGGGGTACATATGGCACTGACAATCTTTCCACACTGTATCCACTGCCTCCTAATGATTCTGCAATCTTGTTCGTCAGGAAAAATAAATTCTTTTCATCCTTCTCTAAGGATTTTGGAAGACTGTCAAAATACATAACTGAAGTTACTGTCTACTAATAGAGATTTGTTCATTAAGTAAAAATTTTTTTCCAATGTCTACAAGCAACCAAAAAAAGTCAATGGTAATGTTTTGATGGAAGTAAAACTTGCTCAGTTTTTTAGGAACGAATATGCACCCTGAAGTTAGTTCACTCAATACCTTTGCAGCATTTTAAATTATTTTAACATTTCTTGGTTATCTAAAATATGTTTCTCATCTATTCTGCTACATCTTGAAAGGATATGGTCACTGTTAAACAAAAAAAACTGCAGAGTAATACTATTTGCCATCTGTCACCAATGTGCCCTTGCAGTAAAAAAGGCTCAGGATATTCTGGGCTGCATTAGGATGAGCACTGTCCAAAGGTTGAGGGAGGTGATCCTTCCCCTCTACTTGACACTGGCAAGACCAAACCTGAAGTATTGTGTCAAATGCCGAGCTCCCCAGCACGGAAAAGACATGGACTTACTCTAGAGAGTCCAACAAAGGGCCATTAAGATGGATTAAGGAACTGGAGCATCTCTCTAATGAAGACAGAGAGCTGGGATGGTTCAGCACAGACAAAAGAAGGCAGATCTTACCAATGTGAACCACTACCTTAAGGGAGGAAGGTTGGAAAGACATAGAGCCAGGCTCTTTTCCGTGGTGCCCAGCGGCAGAACCAGAAGCAATGGGCACAAACTCAAACACAGAAGATTCTGTCTGAGCATCAGGAAACACTTTTCTACTGTGAGGGTGACTGAGCATCGGCACAGGCTGCCCTGACAGACTGTGGAATCTCCAGCCTTGGAGATATTCCAAAGTCACCTGGATGTGGTCCTGGACAGCCTTCTCTAGGTGATCCTGTTTGGGCAGGGGGCTTGGACCAGTCGATCTCCAGAGGTCCCTTCCAACTTCACCCATTCTGTGATTCAGTGAAAATGCATTTTGCTGTGATAGCACTTACACCAAGCATCATATGGTGTAGATGTAAGTGCCGCTGGACTACAATGAAAGAAAAGTCTAAAACCCACATTTTTTTCATGCATGCTTTTAATGCCTGGTTTTCTTCTGCCTATCCTGTACACTATTAAACCTCTAAATTATTTTTCACATACGTAATGTATTTCATTTATGTGCAATTTTTATTAATAAAATGGGTATTTCACTGTTCATTAATTCACATTCTATGTCTACTAACTTGCATTTGTCTTTGAAGATAGTTTCTGGTAGAAAGTAAGATGCTTCCAGACTTCTGGTTTCGATGACCTGAAAAAAAAACAAAGACAAACAGTACAAATGCAGTAGTTCCACAGCTATTTTCTCCAATGACTAAGTCATTTAAAGAGGTTCTATTGTAGTGGATTACCAATCCTTCACTAACATCTACCTCAGAACAAATGAGGTCTTTAGAACATCTTTTAACCAGAGAAAGAGATTGTGGCACTTAGACTTTAGACTAAAAATCTGGTTCGCAGGGTCCTGTGCATGTTAGCAGTGTTTTAGCAAAGCCAGTGAGGCTGTAAACATAAAGAAAATTAAAATGCTATACCTTGAGATAAGAATATGCTGTGTAGAATTTTAAGTCTGCAAGTAATGCCATTGGAGAAAGACAAAGAACAATATTGGTGGACACAAATACAGAACATAAAACCACAAGCAATTACTTGATGGAAGTTATTTACGCATCTTACAGCAGAACGTGTGTGTACTCTTCTAAATGACTTCATTATGTGTTACCTTGCTGACATGCTGACAGAAGGCAGGAACTGCAATCATCTGACTCAGAAAGTTTAGATACGCTGCAACCAATGCCATGACACCACAACGATTAAACATTGGCAGATTATCCTCATTGATGATGGCGATGTCCTGAAACATGAAGGACAGCATTATACTTCACTAAGTTAAGAGGTGTCCAGAATATAACACTATATATAAAGAACACTAGCTGACATACGATAACTATCTGGTATTAGTTAGCATTTAATAGCTCTCATCTTAAAATCCTAGTCTTTTAGCTCACTCATGAATTAGGTATAGATTGATCTGAATTCGGTACAGATTGATCTGAATTTAGAGAGCTTGAAGGATTCAACCCTTACAAAGAAAAATACATCTACTCGACTCAAACTTCTGTTTCTCAGCCAGAATGTGCAGGTTAATGACTGGTAGTCTCTTGTCCTTAACACGTGCTGACCATAACTTCCAGGAAAATTAGGAACAGCAGTTTAATAATAAATATCACTCTTGTTAGTCATAGATACAGTACCATAAAGGGAATTATTTAATGCTTATTAGCATTTCTGTGTTTATTCAGACTGTATTATTTTTGCTCTAGTAAAACTAATGTCATTTTCAATCAAGTAAAGATTTGATTCAGTGACATATTTTAAAATTAAGGATGCACTCTGCATTTCATAATGCAGGTGCACACTTGCGAATAAGGCTAATGGCAGAGAGTGAACTGGGAATACAGGACACAATTTCATAAAATTCCCATGGTATATACTAGCACTATTTTTTTTTAAATGCTTTAACTTTAACACAGATAAACCTACTAGAGTGATACAGTTTCACTGAAGACTGTATGGAAGTATGAAATAATGTTTGACCCTGTAAATGAAATGTTAAGGAATAAAGTCCTTCAAAATATGGATAGAATTTTACTCTAAGGTAAGATTAAATAGCCTGGTTTGACAAACATTTTCAACCAATCAATTAGCCAAAACCTTTCTGCCAAGGTGAGGACAGTCCATATATTTTATAGAAAACAGTGATGCAGGATCACAGGTTATAAAAATATTTTGTCAAACTCCTAATGAATTTATTGGTTATTCTAGAGAATGTTTCAACAAATTTCCACATCTGCTCTATCTCCTGGAGAGAATTTGCTGTAGAAGTTTGTAACCAATCTATTAGTTGAATCTTCCCTATTAACAAGTGGTATATGCAAGGTGCACTTCATCAATCAAATTCAGACTGAATGATGGGATTTCCAAATTGAAGATCAATATGCAAACAGCACAAGCCATCCACATCTCCAGTTACAAGTCTAAATCGTCAATCAATGACCCCAACACTGATTCTGACTCATACCTGCAAAGCAATAGCTAATCGAATGAGGTCAATAACCACTTCTTCATTGGCTAATTCAATTGTGATAAGAGCTAGAGATGTAAACAGTAGTTCAAAGTTTTTCTGGACGTTGTCTTCTTCTTTACATCCTAAGTAGATGTGTCTGTACAACTGCTGACCATGCTATAAAAGACAAAAAAAGGGGAAATGAGTAATCAAATCACAGAATAATTTAGGTTAGAATGGATATTTAAAGGTCCTCCCTACTCCACGCAGGGCCAACTTTGATTGTTAGATCATTTTAGATAATTTAAAAAAAGAAAAATAATGAAATACATGCATACATACACAAACAAGTACATGATTAATCAGGAATACCACTAGCTAATAAAAACTATATATATAAATTCCTTTATAAATATGTATACATAAATATATGAAGTGTACAACCAGGGAAGATGGTACAGAGAATTGCAACGAATGCTGCACTGTGTGTCAGACATTGGCATTCACTTGCTATTGAAACATTCAGAAAAAAATATTACCTATGTATGAAAAGGAGAAAACAAAAAGTAGATCTTGAAATAGTCTCAAGAACTTTTGAGTAACTGAGGAGCTTCAAGGGTTATCCTTGTGAAGACACAAAATTTGTTCATTAAGCAAGTATCTTTGAACAGCAAACTAAGGAAAAAAGGCTTCTAGAGGGTGTTTCAAAAGAAGAGTAGGGCTCATTGACCCATGTACAGAGGGAGGCTCCAGCTCTAGTGAAGAATACAGGTTAACTAACAAAAGGTCTTCAACTTCAAAATGACTTTCTGTTCCTCGTAATGCTGGGCTTAATCAAATCTTTGTAAAGAAACTATTATCTCAACATACACACACAAAAAAAGAAAACACAGAAAGACAAGAGGGAGGTTTTGCAGACAACACATAACTCAGCACCATTCTAGCATCCTTAATCTGCAGATGATACAGGTCTGTATCAGTCGACACAGTTAACTTTCAAGATCTGAGGGACTGATGCTTTATCTCTGAAGTACTAGTTCAGCTTTAGGAGAAGGAAAAATCATTTTTAACATCTATTTTTCAAGCAGGACATTCTCACTTAACAAATAACAAAGACGTTGGTGGTCTTTTTATTACTTCTAAAATCAAATATAGAGTCGTTCAAATATGTGTTTTATTTAGAAAAGAGGGAAACAGCTATTAGCAAAGCACGGAAGCTACTATGAAATGAGCCCAGTAAAGGTTAGCTGTTTAAAGGCTCAGTATACTTGGAAAATAAAAGTACTGAAAATGATTCATCCCACTGAAGAAATGTACTTAGATATGAAAACTTCCTGCAAAAACACAGTCGTAGAAGAAAAGCAAAGCAACTGCTTCATTTGCTTTATCTTCTTTCCAGATAGAAAAGTTCACTTCTTCCTTCTATTACCTTTTTCATGAAGCTCACGTCTTGCCTTGAAATTTTGTCTCGTTTTATCTTTAGATCAGAAACATCTGGTATTATTCTATAAAGGAAACAAAAATGTCATTTTAGCAAAAAGAAGTTGAAAGGGAAGAGGATGTGAAATATATGAACTATTCAAACAAATCTTGAAGCAATTTCCATTTTAATTATATCCATGTTTAACAATGACATTCACATTTCAGTAGAAGAGGAAGAACCATAAACAGAATTATAACTGCCACATTTTTTTTCTCCTCTACATAAAATATCATAGTCTGTCTTCCACAGACAAACTAGCGGTTATTTGGAATGACTATTTAAGATATCATGCACTGAAGCTTACCTGTAAAACACTTGCCATGAATAAACGACATGGAGCACTGTGCATTTATCAAAATGAATACATTAACATTTCATATCAGGAAAGATATTTAAAATCAAGAGTACTTATCATTCAGATATTAAACTAAAATTTCAAGAAGGCCAAACCAAACAAAAAGAACTACCGTATCCCTCTGAGCTTTGCTCTGTTGTCATGCCGATCGATGAGATTATGCAGGATTTCCAAGACCAGCTGCCTTAGCTCAGAGTCTTCCATGAGTGAAGGAGACAGTAACGGGTCCAGAAACAGGGGAGGAAGTGCATTAGTTATCGCTGTCGCTTTGTATCCTGAAGTCACCTGTTCATTATTGGAAGTAAAATTAATGTGTGTCATTATTGCATTGTAAGAATTACTCCCAGCTGTCACTTTTTTGGCGGGCTTGTTTTGGCATCTGAAAGGTGGATTCAAACAATATTCAAAGAATAGAAGTGTCATTTATTAAAATTTTTGAAAAACGGCCAATGAGATGTTGCAGGGTATAAAAAGAAGTCAGTAATAAATCCAGTAAAGATTCTTCCTTTCCATGCTCTGAGCTGCTCGTATATGCTACTGAGTATACTCATACAAAGAAAAAAAAAAAAAGTTAGGGTCTCTCTGTACACCCTAAACATTTATGGATACTACTGTGTTAAAAAAGAGAAAGCAAGCAGCAAACATCACTCGCTTAGAAATCTGGTACCATGGTGTTTTTTGGTATTTTTTTAACTAATACTACCCTTTGACTTACCTCATTTGAGTCCTTTTGTTTAAATCAAACTCTGTAAGTACATAATGAAAAGTTAACTTCTGACAAATTTAAATATTAATGAGTTGAACATTTACAGAAGTCAGAAATGTTTTAAATTTACTGTCCCTTTAAGCTGAGGTTACCAGAATATTGCAATCTCAAAACCAAACCAGGGTTCAGCAACTGACTGAAGCTGTTTAGGATGAGGGCAGCAAAATTATCCCAAATTTAATTATAGTAAAAGAAATCAGACATTACATAATAAATACATCTTCATTATGCGTATTCCACACCATTACAGCTTCTACATGAGAACTGTGTTGTACTGGTTTTGGCTAGGATGGTTAATTTTCATCATAGTAGCCCATGCGCTGCAGTGTTCTGCATTTGTGACCAAAACAGCATCGGTAGCACTGAGGGTGCACAAGGAGTTGGGAAGGGACACAGCCAGGACAGCTGACCCCAGCTGGCCAAAGGGATATTCCAGACCATCCGACCTTGTGCTCAGCAACAGAACAGGGCAGTTTGCAAAGACTGCCATTGCTCAGGGACTGGCTGAGTATCAGTTGGCCGGTGCTGAGCAACTAGGGTTTGGGTGAGGTTTTTTGTGGTTTGTTTGGGCAGGCGTTTTGGTCTATTTTTTAGGACTTGGTTTTGTTTTTCTTTGTTTCCATTTTTATTTACTAAACTGTCTTAATCTCACCCCATTTTTCTCACTAGTACCCTTCCAGTTCTCTCCTCCATCCTGCTGGGGAAGAGTAAGCAAGTGACCGGGCGGCTCTTTGCTGCCTGCTGGAGTTAAACCTCAGCGGGTCAGCAAGCACCATTCCTACAGCGTAACTGAACAGATTGTAAGGAAACTGGCTGGCAGAGAAGCATCAGGGTAGATGAAGGCTTCTAATCAACCATTCTGAAAACGTAAAATTACTAATATTACAAGCAGCAAGGCTGCAGATAAAAGTACATACTTTTAATGAAGTGCCAGATTTTAATTGCCTATACAACATCAAGTTGCCTGCCTGTGTGTATGCGTGACAACAGACTAATTATGTTATCAGGACTATTATTTTGTAAAGAACGCTGAGTTTAGTACACGGAACAGGCAGGGTTCAGTAGTTTCTAGTTCTTCATTATATGTGCAGCCTAAACCTTACACACCACAATAAAACCTTTGCTTTGAACACAAACTCCTTCCCACATTTTTTCCATAGTATTTATCAATGTCTGAATAATTCATTAGGAATCAAAACATTCACTTTCACATCTGTGCCACGATGGGATTTTACTTCCATATTCTAATAGAGGATCCAAACCAAAATTCAGTGTCAAAAATGTTAAACTCCTTCCACATGCACAATCTGAACCCCTTAAAGCACACTTACAAGCTATGCAGCACCCCAAGTAATTACAATTCTTAACAATGTCAATGGAAATTTTTAAGACTGGTTAGATAAATGTTGCCAGAAACACTTTGGGCATAGCTGAGTCTCTCTTTAATGAAGACAATGTGTAAAATGATCCCCTGCGGTTCTTTCTAACTTGTTTTCTCTCTTTAAATTGCAACCATGAATGCTCAGCTCTTCTGCAAGCAAGAATATAGGATTTCATATTCTGATAAGCAAAGAACGGTTTAACCGATTTGCCTAACACCACACACAAATTTCCTGTCAAAGCAAGGAAGGCATTAATTTTTCCAGAAGGCATTCTTCTACTTCAGTCATGAGATCACTCTTTATAGTATTTCCCCTACTTTAGCCACTAAACAGTTTTCAGCTTCTGCAACAAAACAGGCCAGGATTCTACAGGCAAGAGTCTCCTTCACTACCCACTTCTGACCCTTATTATCAGGATCTACTTCCAGAAATACTCTTTGAAGTTTTACAGTTGAAAAATTTATTTGAAATAAAACATTTAATCGTACACTACAAGAAACTTTAGAAATACTAGGAATGTAAGAACAGAGGTGCCTGAAGCTCTAAGGACTAGGAGATAGGCATCCAATTCCTACAGTTCTAAAATATTAGTCACTCTACTAATTACAGCTTTTCTGGTGTCAGAGACAGAAGTGATCTCACTTTGATGTTGCCAGCATTCCTGGCAGAACTAGTCAACTCAACCTACTCTATGATGTTCTTTTGGATTTGCAGATCCAATTATAACCAATATTCACTAAAGTGCTCTAACAGATGGAGGAATATTTCTTGAGCTGCTTGTAATATAAGCTGGGAGAACGCTGTTACATTTTCACCTAGTAGAACTACAAACCTATGTAATACGAAGGTATGTTTAATTTCATCATACAGAATTGTAATACTGTACTTTCACATATAAAGATAAAGCGAAACATTGTGTGCTTGTAACATAATATACTGAACACAGAAGGCTTACCATAAGTAAAGATCTCAATAACATGATTTGAATCCTCCTAGTTCCCAAATCTCTACAATTGGAAAAAAGTTGAAAATTAGTTTCTTTGTACATCTTCAAAATACCATTCTACTCCAAACATCATTCTAACAACTGCTTTATTTGACAAGCAAATACAGCAGGCTGGGAAGGGATGCTGCATGACCACATATAAGGGGCTAATATCTCCAAATGAGGTGCAATAAATAAATGTTTCTAAAAGGGATGCTTATAGAAAGGCTTAAAAAACAAAGCACATAGAACTGAGAAAATAGTAAGTGATATATGTGAGGCGCATCTAAATCTTGTTTCATTCAGAAATCTCTTTGTATCTGAATGTTAAACTGCTACATGTTTGACTTACTTTTCACAAGTATCAGTGCTTAGAATTTCTTCTGAATTAAAATGTAATTGAGTCTTTTACAAAACAAGGATAGTTCTTGTTTAAGTGAGACTCCAAAATTTTGAGACTTATGTACAAAATCAGCAAGAAAAACTGAAAGACCCCTCAGTTTTCAGATCATAGGAAGGTATGTGAAATACCACTTAATCTGTTCTTCAACTGGAAAGAACAGTTGTAACCTTTTCAGAGGCTTTCCCCACATTGGGAAAAAGCAGTTTTAAAACAAAACTATTATGTTACAGGGAAAAATACTACTTCAGCATATGGCAGCTTTTTAATTATGGGTTTACCACAGGAGTCTGCCCACCTATAGCTCTTTTCTATTTCTAAATAAATAGGGAAAATCTAAACCAAAATAAATTGACTGGAATTTCTGCAGTTTATTGCTTAGTTAGAAGTCAGCTTGTATAGAATGAAGAAAAACCAAAAACTATTTGTAAATTATGCAGCTTTTTGAAAAATGCAGTCATAGTTCCATTTCCCCCATTCACAAAATACACCTATAAAAGTTATGGAATTAATTACTAAGAAGTAGGTATTTTTAGAAACATTTCTAAAGATATGGAGAGAAGAAATGTTTCAGTGAAGAGTAAGTTCCATTCCAATCCAGTATTTTCTATCAGTAACATGTTTAGAGATTGATTTCATCCTGCTGACATTGTGCTTGTCTTGGTCCTGCACAGTATTTAATGCAGCCCTAATGAGTGAGAATTTGCATTTCGCTTTCCTTACTGTTTTTCACTTCTTAAATTATTAGGATACTAAAATTAAAAATTTTAATTAGAAATATAAAAAACTAGGATATACAAACCCAAGGTGACTGGTATCCAGTGATTGTGAAGTTACCCCAAAAACAGGCACTTTTCCCATGATGAACATCATAATCTCTGATCTCTGGTAATCTGGGAGGTTGCTTCCAAAAAATCCTAAATAAAAGTGGAAAGTAATCACTGAAGCAAAGAGATATAGGGCTCCTCTCTTTATAAGAAAAGCCTTATAAACACAAAGAATATATTAGCAAGCTTAAAACAGATGAAGAATAAAACTAAGATCTGTTTTAGGGCATAATACATGTTCATTTTTGCTTTACAGAGTCTTTCCATGACTCTCGCTTTTTTCTTTGAATCCTAAAACTTTCTAATTTTATCCTCCTTCAAATATATTATTAAAAAGTTAAATGTGTGATATATGTTAATTTATAGATAGGTGAGGAATGGGAAGTGTTTCTCATGAAACACAGTGTTGTTACTTTTCTCTGTTCTTAAGGCACGACTAAACCTTAGAGGTGTGCAAACAGAAATCTCAGAGACAGACAAGCACTGTACGGCCATTCCGTCACTCAGAGGCTGCTGAGGCAAGCGGCGCCAGTGCCGGCACCATCGGCAGCAGAGAGCTCCAGGGTGGAGCACAGGGAGGTTTCCTAACTAGGAGAACCTGAGGGGAGCAGAGACCCACCAGGAGTCAGCAGCTCTTGTGACAGCAGCAGATGGGATCTAGGTGGGGCCAGGACCCAAGACCTCCTCACATCTATAAAAGAAGTCCCTGGGGAGCACTAGTGACCAGGATCAACAGCGGTTTGTGTGCAAGAGGAGCGCTGCAGCTCTGCCAGCTTGATCAGGGAGCAATGATTTCCACCCGGGAGAAGGCCATATCCCGTCTAACTCTGCACCCACCACGACTGACGCAGCTGCCCAGACAGAGCTCTGGTGGGAACAGGCAGCCACCCAGGGGTCAGGGGGCGGGCTCTGCCCATCTCTTACAGTGGTGCAGTTGCTACTGCTGTAGAAAGCTTCAAGGCATAATGAAAGGTACAGATTAGCGAATAAAATTTAAGTTACACTTCCCCTCATTCTTCAAGAATATCATAACAGACATCACAAATGCACTGCAGTAGACAATATCACTACTGCAAAGACAAAATCCAAAAAAAATGGAGAGAGGCTATTTTAATGAAATTACTTTCAGCAATTGTTGGTCTTATTTTCAATATCGTGCTTAAAAGGACTTCAGTTAAGTCGCGGTAGCACAACCGGCCATTAGGTGTCATTGTTGCTACTGTTTAACATTGGTTTCTACAACATTTTAAGTAGCGCCTACTAAAATATTTTACTACATATGATTCCTTGCAATATGATTTTCATAAAAAGACTAATATTAGTTCCATACCAAATGTACAGAATGATGTCTACATTTCAAAGGCCATATAATACTAAAACCAATAAATTTATTCTAAGTGCACTAGTATTTTTAATTTTCATTGAGCTTCTTGGCTATCTGCTCAGTTAAGAACTAAAAGAATGGTCTTTCAGAAACAAAATACATTAAGTGAGCCTGAGATTTAAAGGCAAGTCCAATCAGAGATACCACAACTGCCACTGTTTCTTTCTGATTCAAGGTGGTTTAATACCATCTCAGTGAGAAGGGGGAGAAGAGAAGGAATTTTAAGTAAGCCTATGGCACTGTCCTTACTCACCAATAGTCTGAATAATGGCATTCTGGACAATCCTCTCATCACTCTCCTTGGAGCTTGTGCTGAAAGTGGCACTTCCTGCTGAACTGCGCCTGTCACCCAGCTCAAAGTCAACGCTGATACGCAAGTGCTTCAACAAGGTATTAAAAACCTCCAGAACTGTTGGGCCTGGAAACAACACATAACAGTGATTGCACCTGTCAAGGGAAAGATGCCTTAAGAAAATGAAGACTGACACTTTCAATCTCTTTTCAGAAGCAATCAGATTAAGCTGAAAAGACCAAGTGCAATTCACTGTCTGAGGGATATGGCCTAAGGAGAAATTTTTGCAGTGTGCCTACTCCTTGATATTTTAGAAATTATTTTGGAATCAGAAAATACTGGTTCTGGCTAGGAGGGAGTTAACTTTTCTCCTAGCAGGCTGGGTGGTGCTGTGCTTTGGATTTGTAACTAAACTAGCCTTGACAACCCACCAGTGTTTTGGCTGTTGCTGAACACTGCTAGGAAGTGTCAAGGCTTTGTCTTTTTCCCACTCTGTTCCTACAGAGAGTATGCTGGGGCATGCAAGAAACTGGAAGGAGACGCACACTGGGCCAGCTGACCCAAACTGACCAAAGGATTATTCTACACCATACAATGTCATGTTCAGCAAATTGTCACGCTCAAGGAAGGCAGGAGGAAAAGGGAGGACATGTGTTCATATGGCATCTGTTTCCCCAAGAAAGCATTCTGCTTGCTGAGGCCCTGCTTTCCACAAAGCAGCTAAACATCTGCCTGTCAATGCAAAGCACTGAATAAATCCCCTTGCTTTCCTTGTGCACACAGCTTTTGCTTCACCCATTACATTGTCTTCATCTTGATCCATAAGACTTCTCTCTTTCTACCTTCTCTCTGTCCTGTTGGGAAGGGGAGTGAGCAAATGGCTGTTGGCCAGAGTCAACCCACCATACAAGTTTTACACAGGAAAGAAATGAGTGGTTGCTGAAATTCAGCAACAGTGAGTTAAACTGCAGAACTTTCAGTTACTTCAGTTACAGAAATCTAGATCTATATATTGGATTAAATAACAAGCTATTTTCATAGTATGGTAAAAGACTTCACAAGTCTGTGCATGCAAGTGGGTCTTGTATAAAGAGAAAGGACAGGCTCAGACTCAGGCTGATGAAGCAAAAGTAATCATGGTTCAGAAGGAGATTCAAGGAAAACAGCAGCAGATCACATGCGTGTGCACATCTTTGTAACTACTCTTATTTCAAGGAACTATGCTGCCTTAAATGACATAATGCACCTTATTTCAGCTGCTTCACAGTCACTATGGGAAAGTTTCTCAAAGAACATTCTACTCTGGACTCCTCACCTCATGCATCTCACAGCAGCTGCATCACAAAGTGACAGTGCTCTTGACATTTTTTGGAGTCACGCAGTTCTCTCGACTTAAAACTTCTTACTAAACAGGAATCCTTGCCTTTTACAAGGCTATAAAAATACATCTACTAATTTTCTCAATGCAAAGGATTATAAACCAGTCAAATCACCAGTGAAGTACATTTCAGTCACCGTAAAACAAGTAAGATTTCAAGCATTTTATCAGCACAAAGGAGAAAATACTAATAAATACAAAAGCTTCTTAAAATACATGCTTTCATTCAGTCTGAAAACAAAGCAAAAATGAACACCACCCTTCAAATCTCTCCTTTGACCTGATGTCTTCAATGTAGCAGAACTTACCTATCGATCCTTTAGCTGCTATTGCAACCGCTTCCAGAAGAACCTGAATAATTCCAGCACGAACTCGTGGTGAGTCCCTTTTGCGAATATCAAGGTGCCCAAGAATTTCTTGTATCACATGGTGGGAATATTGTGCCTGTTAAAAAAGCAAATAGAAAGAAAAGCTTCGTCTATGACTTTAGTAAGAATAAACACATGCACTATTCAGCTATAGTCATGACCATGATCCTATTCTGCAACATTCTTACTCATGAATCTAGCTAAATTTCCATCAATTCATGATTAATTACAGATTAAAAACCCTACCATGACAGATGAAGCCACACAGGTCTCCATCCAGCCCAGTATGTAAAAGCTTACAGTATTAAAATATCCAGAAATATCTACAAGAGCAGAAGAAGCATGAAGTGCTGCTTCATTCAGCTAACTGCAGTTCAAAGACTTCAGCCTGTCTTACAAAGAAGTACCATTGATACAACCACTGAGAAATCTCAGCTTTCTTCCACAAACTTGGAGTTTTATGACTTCATGCTCGGTGCAATCCAAGAATCAGACGTTCATCATGTTTACAACAGACAACAGAGGTTGCCCATTAGTAAAAATCAATTAGCATAACACAATTCCATGTGAAGTTGATTTCCTGGTTTCTAAATACAGGACAGCTGTATTGGCATGAAGACAGGACCATCGTAATACAGATTTATTTATCAAACGCAATGTCGGATCAGTCTGGCTACCCCGCTCCTCCTTCTGGCTCTTGCTGAAGGACCTCTGTACCACTTTCCACTGAGAATTCTTTAGAATCTTTTTTTCTTCTACAAGTGTACATTAACTGAAAGTAAATCAGATAATCTCTGATCACAAGCCACAATTAGGTTACTATTTGAAAAAGCTAAAGAATAAGCTTAAGGAGTTACGGAAAGGAATCTTCCAGATTCTTTGACTTCCTCTACTGTCTGTCATTATGATGGTGAGGTGAGCATTTAGCCCTGTCTCATATGCTTGAAAAATGTATGCAAGAGAAACAAACCCAGGAGAAAACCCTACCTGTATAGAATACATGATGATCTTGAAGCAGGAAACAGCAAATTCATTGGGATCCCATAGTCTGTGATGGTCTAAATGCCTGTAAATCAAAAATTAAGGGACTTGAAAGTGCATTCATGAAAATGGTCATGACATTATATTCTTATTTACATAAAACTGACACACTGAAGAGGATGGTTATAATACTGTGACAGACTTTTACTCTAAATAAGCTACAGAATTTGTTTTCAATTAGGAACTACAAAACAACTAAGCTTGAATATTACATCCAGAATAGAGACTCTATTTTCACAGTGGTTTCATGAATAAGATATACAGAAAACAAAAAAGAGCTACTCTTTATGTCTATACTCCTTTATCTCACTGAAGCATTTCCACACTTATTTTCAAGAAATAGCAAATCAGAATCAGAGCAGTTTCTCTTCAAATGGAATAGAAACTACCATTGAAAAATTTTGTTGGGAGTTTCAAGCAAAGACAAGAACTTCTGCTTAGATGAAACCTATGAATAGGGCACACATCAGATTTTCCAAAAAGGAAATCTGAGTACCTGACAAAGCAAGACAAAAATAAATGCATTTTTAAATCTAGAAGATTGAAAAAAAGTCATTTTAGATGTATTTTAATTGAAATGATTTAGCTTTAAAAAAAACAGAACCAACCAATAAACCCAAAAAGGTCTGCCCTTTCCCGAAGAATGTGGTAAATCTATAAAGATGCTTCAAATAACAAATTTGAAAGCATACAGGTGAAAGAAGTCAGCACTCTGAACACAAAAGCACTGGACAGGATGTTGCAACTTACTTTGCCTAGAATCTGGAGGTCTCAATTGGCCAGAGGCTACCAGCCCCGTGATCCAGCTGAGTACACAGGTCACCAAGGTTGACTATAGGAGCTGACATAAAACTACCCTCTCTTGTGCCCTGAATTATCTGGACTACCTGCTGGGGACAGCTGCCTTCCTTGTGCACATTCCAAACGCATAGGTATATGTAATCCTATCTTGGGGTGGAAAGATAAACGAAATTACCTCTTTAAATCTTTCAAGGCTTAGCAGCTCATAATGTATTTACTCATGTCTTCTTTCTCCCTAATATCATTGAGTTACCTCAATGTTTGCAGCTTTTTTCATATCCTATTTTTTAAGGAAGCTGCTGGGGCAATGCAGAGAACTGAAAAATGCTGGACTTGATAGTTAATACATCAGCTATACTTTGTTCTGTGTGCATTCGTGCATAATGTGCATACTTTGTGCACATCCACTGTTCACTACTAAATGAGATGCTAGAGATATTCCTCGCAGAATATCAAAACGAGTCTTAGAAGAAAACAGCGAGAAAGTACAAATCTTAAATTTATGTATGAATTTGGAAACAGTATTCTTTTGTGCTACTTGTGCTTTACTTGGCTTGTCTCTTCACTGGCTGCAGCAGTCATCCATGGGACATTAATAGCTTGAACAAACGGTTCCATATTCAAAAGACAGCACAGCTGAGAAAACAACCCATCCCAATCATTAAATCGCACTTCTAACATCAATAAAATGGGAGATGCATTCACATCTCTCCATAACTATATTCAAGTTACCAGACAGGCAACAAAGAGGTGAGATTAAAGAGGGGCAATTTTTTGAAAAAACATGAATGGAATCCTTTGGGTTGCAAAGGAGGAGAGAACTTAATGCAATATAATTAGAAGGTACAATAAAAAAAACATGTGTTAGGAGAAGACCTTCCATGAATGTTTGACTTACGCAAAAACTGGTCTGACAGCATTATTCATATTTCCATAGGTTGCTCGTCCGAGTAGTTCCCTGAAGCAATTCTCAGCCAGCAGAGCAGGATTTTCCTCTTTCTCTCCTCCTGTAGGAGAGGATGGAGGGCCTGTTCTGCTGAAATAAGACAAAAATACACTTATTTTACTACTGATTAACATTCACCTTCCTTACTGTACCCCACTCTTGGTTCTACAACATTCATGAGTCACGCTCTTGATCTAGGCAAAAACTGTACCTCAAATATGCATTAAACTAGAATTTGGAATAAAACATTTTATTCTCTTATAGCAGGACTACAGATCATCATCTATTCACCCAGTACTGACCATCGTATTACTAAATATTTATACGGCAAAACCAAATCGCTGTCGATATTGATTTAACACTGCATTTTAGTGAATTATTACCTGTTGCTAACAATGAATGAAGGCTATGAAATCATATAAAAAGTTAGGCACAGACATTTTGTTCAGACTAATGATCTCATTCACCTGCCCACTACCGAATCCACACCATGTGGGTGAGTGTTAAATAAAAATCCAATACTCCTGCAGAGACAGATGGCTTCTCAGTTGAAAAAAAGTCTGACTGAACTAATTAGAACATTATCACCCACATAGTTACCTTTAAGGAGATAGCGTACAACTTAGTCACCTTCTAACTGACTGTCTCCCAACATTGCTATGGAAAGGACCGTGTGAGGTGTCCGTACCCAGGTGCCGGCAGCCACAGCTGCCTCAGGGCGGCCTCTGTGAGGAAAGGCCGGGGCTGCCCCCGGCCGGGCACAGCGAGTCCCGCCGGAGGAGAAGGGCAGGGGGTGCTGCAGGCCCCGAGCAGAGACCCTCCTGCAACCCGGGGAGAGCCCCACGCCCAGAGGAGGGGATCTTCCCTGCAGGGGCTGAGGCCGTGGAGAGCCCGGGCGGGAGCAGGCTGGCCCTGAAGGGCTGGAGCCCGGGGAAGGGCCGGTGCTGCAACCGGGAGACGAGCGGCCGAGAGCGGCTGGGAGGGACCGACCGCAACTCCCATCCCCATCCCTGGGACCTCGATGCTGGGAGAGGATTCGGGAGTGAAGGGGTAAAGCTGGGAATGGGTAAAAAAAAAAATAAAAATAAAAAATCAGGGCGTGGGGAAGGCGATTTAGGTTTTGTCTATATTTCTCACTACTCAAATTCTCTTGATTGGCAATAAATTAAATTATTTTTCCCTAAGTCAAGCCTGTTTTGCCTGTGACAGTAACTGGTGAGTGCTATCCTTGTTTTTATCTCAACCCATGGGCTTTTCCATCCTATTTTCTTCCCCAGCCTAATGAGGAGTGGACGTGCTGTAAAAGAATGGCTGGATGGGAATTTGGCTTTTAGTCAGCACTAACCCATGACAAGGACTGAAAAGATAAGCATAGCACATTACTATAAGATCTGCATCAGTATTTAGAAATGTCTAATTTTAAAAGAAAGCAGGCTGCGGAACACAGAGATAGTCTATCTGGAAGAATTCTAGTTAAAATGCAGTAAAAAATAAGTTCTCTTTTAAGTGTTTGTATATGCAGTCCTATGAACGGTGACTTCTCAGCATTGCTTGAAGTCTTATTCTAAGAGAGATTCAAGGAAGAAATTGCAATCTGGTCTTCCTAGTGTAAAATCTTAGTCTTAGACTGCATCAGAATGTTCAAAATTATCTCCCATTGTCTGTAGGAATCGCATTTTTATTTTGAATTTTAACAGCACCTACCTCTAAGTATTTCTAAGTGTTCCTTAGCATTATCAGCTGAAAGACAATGAATATAAAACTACTCTTAACTTTCTAGTTTTAAAGGAAAGCTTTGTACAGCCTCTCAAGTTTCTAAATCCAAACGAGAACTCATTTTGTTTGATTGACTTGTTTTTTACACAAAGATCAGAAAACCTCTGACAAATTCAACCGCAACTACTATTCCTCTACATCTAGACCTTCTGTACAACCACAAGTCCAGAGGAATAAAACTTGAAATGCATTTTGCAATGAAATGGGCAAGATCTACTTCCTTTAACTGTTCTACCAGCTTTCTGGTGGGTAATCTATCAAAAAAGGCGGCAACAAGAACTGGAAGGAGGGATGTTTTGAAGTACAGCAGTTTCCATAGCAAACACATCACAGCCTTAAACTGGCTCAGAGCAACTCAACATCTCCTGCACAAGACTTCTTTAATACCACAAAACCAGGATTGGCCAGAAAATACAACGGGACATGTGAAATAAGACTTCAGCACTACTTTTGCGCAGAGCAGCTACAAGAATGTTTGACTATCTAAACCAGAATGTGTATGAACATTACAGATACACTAGAAGGATCTGAAATCAAGTCGATAAGAAGTGCTAGAGTGTCCCTCTGCCTGAAATGAAGCTGGCACATTCAGTTTTGCAGTTACCATGAAGAATATGTTACCAAGTGAATTTCCAATTTCATATATTCCTTGCCCATTTTAAAGATGCACATAAATTGACACACATGATTGACTCTTTGGAATTTTCCTCTGGAAAACTTGAAGAAGGGAGGGAGAGTCTTTCAGGCAGTGCTTTGTATTATACTAAGGTACGCTTGGCAATTATTTTGTAATACAGAATCATTGTGCAGTACAAGTAAGAAAAAAATAACCTGATTTTTTGGAATACATTACGCTTGCAGATTTTTCTGATAGTCATGTAACTAGAATGTGTGTTCGGATATACAGACAAATAACACCCACAAACACAATTATCTTTTTTAAATGTTCTTTAAATATTACATTCTTAACTCCAAAAAAATGTCTCATCTGATAGGTACACAGAAGAAACTTGAATTAAGCTACTACAGTTGTACAATTAATAATTACACTGACCTTTAAGGTAAGCTTTACCTATGTACTAAAACTGGTTATTTTCTATGGGCTTAAGTTGGGGTATTTTCTGGAATTTTTGCTCTTTTTCAAATAACGCTTCGATTCCATCTGTCAGAACAATACGCTTCTCACGCCTACTTTTCAAGATGCCTCTGTTTGTGCTCCACGAACATGAAGTCACATATAAAACAGGATGAGGAATTCTGTGTAGCATCATTTAAGGCCAGCGGATCAACAATTTATAAATATCGTTTTCGGCTTTTCTGTCATATGCACATCATAGCAGGCCCCTACTTGCCACTTGGAAAACCATTAGTCTTTTTTTCCTTTTGAACACGCATTATAGAAAAGTTTCAAGCAGCCAGTTCAGATATTTAATGAACAGCTGCTTCTTGACAGATTTGTTTTTCTACCACCACTATTGCATTGCTCAACAAATGACATTAGACCTGTGGTACATATAAACTGATCTGCTTTAAATGCTTGACCCAGATCCTATTTCACTCAGTTTTTCCATCAGTAGTTTAATTCTGCTATAGAAAGGCAAGTGTATGCTTGAGGGCACTGTAAAGTAACAAAGGAAATGACCCACCTGCATCTGGAAGCCCTTGCAGGAGCAAGAAAGGCCTAAGTAGGCTCCCCTTGTTTAAACTGCAGTTTCAGAAACCTTTGTCTCTTACTCAGACCACTATTGTAAAATCCAAGCAGCTATTTCTGCACATGCTGTGTGGATCCTCAGTTATATGCAGCAAATAGATAAAGCATGGACAGATAGACATTTGAGACATTTAGTCTGAAAATTTGCTTTAGAGAAGAGACAGGTACTGGCAGTTAGAAATAAGAGAAAAAAAATACAGCTCAGGAATGGAAAAAAAAAAAGCAAAACCAATCACCAAACCCCAACAAACCAAAAAAAACAAACCTGACAGATTTAGCAAGCTGAGCATCATGTGAAAGAATGAAAAGCGTGTTGTTGTAGGAAGGCTGCTGAGCCTACTTACCAAGCAAGTTTTGAAGCAACTAGGGTTGCACATGAAACAAACATTTAAGCTTGTTTGTACAGCTGAAGTTGGTTTTATAGAAATTTGCTAGTGCTAAATACATTTACACCTACATAGTGCTGAGCCACAAATATATACATGGACTAAGAAAAGTGATTTTTCAGTTGTAAGGTGACTGGCATATCCTCAACATCAGCTATCACAGAGATATTTTTTGAAGGTGTATCTGGCAGGTAATATGCCCATGAGTCACTGAAAGCATAAAAACGATGTCTACATATAAACAGATTTTAAATCCTCATTTTAAGTACTGCTGCAGACAGGACAGACAGTTGTTACTAATGGCTAAAAGGGAATTAAACCCTCATTTTTTAACAAATGCAACTAGCAGAATCCTTTGAAATCACCTAAAAGCCTGCACTTACATCTCTGTATCTGACTTTACAAAACACAGAGTTTACAACTTTTAATAAGTCTAAACATGATTATTCAATTTCTGGAGCAATTTGTAGATCACAGGAATCTAGAACAAGTGAAACGAAGGTGGCTGAAAAGATTCCACGACAAGAAACATTAAAAGCAGTTAAGCAGAGCTGTGCTATTGATTTTAAGGAGACTCAGCTAGTAAGTATCGCTAGTTATTTCCACTAGAAAGAAAAGAAAGAGGTATTTAGCATAAAAACTAGGCCTAAAGATTGCTTAAAAACATACCAGTGACCAGAAATAAAAATACCTGTCAACATCTTCTATTTTCTGCATATTGAACAGCAATGATGGTACTATCTTGTCCATGTGCTGAGGTTCCCATATAGTTGCTCGAAGTTCATCATTAACTGTTTTACGGACCACGCCCTGAATGCCCCTGATTCCAGCAATTCTGATACTAAGGAAGGAAACAAAGAAATTACAGAAAAGGAGAAACACTGCACCCCCCAACACAGCTGGTTATCTATTAGGCAGTAAAATTATGAAGTGTGGAATTCCACTAGGTTCTCAAAAGCAGTAATTTGGGAATTTGGCCAATTCATTAAGGTTTCCCATATTGCTTTTAGGCGCCTTTATAGCTCCTAAGAAAGCTGACAATATTTATAAATTGTTATTCATTTTTTTTTTCCTAAGTGATGAACACAGTATTTATTCTTTTTGAAAATACAGTTCACAGATTTTTGAAACTGAAAACTTTTAAGAAGAGTCCTTATGCATTGCACTTAATGCAACAGTACACAAAGGATTCAATAAATGTTCAGCTCATGGATTCTTCCAAGTTGGCTAAACATTTGAATGCACGGAAATACAAAAGATGAGTACAAGAGAGATGCAAATAGTATAACCTGACAAGCCTTAAGTTTTCTAAAATGCTCCGAAGTTAAATACTGCTTAGCAATCCATATAAAGAACACATCGTTAGGGGGAGCTGAAGTTAAGAAACTGTAGTGCTTACATAATAATGTAAGCATTCGGAATACTAATTCATGAAGGCATTTCAGTTTCACACAGTATCATACCGTAGACATCAAAGAAAAATCAATTTTAATGAGTAACTGTCAAACAGCAGACTCAAAATATGCTTTTGCTATTCATATAAGTAGCCCCATTAATTTCTCAAATGAGTTAACACAACTTGCACACATTTACAGTAACAAGTAGTGCCTTTCTGAAGAGAGTCCCTGCAATCTGGCAGGCATTATTCAGGTTGAATTCCACTTAAATATTCTAGGAGGTCTAGATACCCAAGATTTGCAATATTCAGTGCTATTTAAAAAGTCAGATTTTCATTTTCTTCCTATGGAATGAACTGTTCAACTAAGTAGTATAATAAAAGCTGTATTGCAGACTACATTCATGTGTTAAAGTAGTTTTGTCTAACACAGAGAATGACACTTACTTGGTTTGTATTTCTGGATTGTGGTGACATGAATGACACATGGCACTGAATCGAGAGACAAAGAAGTCATAGCGTCTGTGATATGAAGGTGTGTCTTCCTCAATGTTGGCAAATTTGACAAACTGGAAAATGAAATAAGTTACAAAAGCTTTTGATATCAATTTCCCAACAGAGAGTAATGAACACTAAGCTTCATTTAAGTAGTAACATAAAACGTTGCATTAGGAAAGAATCCAGATTTGTCAATACTTAAATACTTAACTTCAGAGAAGAAAAGGATACATTTGAGTTTTCTTTTTTAGCCTTTCCACTAGAACTTCATTTACATCATTATGAGAGGGTGCAAATGCATGAAATGGAATATACCAGGCAATATGGAAACGTCTAACACTTGACTGATGAGTGTCATCAGTTCATAGAATTATAGATCACTCACATTGGAAAAGATTTTTAATATCCCTGAGTCCAACCATTAACCTAACACTGCCAAGTCCACCACTAAACTACGTCCTTCAGTGCCACATCTAAATGTCTTTTAAGTATCTCCAGGGATGGTGACTCAACCACTTCTCTGAACAGCCTGTTCCAAAGTTTGATAATCTTTTCAGTGAAGATTTTTTCCTAACAGCCAACCTAAACTTCCCCTGGTGCAACTTGAGGCCATTTCCTCTCATCCTATCACTTGTTATTTTGGAAAAGAGACCAACACCCACCTTGCTACAACCTCCTTTCAGGTAGTTGTCCAAGCAATCAAATGATACACTGGCACTGGCATGTTAACTAGCAACATTCTGACTTATCAAAATTCAAGGGAAATAAACTCGGAGGCATCACTTCTATCTGTCTTTACAAAAGGGAAAAGGAGGAGTCAGGGAATTAGAACGCAGTCAACTTTTACTCCATTCACAGAAAGATATCTTGAAAAACAACAAAAAAAAAAATCCAATCTGCAAACATCTACAAAGTAACAAAGGGGTAAATAACAGTCAACATTGATTTGCCAAGAACACATCACATCAACCCAGCCTAAATTATTCCTATGACAATGAAATAGATTTTGTGAATCCATATGAAGCAGCATCTGTCATATCTTAACTTCAGTGATGCTGTTGACAAAAAAAAATTACACAAAATTCTCAAAGAAAAGCTAGAAAAACACTGTCAGAAGAACACTCCTCATAAGACAGATGCAAAAGGGTTTGGAAAAAAAATATAGAAACACTTGTAAATCATCAAACTACAATAATGTATTGAGTGAACTTCTGAAGGGGCCTGTCTGGAGTACAGCGGTATTTGAGTTTCACTTGAGACTCAGATGATAGAGTGGGCCCATCAAATTTGCAAAGAATGCTACACTGGCCAGAGCTGCGGGCACACTTCATGCCTGGTTCTTGACAAACTGGAAATAGGACCCGAAATATCACGGAAGCAATTTAGGAATGACAAATGCAAAATACCATTTGAATTCAAATTGTACAAATACCAGCCAGACACAGCTGAATACGGAAAAGAAACTTAGGGTTCTAACAAACTGCACATTCAACAAAGTTCACACTGTTACCCTGGCATTAAAAAAAGAGAAAACAATATATTGTGATACACCTGCATTACTTGTGACACCCATGAAGAACTTTTTGCCATCTAAGTGGCACTAATAAGCCCTTAGATAAAACATTGCACCCAGCTGAAGATGGAGATTAACTGATGTAGGCCTTTCAGACAAACAAAGCTTTAGATAAACACTTGTTCAAAAAGACTGAAAGACATTACCAAGTCCAGAGCTGCCTAGAAGATACTAGTCTTAAAACGTACAGAATACAGCTATAAAAAGAAAGTAAACAAATCATTTTCTTTGTCAAATGTTAATAGAAAAAGCAATAATGGGTTACACTAAAGCAAAGGCTACCTAAGTTAGTAAAAAAACCCCTCTCCGTTCTAAAGGGAGCAGTTTGCCTAAAGACATTCTGGATTCTTCATCACTGACAGTTTAAGAACAAACTACAGAGGGAAGAAAAGGTTGAACACAGGCTGCTTCTGCCCTGAAGCAGAGAAACCCATTAAGATCCATCCACCTCTTCCCACCTCAGTTTCCTCTTACCAATTACTAAGCACAGGCTGGGGCATTTCTTGTATGCTTACTGAGATGTGGAACCTGCTTTTATCAGTACGTTACTCACACATATCTAGACAAGCTCAATGTACTGTAGCATAGTCTACAGCACACTGATTTGTGGAGGTTTTGAGGTAGTTTTCAAGCTGAAAGTGAAAGCCACATCTTTCAGAAAAAAACCAAACCTCTTTCTACTCTTTTTTTTTCAGTGTTTTTTTTTTATTATTGTTTTATCTAGAACGCTTACCCCTTTCAACTGCACTACCAGTTCACCCACTGAAATCTCTTGGTGCAGACGAAAATAATCAAGTTTGTAAAATTATATTCTCAGCCATTACTGAAAACGGAGCAAAATTGTGTAATACTAGTTCATTTTAGATGTAGAGAACAAACTTCTATAGTCTGGTTATAAGAAAGTGACATACAGTCAAAAAATAATTCTGTATAGTCTACTGCCACAGTTTGACAGACAATCCACCACCAGTAAGCATACTTTTTTCAGTATAGTGAGTTAGTAAAATGATAATTTCCTTCCCAATAGACCCCTGAAAATGCTTTATGTGTCCTGCATCTCACCGGTTTGTTTCATTGAATTTTTAATTACAAAATACAAATAGATTTTTCTAAAGTTTTTTTGAAGACAGGAACCTAATTAGCCCTTACAATTTAATAAAGCACAAAGTCCAATAGTAAAATAAATCAGCATAATCGTAGTATTTTCCAGACATTCAGGTGTTCAAGTCTACACTTGATTCACCCATCAAACTTCCATAAAAGCATGCAAAATAATTGAAGCAAAACGTTCGAAGAACACAAAACACTATGGGAGTGGCCATAAGAATATTAAGTCATCTATCATTTAATATCAGCATATTAATATTAGCTAAAATACAAAATTCTTTGATTGACAGGATCTTCCAACATGAAAACTTTACATAACTCTAATAACTGTTTTGCTTGAAGAAAGATTTATTGTACCAAGAAATTGCTGTGTAAGAATAAATGACAAATTTAGGTCAAGGAAGTGCCAGGGACCAACTCTCTTGCTCTGGACATTTCTCCTACATCATGAAGCAGCTCTGTCATAGAGCAGCAAGTACCCCGAAGTTATACCTCTCAAAATGGCGCACACGGTAAAATGTCCAGAAAGGACAAAATATTCTTCCTTCCTTATGGGTATACAACAAAACAATTTCACTCACTGAACATACAGCGTTTTGTGAAACATATTCCAGGATTAGCACTCAGATGACTGAACATTTAGGCCACAGGAAAGCCAACTATAACAGCACTGGATTGAGTTGCACTGTCATTCAGGAAAGTACAAAAATCTGTTTCATTATAGACATTTTTGTCCTTGTTTAGTAGTAGTGCTCTTAAGCTGTTCCTGTTGTTGAATAGAGGGTATTTTTACTCCTAAGCACCTATGGTATTTTCAAGCATACTTCAAAGATAAAAATTATTAAACATAAAAAAGGACAAAACTCTTCTGAAAGTCCAAGCACTTGCTTGAGATACACTTACAAAGCTGTTATAGATGAAAACACGTCACTGAGTCATAGTAAATGCTTGCAATCACCCACTGGTAATTTAAAGAAGCTTTATCAGCTCAAGCATCTTCTCTATTCGTATAATACAAAAGGACAAAATGGAACATAGGTTAGTAATATCTTATTTCCGTTAATTTTGAAACCAATAAAATCCAAGCAGTATAAAACCACTTAAATTTATAACAAAATAAAGAAGGAACATATTATCTATTCAGAAAATGTTTGTTCCAGACTGAGACGGTTGCATCACATTATCAGGGACAGAATATTGTGTGAGTCCTGTAAGTAAATCATTCAAGTTCTCAAATTAAATTTTCAAGGACATAATTTTTTATATATATCTTTATGCTGTCTTATCACTCTTACATAGTCAGAACAGTAGGAGAAAAATACTAACTTTTAATGCACCCTGGATGTCTTTAACGAAGGTCAGGTTTTTGCAGCAATTCAAGAACAGGCAATCAGCGCGCATCAGATTTTAAGTTTGAGTTACGTTATCTAAAGTATCTCCTTGTAAAATAATGGAGCAGTATTTTTTTCATATCTGAGCTCTGCAGTCTGACTTCTACAGCTTGCAATTTTCTCGTGCTTTAGATGGGGGAAAGGAGATGCTGAGGGTGAGACTTACTGTCTTTTATAAACAAAGCTACTGCATTCCATTATTAGGAAACTATCACATAGGGAGACATAATATCCTATAAACATAAGACTCTTATAAATTACGCAGTACAGCGTTAATGAGAAGGGCATGAATGTCTGTACAAATTTCACCAAACAAATGCAAAAATGACAAACACTTCAGCTGTTCTAAATAGAAAAGTTTCAAACACCGGCTTCATACATTAACCTCACAAACACAGTATTAAAATGATCACAAGAAATAATAACAAGATAAGGCTCTCAGCAGTAAAAACTGATGATTTAGTTTAATTAACAACAGCTAAGATCACCTGACAATTCTCATTTTGAGTTTTATTGGAATGGGATGGATAACTTCACATTCTACTTTACTTCATGCCACTTGGATGAAAATTATCCAGAATGTCACACGTGCAAGTTGTGTAATGAAGGCAGTAATGGTGTGTTGGCTTCCAGGGCCACTTCAGTGTGGCTAGGAAACTGCAAGAGCAGAGAGCAGGAGGATGAGATGGGGGAACAACACTGAACTGTGGATGGCTCTGAAAGGACTGCCTAAAGTGATTTATCTCGCATCACTCAAATTCTAGTAGATGCAGACCTAGAATTTAAAAGATAATTTAATAACCTACGGGATGAGAAGGGGTGCTTTGTTTAATTCTCTCTCTCTGTACCTTTAACTCCTGAAAATAAAAGATAGAGCAGGGATCCCAGAGATGAAATACTTCATCGCATATTGCATCACTACCAGTACATAATACTGTACCAGTACATGGAACGAAAGAAGCATCTTGTAATAAAGCTAAATTTTCAGCATGTACTTCCAGATGAGCGTGCTGCAGACAAGCAAGACAAACACATGAATACTCTACTGGGAATATTAATTCTGACACACCTTAATTTCACAGTCTTGACATTTTCTGCTATTTTTATATACTTGTGTACTTCAGTTCTGCCCAGAACAACTGCTTTTATAAGCCAACATTAACAGGCACAAAAAACTTCTATTAGCCACTGACTGGTCATTTTCCCACTTGGGTTGCTGCTTGTCTTCTTTTAAATAGCAAATGACAACAAGAAATGAGAGTCACCTTCTCATGCACAGGAAGCCCAGCACTGACGCTGATGGTATCATTATTTCACTGCTCCTAAGAAGAAACTGCCCTTCTAAAATGAAGCACACTATCAACTAAAAAAAAAAAAAAGCATTTCTGGTAAATAATTTAAAATGTGGTAATACTGGATTCTGTATATATCTGCTATTTTTCAGGTGAAAAACTCCAATGTTTTACTATCAAAATATAAAGAAGAATTCACCCTGTCAACATTTCAAGTTAGCTAAAATGTTTTGTATTCAACTGAGTTTTGTCATTATAATTTAAAATTAAAGTTATACCAAATCATGCACCTCGTGGTTCTGATAGATGCTCACTAAAGAAATGGTTTGTACTCTCTCTAAAAAAACCTGCCAGAAGATTAAAAATATTCTAAAAAAAAAAGATTTCTTCTCCCAAAAAATGTCAACCACAAGTTCAAAGATTTTAAAGCTGTTCACCCCTAGACAGGAAGAATAAATATAATTAATTCATTCTATCCTAGAAATATAACCACTACGGATCAAAGCAATACATTTAGTTATTTGTACAGGAGAGACAGAGATGTTTTACATGATATTCAGTTAGTGAAATTCTGCAAAAAGATTAGAGAGAGAAATTTAGTATTGCCGTAAGTTTCTAAGTAAAATCTTACTGCAGTCAGACCCCAGATTCTGTAATACTTAAGCCAAGGAAATCTCACTTTTTCCCACCACATCTTTTCATTTTCCTCACCCACATATGCTATCCTAGCACATGGTTAATAAAAATAACTTCCATGACAGAAAAAAAGACATTTTGAACTTCATAAGACACTGTCAATTTGAAATCTGGTCTATTTCAAAAAAATATATAATTCAATATATACATCCAGGTCAAGTTTCGCCTGTCTTCCAATATCTGTCCATATAAGCAAATTTACAATTATGCTATTAAAAAAATAAATAAATAAATCACTGCTGGTGTAGGAAACAAGCTAACATAATTTACAAATGTAACATACAAAAAGTTGTAAGAATTAATTATATGTAATTTGAAGATCAGGCATAAGAGTACATAAATGAAGAACAATTATTTTTCTAGAAGAGTAGTCTTCAGGTTTGTTTTTTAGAAGTAAACCAACTTTTGAAATGGCATTTAACTTCAAAACAGAATTTAAGGACTCAAACAACTGAATTAAACTTTTGGGGCTTTGTAAGACAAAGCACCAAATAGAATAAATTCTGCATCCAAAATGAGATATTTAGAAGTCACTGAAAGAACCCAGCAATACAGTGGGAGCTTCCAGATCTTTCCAAGACTTTAAACTAGTTGGAGTCATTCAGCACATAGATTTGTTTTCTTTGAAACCCTGACTTCTGAGCAATCACAGAAGTCTCCACAGCTAAAGCAAAATCTTGGTTGTGAGGCTGAGAAAAAACCTAAAACTCAAGACAGACAGTTGAATCTTACTTAAAAGATGTTACTGCCTTTGTATCCCAGAGAAGCTTTGAAAGTCAGCTTAGAGATGGAAAATAATCACGATATAGTGATAGTCACAATCACACCCTGTATCTTTTTAAGTGTAAGCAGACTCTACATTTGTGTTGGCCTGAAATTGAGTTTAACCTAAAAATATTATGGAAACTTTTCCAAAGGTTGCCTGACTTTTCATCAGTTTATAGTCATTTACTTCATATGCAAATTCTTCTTCTCTTCCAGGCAATACTAGTTTCCACTCCACAGTGGTACATCAGAATAACTAAAGCATATGAAAGATTATTCAGTCAGTCTACCTTGTCTGCTCTTTTGGGTTGGAGTAGTTTTTGTTTATTTATTTATTTTCTTTGAGAGGAGAGAAAAAAACTAAACAAGGCAAAAGGTGATGGTAAACTTTCTCCGCACCTGACGAATTTTATTTAAGAACCCAGTAGGTCAGTGCCCTTGGTAACAGACAAGCTGTCAATGCCGGCAACACTTCACTCCTCTTGAGTCAACACAAAACAACTCTAGCTTTTCTCTCCATTGAGTACAGAAGGTACCTAAAGAAATTAGCATAATTAGGCTTTGGAATACTGCTGAAGAGCCATATAGATTCACTCTCCTTACAGAATTTGAAATCTTATTTAGGAAAACATAATTATTTTAGGTTACTGAGTTTTACAATAGACAAACAGAAATTATCTCCTAATTTAGGAAGTCCATTAATCTGCTTTGCTCATAAAAGACTTCTTTAGCAGCTGACAGGGATATCAGACAGATCGCCATAAGGTCAGAGTTCTGTTCAATACCATTTGTTTGGAAGTGACATGTGCCTTGTAAATCAAAGTGGAGGTTGGGAGTAACTGTTTGCCACCAAGGATTTTAAACAACTGGGCACATCTTGCCATTTGGCAGCCGAGGAAATAAGTTCCAAAGCTATTTCCCTAAGAGGTCTTGCCCAGACATTATTATAAAAACAAATCAAATGAAGCAGGAGTAGTCTGGCTCAAAGATATTAAAATAAACAAACACATTTGTCATTACCCTCAGTAAAGCTGCCCTGTTCTTTTGGGGCACAAGGGCCACTCCTCCCCTACATCACAGCACACACACTCTGCCTCCATCACAGTAAGAAATTCTACTCCAGAGTAGCATCATTCTTCTACATCCTCTTGTTTCCCTGAATTGCAATGCCATTTAATTCCATCAGGTGGGAATCATGCCCAAAGGAGAGCCCAACAGTTTCACAGAATCCGCAAAGATCCCCCACACTTCTAACAACGGGGATGTACACAAACTTCAAGCACGACTTCTTTACTCATGTAAAAGCAATTGCTCTAAGTGAAAACACTCCACAATCCTGGAATTTATGAGAGTCCTATCGTATTAGCCACGAAACACAGTGGTTAGGAGGGAAATAAGAGACCTGTAATACTGATTGCACCCAGGGCTATTTGGGAAACTGATCTCCCTCTTCACCTTGACACTTTCAGTTATGCCCTTGAAGCCTGTATCTGAATCCTGAAATACTTAAGCTAGTAAAATGGTGAGGTTGTTAACACTGAAGGCTTTAGCCTCCTGGCTAGTTCTCAGCTAATAGGAATTTTTCTGTGCAGCGTCAGTGCTGTGGAGAAGGATGTTATTTGCTCCTCCTCATATGATGCTCTCATTGCTGGAGAGCAAGAAAACACTGTCTCACCTATACAAAGGTTCCAGGAGGTCTGTTTAAAGTTTCAAAATATGAACTCACAGAACAGCTTTCCCAATCCTTCTAAAAGTTACTTCTGCAAGGGATGACTCAAGCCATCAAAAGAATTTTAGAGACTGAAAGGAAACAGCTTTCCTGCCTCCAGCTTGTATCTGTTCTGTGTTTAGGCCCAAAGGGTATACCTGCCACTCACAGAATCTTCTCAATTCATGTTAACTGGAAGATTCTTCGTGACTACTGAAAGTACTTTCCCACAGCAAATAAGCAGAGATTTATTCTGATTTGATTCAGTATCTTTACTCACAGAATTAGTTCCAAGAACTTGCAGCTCTGGTTCACCTGATTCCAGAAGCTTCGCCACCATATGAAGGAAACTTTCCACAAATGGTTTTATGCTTTGAGAATGGCAAGCCATTAGAAGTTGGTCCAGTGCTTCCATGGCAATGAAAACATACCTGAAAATTAATTAGAGAGACTCACATAAAGATGTGTCACATTTATCATTACCTGAACGAGTTCAATTTAGATCCTTATTGCTACAAAAATTAGAATAGAAAAAAATAAAAGGCACCTAAAAATGGAAGTTTCAGCCAGCTCCAAGACAGACCCATCACTTCCCAAAGCTGAGCCCCTCATCGATACTGATAGCACCCAGGGAGGAACACAGTGGAGCAGACAGCCGCATGGCTGACCATGGAAGACCCCACACTGGAGGAGGTGGACGTGTCCTGAAGGAAACTACAGCCCATGGAAAGACTGTGCCAGAGAAGGCTCCTGGTAGGATGTACAGCCCCATGGAGAGGAGTTTTTCTGGCAGGACCTGCCATCTCTGGGGGATCCACATTGGAGCCAGTTCGTTCCTGAAGGCCTGCACCCTGCCGAAAGGACCCACGCTGGAGCAGTTCTTGAAGGACTGCCTCCCATGGAAGAGACTCAACAGTGGAGCAGGGGAGGAGTGTGAGTAGGAAGGAGTGGCAGAGACAAGATGTCATGAAATGACCACAACCTCCATTGCCTCCATCTCTGTGCATTGCTCAGGAGGGAGGAGGTAAAGAAGTCAGAAGTGAAGTTGAGCCTGGGAAGAAGGGAGGCTGAAGGGAAAGCGCTTTTAGCTTCATTTTCACTTCTCACTGTCGTATTCTGTTATTAAACTGGCAATAAATTAATCTCCTCCAAGTCATATTTTTGTTGCCCATGATGGTAACTGGTGAGTGATCTCCCTGTCCTTATCGTAACCCATGAGCTTTTCATCTTATTTTCTCCCCTGTTGGGCTGAGAAGAGAGCAGCCGGGTGGGCACCTGGCAGTCAGACAAGGTTAACTCACTACAAAGAGACTGGGCCTGTCTTGCCTCCTAACTTGATCAGAACAAACATGATTAAACACAGTTACATGCTAGCACCTATTTTTAATGCTGAAACTTATTTCCTTACCCATAGCGATGTCGGACAACATCTCTGCTCAGCCTCTCTGCTAGGTAAGCACCAATTCGATCCAGCTTTTCTGGTGCAGAAACTGCATAGAAAGTCAACTTCTCCATATCAGCTTTAACAAGACCATCCTAAAAATAGCCATAAAAGTATAAATAAAAAAGTTCACAGAAAGTATAAAGTTTTAGAAGAGTTTTGCATTTTGTCTACTCAACATTTAAAGATCTAAGCTGTATGGATGGGAAAAAAAGTAACTTTTGAGCAAAACTGCCAACCATTTAGCTGCAAAAATCAGAAACATATTTCACTTATTTTTGTTGTTTTAAAGAAATGAAGTAACTATCTTCCCTTATGGCTTTTTTTGGTTTTGTTTTTGTCTTTTTTTTTTTTTCCCCAGGGGGAACAGGTATTCCAAAAGAAGGTATTTAGTGAGATATGTCACCAATTCTAAGTCATACTTCTTCCCTACTGCTACAGTGTAATTTTTTTCCTTTCCCATTCCCCTCAAAAAAAGTATATTTGATGCATGATTTTGACGTTCTGTACAAACAGGATTGTAGTTTAAATATTTTATACTGTAGTTCAACTATTTTATTTCTTCAGTGTCATATCTTGCCCAAGGCTGACATACTGGGTACCTGAAAGCTGACAGTTAGAACAAGATCAAAGATGACTATATTAGTTCCAATATGACCTGTGATACAGCTCTCCTCAGACAGGGTTATAGTTATAACTACCAGGTAAGTAGGATAAGGCTTTTTGTCTTTTTGGGGGGGTTTTGCTAGTTTTTTTTTAGTTTGCAGGGTGGTTTTTTTTTGCTAGAAGTTCACAAAAACATTATTTTTCCAAATAAATGACTTTAAAAGACCTGTAACTCTGTGAAACATCATGGAGCGGCTTGTGTCCTGCGAGGAGCCAAGGAATACTGACAAAAGCAGAGCCTAAGGAGGACCAGCTGAGCTACTGAGATTAAAGCCGTAAACCTACAACTGTAGCAATTCTGAGCGTTTCTAAACTTGTATCAAACAAACAGACGAAAACAAGCCAATCTATAAACCTATATTGTTCCACACTTTCGACATACTGTCTACACGGGGAACATCTCCTTTGAAACCAGTAACATACGCTGACATAGTAACCAGCAAGCAGTAACTATGCATTTCAAAGAAAAGCCCGTGTACTTTGTAAAACATAAGCCAAACATTACACAAATGCTGACTGCTCTGCTTAGTTCTACTGTAATACAAGGTAGCAAAATCTGGTAACACATTTTAAAGCATAAGGTTTTGACCAGTCTGAACTACCACATGATTATGCAGAGATAGAGGCATTACTAAATGGTAACACAGAAGTTACTTATTTTCACAGAGAGTGAGAGCAAGGCTTTAACATAGCTCCCAGATTGTTCCAGTGAAATGAAAAAACCCTACATGAATAACTGGAGAAATAAAAAGCAACAACAAAAGCCCCTTTTGGATCACAACAGTCTGTCAGATCATTAAAAACTTACCACAATCAATACGACAAGAGTTAGAAAATTAAAATCCTGTAGAAAGTCAGAAAATGTTCACACCTGAAATTGTAACAGGTGTTTGTGCTTCTAAGCAGTTATGAAGTCAAGTGGTACCTCTGGTGCAGAACACTTGGTTTAATTAAAGCTCTATTTCTCTGAACAAAATGTATTACTTTTACTCTTCAATATGCACAGCCCTGCTTTATAAAGGGAATTAGACCAGATGATCTCTAGAAGTCCTTTTCCAGCTGAATTATTCTGGTGACCTTCACTAAAGCTATGAACTGCAAAAGTAGAAATCACTGTAACATCTTAAAATAGAAAAGAGAAAGAAATTTAAAATTGCTATAGCATTAGTTACTATCCAAAAATTCTCAAATACCAGTCTCTTAAAGTTCTAAAGTCATCACTCACTTTTGGATCTTCAGGAAATATGTTATCTACCAGACGCTTGTAGCGAGGTCGCAAAGCAGCACAGCAGCAGCACACTCCTGCAGAGAGAGTTATCCATGAGAACTTAGAATCACGTTTCAGGAACCCCAGTATTTTCATTTGAAGTGACTGGCTGACAAGCAAGGCAGAAAAAGACCCACTGAATGCACCTGCTTGTTACCATCAGCAATAAAGCAAAATCAAGGTAATTGGAACTGACTGAGATGTCAAATAAGCAAAACTACTATTATAACGTCGCACATGAGCAAGCATCTTGCGTACTGGAAATGCATCTGTCATCCAGCCATGCTTAAAAACATGCAGAAAAATCAAGAAATTTCAAAATTTAGTAATATTAAACCCAAGGTTAGTTTATTTGCTGTCTTATCTTTATTCTGAATAATAATTTCTAAATATATCTAAATATATATTATGATCACTCTTTCACAAAGAAAGCCTACTACAAAATCTTCTCTTTTCAGGCAAACATACAAAGCAACATAAAGCATAATACACAAAATAAACTCTCCCTTCATTATCCCACTATTTTACTGGGCATTGGATGAAAGACAGTCACTTGAAGAAAAGTATTTTTCTGATCTACTTTCTATTCTACTATTAATACTGTAGTCAGCTAACCAGAAAAATACATGTAACTTGCAATTTTATAAATTTAAGAAGAGTCATACTGCTTGCTCTGACAAGATAGAAACCTACAAAGTATGTTTTGGGTTTTTTTTCTAGCATTTAGGACTATAACTTTGGAATAATTCCATTTCACCTGAAGTAAAAACTTAGCACAAAAACAAAACCAACAAAAAACAAACAAACAAGCAAAACAAACACCTGAAAAAAAATTTCTAGGTATCTGTCCAATTGTTTTATCAGCACAAATTTATTCCCAAGGAATTTTCATGTTTTAACAAATCAAGTTTTAAATGTTTCAGTGGACATATCAAACTAACTCACTGGTCAGGCCTTAGGTTAATATTAAAGCAGCTCTGATACATAAGAATCCCTAAACTGGAAATAATGTACTGAATAATAATATAGCAAATAGAGAAGCAGATGAGTGGCTCTCTAGTGTTTCAAATCTCACTGCCTAGGCATTCAGAGTAGGTAAGTATCTTACAAATATTTTACTAAAGGTATTAATTTATGTACTCAAAAAAATCATAAAACACATTCCTAAAAATAGTAAAAGCTGCAAACGCTTTTGCTGCAAATCAAAATAGGGACAATAATAAAGAACATCTTGGCAGTAACGTTGATGATTATAATTTATCTGCGAATTTTTCAGGATGTGAAGAAGCACTGGACAAACACACAAGGATTTTATTTTTTTTACTTAAAACACCTAGGTAACTTTAGTTGTTTCTAATCATATTTGTCAGAACATCTAGGAGGTTCATGACAGAGACTCCCTGCTGTACTCATTTTTATTACAAGACTCTACAGGAGTAGATACTGTCCTTTTATTCCATCTGTCTTCTGATACCACATCTCCTTTGGACAAAAAAAAAAAAAAAAAAA
>VWZK01012356.1:1060655-1101520 GCA_013396935.1 Baryphthengus martii
AAAAAAAAAAGAATCGTGGTCATAGTCTGAGAGCTTAATTCTTGCAATTTATTTAATCAGAAACAATTATTAAAGACAGATCTATGATTTTCGAAGCACACTTTTAAGTTTGCCTCAGTGGTCTTTTAACTCAATTCCTCAGTGTCATATATGACCAGTAAGACAAACACAGACTTACAACTTTGATACATAACTACGAAAACAAAAAACATGCAGGGAATACACTGGAACACTGAAAATTTTTGCTACTACTGTTAAGTTCTTCATATGACTCCTTCTGTTGATATCTTCTACTCACAGAAGTGTAACCAATGCAAAAAATCTACATTTACATAAAAGCTGGAAGTCCTAGACAGTCCTAAATCAAAGATATTTCATGTGCCGCTGGAAAACATAGGTATCAGAAGAGGTTAAAAACCTACTCGAATGAAATCAGAAATAATTCAGAGAGTTGTACAAGTATATTCTATTAAAAGCAATGCTGCGTAACATTTTAGAAGCAAAATCATGATAAGAAAGCAGTAACTCCTTAATCTCCAGTGCATCACTCAGCATTTGGAAATTCAAGTAGCGCCATCACAATCCACCAAAACAAGACGTAATATTGTTAACTGTTTCCTGAGTTCTGCTTGCAGCTCCGCATCTGGCTCAGCACTCTTTGTACTTCTGTTTTGCCATTTCATTTTCTCCCTTCTGGGCCACTAACACTGCGCCAGAGCAAACACTATGTTTGATTACTGCTAAGTATAACAAAATATTCTTACAATAACTATAGCAAATATTTTGCTACAGCAATCTAAGACACAGGGAGAATAGAAAATAATGGAAAATACTGTATGCAAGACAGAGGCAATCAAAAATTCTTCTCGAGTGAGTTTTTCCCCTCTTGAAGTGACAGGAGAGAAAATCCTTGCAAAGAACCACACACTGAAGTTTTCAAACAATGTGTTAGAACTGCGGTAATTCCATAAACTGACCATACAATCTGGATACAGTCCGTCCTTTGAGAAGGTTGTAGTATCAGGTGACAGCACCAATTCATTCTGACAGCCTTAGCAGAAGGTTTCAGTTAATGGAAACTCAATGCTGTTCAAATACGGCTCTTCAAACTTAGGGCACACAGTGAATTTTGACATTAGAAAAAGGCCGAACAACGAGTATATTACATAAGGTTTAAAAGTTTTCTCTGCTCCCTATTCTGGATTGTCAGTGGTATATTTACATTGCTGTATTTTTAATTATAGTATAGTTTACATGAACCTCCATGTGGCTTTTCAAACAATTCACTATCATCAAAATATAAACCAAAAATTACTATGAATTTTAATGTCATTAAAAGAATGTTCTAAATTAAACAGAACCTTCAAGCATTAGAAAGCTAGCTAATCTATCAAAGCTTTCAGTCTCCAAAGACATTTTCAGTAAATAAATTTAAGGAGAACACTCACAAAAAGTGACAAAGAACACTGAAAAAATAAAACCAAAAGCAAAACCCAAAACAACTGACAGTCATGAGACACATTTTGTGGGAAGATTATTTATCAGTGCTCAGTGTTTTGACATAGTCAAGAAAGATTAATAAAAACCTAGGAATAGAGTTTTTTTTTTAAAAAGTATGAACATATAAAAAAAACACACACACACACAAAAAAAGATCAAGCTTTTAAGAACATACATTTAAAATAGACCGAATTTTAAAAAATAAAACAAAATCTAGTAACATTTCACTACTTAGACCAGAAAAGATGAATGTTTTAAAAGATGGGAGAGAAGCTGAGAAATTAAAAATGAATTCTCTCTTTCTTGGATACAAATTTAACCCAGATCAAAGTTGATCCAAATAAACAGCTCCATTTCCCACAAATAAGCTGTTTGGTAGGTACACGGAACACAGTTACTAAGCCAGGTTAAAGGAATCTGTTCCATTTTATGCAGGTTTATCACTGAAAAGTTCTCTGACAATTCCCTTTCGGAGTCAGTTAAAATTTGCATTTTAATAGTCCACCTCTTGAAGACATGTTTATGTCATTTTCTACAAGTAAATATGAAGGTTAAAGTGGTACCTACCAAGAAGTTCACACTGTCGCATGATAGTCAGCGTAAAAGGTTTACAAAATACTTATTATTTATTTCAGCAACAGTGGGAGTTTCCCATTTTAAACATGCATGTTCTCTTCTGCTAAAAGCATCCTGTAATCTGTATTTTACATGTTAAGGCTGTACAAATTACTTCCCTTCTGCACAGGTACTTCTTTTTACACGCATTTATTTTACAGAATAGCAGTAAGAAGAAAAAGTCCACGTTATCAGAAAATTGTAATTTCACCTACCCAAGCACATACATGGTCTTGGTTCAAAAGCAGAATTATAATCATAGGCTTTTTCTTGCTCAACAGTTGGAACTTGAACATACTGCCTCATCCTGGATATGATTTCTCTCCCCGAGTACTCTCTCCTTTTTCAGAAAGTTGCTCTCTCACCCTGGCACAGAAGCAGTTACTTCTCGGGAGGGCTCTGCAATACTGTAAGCTTATCTGATTAGCCCTGGGACATCTACATAAAGCCACCAAACACGTGAAAAACTTCAGTATCAAATTCAGTTAACAAGACCAAGCACAAGAAAAGAGAAAAGAATAAAAGTAAAGATAGATCACGAATGTGTGATTCACAGCTCATCGACTGAAACTGGACAGTTAGTTTCATTATTTCAACTTCCCCAGAACTTGCAGTTCATTATTTTGGTGACTAGAAGTAAAAAAAAAAACAGTATAGTTTCACAAAAAAACACCTATGTTAGTCAACAGCCACATATCATTGTGGATTGATTAATACTTCAGCAAAACATACTTGCTTGATTTTGTTGAAGAACAGTCAGAAAAAAATTACTTGTCAGACTTTTGACCAAAAAAGCTATTTAAATAGCAGGGTTTATCTTTAAGATTAGGGAAGCACTTAAAAAATTAATAGGTTGGTGAAATTAACATTATCTCTAGTAATACCTAGAATTTAAGAAACAAGGATTACAGAATTTAAATCCTTAACATCCTTTCTCACAAAGATTATGATATATCAGGTAGAAAATCAATTCTGAATTAAGCATTTCTGAAGTGACTTTCTGACTTCCAATTACTTCTCAGAATTTCATCGTTTTACTTCCTACATTACAACCATTTGGGTAACACAAGGGATTTTCATATGGGTATTTTTATAAACCCTAGACATTATAAGGTATTGCTTTTAATAACATCACAACTAATAAACTCCACTAAATAACAATTCCATACAAATCCTAGACTCAAGAGACTAATGCTAATAAACTAGTGTTTACTGCAAAGAAATTCAGAGAAAAGACTAAACTGCACAGAAACTGTAACCACATAGTTTACTAAAGAAACCCTCTGGTGTGAATTGGAAAAATACCCATGGTAAGAAAGTTTTATTTCAATTGAGTTTGTCTGGATAGTCCCTGCTACATCTTACTCATACAAAATTAAAGAAAAACAAAATGCTCAAGCTGGCTTTAAACATAAAACACCAAGTTCTGTCCATTGGGTTTAAAACTGCCAGCTTATTTTCCTCTATCAAAACCCAGCAAAACAGAAAACAAATGTATTGTACTATTTATCTTACACAAGAATTTCTTGCAAAACTTCATAATGCTGTCTAATACTGTTATCAATTGTTTGCATAACATTAAGAACCTGAACGAAGACTTCACGTTCACTCACTAAATACTTTTGTTACATCCCAGGCCTGGATCTGGTCATCCATATCTTTCTTGTCTATCTTCCAAGATAAAAAAAATAAACAAACAAAAAGCTTATTCTATCAAAAAATAGCGTCATTAACATAGGAGTTTGAATCTACATATAAATGCACGTTTTGCTAATATCAAGAAACTGAGCAATCCCAAAATTACATTTACTTGCTCAATGTACCTAAATATAACTACATAAAAATTGAGCGCTTCACTTCTATACATTAAAAATAAATTTTACTTACTTTCCTATATCTCAGATGAGAAATATACACATATAAAAAAAGAAATTTATTTCAAATATCCAGAGGAAAGTGCATAAAGTAACACTTCAACCACTACACTAACTATACCTGGTTAGTTTTAACTGTTACTATCAGTTGATGCATTTAATTCAGACCTACAAATTTTCAAGGGCATTCCTCTTCCACTGCTTGAAAACAGATCAAATATTTTAGAACATGGCAATTATTCTGGCCATATAAGGGAGTTAATTAAAAATATTCTTCAACCTGCTATAAAAAGAACAATTGGTGTAAGGCCGCGTTCATCCACCACCGCAATGTCCCCGTAACGCACTCCCAGAGAGGAGAGAGGGCTCGGAGAGAAGAGAGAGCACAGCACTGAGAGAGCATGAAGTGCCATCCCCCAGCTAAGCCTCTCCTCCTCCTCCCACCCCAGTGCTACTTGATTTCTAAGCAGCTGGTTTCTCGTCTCCCTCCACCAAAACGCCGGAAAAAAAATGTCCAACATGCAGATGAAATTTGTGGCCCGAGAACACGATATTCATCTTTATGTCAAGTTCTGACCTCCACGACTCGGTAACAGCCAATGTGGAAAACTCCATCCACTATCTCGGTTTGGAAATTTTTCATTTATTTTTAAAAACATGTTGGTGCTCAGACAATTTGAAACAAATAAAACCCCAACTTTCTCCCAAGAATTTATTCCTACAGGAGAGCTGTAAAGCTAATTATGATGCTAACTCTGGTGCAAAATGACTTCAAGGTGTGTTCTTCTGCACTTGAATCAACGTGGGAGAGATGCACAGCATGATACAGCGAAAAGCAGGCAAAAAACATAATTTGAACATAAGCTTTTTGTGAAAACGAGAAATGACACTGCATGTCAAGTTACTAGTATGAAGTAGGAAAAAAAAAACAACAACAAAACCAACCTAGTCAGTAATAAGGCTTTCCACTTAGCTCCTTCAATGAAGTATTCTTTTCAGAACCATTAGTAATTAAAACAAATCCTCAGGGAAGATATTATCTTCAGGATGGTGCCTTTTAAAGATTTCTAATTCATTAAAAGGAAGTTTTCCGTTACATCAAGTTCTCCGGTTGCATTCTTTTCACAAGTTCCGCCACCCGCAATGTTTCCATACTGGCTCTTCTTTCTCCCACCTTTGTTGTTTTCACATAGTAACTTTGTTTTACTTGTGAAGAGAACAGAAGTGAACCACTCCCTCCTTTCCTACTCTGAAGTAGTACCAGAACTCTCTATTTTTAATGCAGCATTAAGAATATCTAAAGTTAATCCAGTTCCAGTGAAAGAAGCTCTATGGCTTACTGTGAATTTTGCTTCATAGCTCTTGTCCTTACTCATCCTCCTATTAAGTTGGCCATAACAAGGTCATTTACTTCTTGTCATTAAAGCAATACAAAAAGGAAATTTTGTCACTCTGACTTCAGAAGACACCTGGAAAGATACACCTACATAAATCTTATTGACTTCTCTCCATCGCAGCTGGCTTGGATAATTTGTTCACAGTAAAAGAAAGAAAAAAAAAAAAATGGGTATGTGTTCAAATGCCTGGCTCCTCCCAAGATCAGTGACTACAAGTGAATGGAGTCTCCCCAGCATAGTGATGATCCTGGCACAGAAATAGAGCTCCCAGTTCAAAGCCTGGCTTCACCTTCATCCTAACCTAGTCTCTAACCCACATGTGCAATTTTCAGAATACTGCACCCTTGAACACTTCACAGTCACAGAGGATAGCTTCAGATAACATGTAAATGTGTTGAAACCTTTGTAGGAACTCAAAGGCCAACTAACTTGCCTTACACTCCTCTGCAGGTTCCACTAAGGAGGGGGGCTGCAACACCTGCACCTCTCCTACCACCTTGTTCCACCTTTGTTGCAGGTAGGGAGCAACATCTAACATGGAAGACCATTCTACAGAAGATGCTGCAGCACCTCAGGACTGAGATGGACACTATGCTTGTAGGAAAGACATCATAGAAGACATGGCTGAAAGGCTGAAAGATAAGCAGCAACACTTAGCCTATCTCCAGGGTAGCCAGAGGTCAGTAACACGTAGTTCTTGAGGAGTGCCAGGGGCAAAGCTATTCTGAAAGGGTCACTGTCACCCTCTGGAGCCTTCAAACCATACTTCCGCTCAGCAGGTTGGACAACTACAGGTAAAATTATATATACTTGGCTAAATACTTCAGTAAGCTTTAGCGACGGCTATCTCAAGCCCAGGCTACAGAAGACCTCTCAGATACTCATGTTGGTCATGCCTTTTCTCCCCAGTCCCACCTCGAGGCAGCAAGACAGACAGCTAACAAGGACTTTCTCCATGCCAATTCTCTCACATCCAGTTCTAGTTTAGAATTAAAAACTAGATTTTCCACACTCCCTGTGCCACTGCATTTCCTCATAGATTACTGGACATAGCCTTCTTTCCCAGCAAGGAAGAGAGTTCTTCTGTTGTTTTCACACTTGTGCTCACTTCTGTTTTGCTACAGGAATTCATGTGGATTAAGCCTTTAAAGCAACATCCCATATTGACCTCTACAGGGACACCACACAGCTCCTATTCTCTGGTTACCAGTAAGATTCCTATGTCATTGCATTGAATGCATCAGCTACAAAGAGAATCTGCTAGCATACTTCAGAGACATGAACTCCAGAATACAAAATCAAGCAGAACTTTGGCTCTTCAGCTAAGCACCTTCAAAACAGCAAAATGTAGAGGAATCCTTCACCTCTGGACATGATCATCAGCTTCAATCTACAAGGTAGTAGACGAGGAAGAGTCTCATTCATCTACCTGCCCCAGTTTTCTACTCATTCCTGTCCAATTCCTTCATGAATTAATCTTGGTAACTGTCTAGAAATGAAGTAACATTCTTTGAAAGCCAAGTCATGTACACAGCTGACTTCCATCTTCAGTAATTCACAAGGTACTTGATCTCTACAGAACCACTGGGAATCCGAGCAGTCGATGATGGGAGAGAAAGTCCATATGCCATGTAAAGGGAAGGCCAAGATATTTCTAAAAACAGTGTACCCTGGTCTTTCGGCAGAGACATGCATTTAATCACGGAGTGGAAAACTCCCCCTCCCTCCCAAAAATCAATTTTTCTTGTCATGCATAAAAAAATAGGACACTTGGCATGCACAGTAAGCACGAGCCTTCTTACCCTTTTGTCCCATGACTGAGAAATCAACAGCAAACAATGCTGCATATGAGGGTTAATCAACTGATAGGAAAACCAGCTGCAAAGTGATTTCTGTAAATAACAACAATAGCCATGTTTTAATAAAACCTAAAATAACTATTAAGCCACATTTCAACATTCGGTGAACTGTCCATGTTTAGTTTAAAAGCACATAAAAACTTTGATGGAGACAGAATTAAGTTCTTCTCTAAAGCATCCAATTTCCTATCTTACATGCCCAGACTGCACACACAGAAATGGTAACAGCTGAAAAAATAAATTCTTCAGGTTTTGACACGGAATGGTTGAAATAAAATTGTTCATTTCTTGGCTACACTGAAGTGTGCTGCAAAACAAAGGGAAGGAATAAAAGGAGGAATGATGTTAATGATGTTACTAAGTATTATTTAAAGTGTGTTAACAGGAGTGATTTTCACTTTCTATGGAACTGCTCCTAAACATTAACTTTTCCAAAGGGGGTTAGGATGACGTGTACATAGAGAGAATTAACAGCTAACAGCTAAGAGAAAACAACAAGGCAAACACTTGTTCAAAATTAACAAGTCTTAAAGAAATCCATGCAGACTAAGAATATAGAAGCAACCACACAAAGCCGCTTAGGGTATCATGAGTGAAATAAACAGCCCTACAAAGAGCCATAGTTTTCCAGCTACATGTTCCTGTCTTCTTTTTTTCCTCTTAGCTTAATCAAAGGATATATTTACAGAAGTTACTATATTGTCTTTTCTACACTGAAAAAAAAAAAATCAGCTAAAAATCACCTGAAAAAAGTATCTAAGTGTTTACATAACAAAAGCATGTATTGTGTATTATTATGTAAATAATCTCCTATATTATTTTTGTGACCATAGTATTATAATAGTTACAGATATTCTGAAATACAGTTTTTTTCCTTTACTGGCCTAGGTCCAGCAAATGGCAAACTGCCAAAGGAAGCCCAAACCACAACATACCCTTGGCAGCTGTTTGTCAAGTTCCTGTGTTGATTAGTAGTCAAAAGATGGAATTAATACAGGGCAGCTTGAGTTTTGCATTCTCTGAGGTACTAGAATCAAGTAGCACACAACTTGAGATACTCCCCATCTAATTCTTCTCTAATAACCAAAATATGAAAATTGTATAATGTATTTATTTTAACACTATTCTAAGTAGTCAACAATGCTGTCAGAAAACTTCTAGGACTTGTACTGCCTGCAAAAGAAAGCAATTAAGAAAATTGCTTTTTTTTGGGTGAAAGGTCCCATTTAGAGTTTTAAGGTCTCACGGGTACCTGAGAAACACATTCCAAATGAGGAAAAAAAATATGTTAGAGAGTTATTAATTACAACTACAGCTTAATTTTCCCTAAAACCATTAAAATGCTTAGCCCATAAAATATTTCTATAGTCAGATTTAGGAATACATCTCCAGCCACGTGGATATTTAGAATGGCATTTCACAGGGAAATAAATCTCTCCTTCTCATTGATGATCTTGTTATTATTTATATGCAGAATAAAAACTAGAATTGCAAAAGACAAATAAATTCATTTCCCCAAATTGTTGTGAGGGAAGAAACCCCAAATGAGATTATGTGTCTCTTAAAATGTGTTAAGAACACTGAATATGAGTGAAAAATTTACTCATTTCTAATTCCATTTCAAGTGCTGTTTTCCTTCCACACTTGGCAAGAAAGAAAATTGTAATTTTAAAATTTTATTGGTTTTTTTTGTGGTTTGGTGGAGGGAAGGGGATGTGGGTCTTTTGTTTGTCTAAAGTACATGAAACAAATTAACTGAAAGCAGAAATATCAAAGAACAAAGAAAAAAGACAATTGCTATTTAATATTTCTGTCTTCCGTTTACTTTCATCTCAGACTAGGGAAGCCACCAGAACACACCAACTGCAGACTAGTTTTCTTTGCAAAGACAACTGGCAAAAAGCCACATGGTGTTTGGAAAGCTTAGGAAACAAAATGTTACATAGTTTAATGAAAAGCAATCAGTGCATTAAGCCTACTTGGAGAAGCACTCTGAAGTTACCAAAACAGTCACGTCACGGTAATCAAGAACAGGCCACACCAAGGAAGATCTTCCACTTGACTGATAAATCTATTTCTTAAATCACAGCAGTCTCTTTCTAACTGGCAGATATTTGACAGGACAGGAGATGTCCATACTACTAAGTTCCACAGCAGTAATTCAAGGGAAGAATGTGGGAAAACTACGTTTGTTGAAATCCTTACTTTTATTTATTTGCTCTCATAATTTGCATCTTACACTCAGTCATACAAGGACCTGCTAATCAGCACCTGAAGTCAGTTTAACATAAAAATCATTATAAATAAGACCTTGAAAAGCAACGTATTAATTGTTAATAGTGTAAGTAAAAACAAAAGAAAAGAATGAATAAAAAAAAAATAATAATAATAAAAAAAATCACACACATAGCTACCGCCATTCAAATACACTATTACAGTCAACCGGTGTTCTCCCCTGTATCACACATCATTTTTCTAGCCCAAGCAATTTCCTTTTAGTATAAAATCTGCCTTTAAGTTAAATATTTAATTGAAGTCAGGGAATACAGCCAGTAAGTAGGTTAGCTGTTTCTGAAAATACTCATTATCTACCAAACTCTGTTTCAAGCATCTGATTAAGTGCTAATATCTGGAACATAATGTCCAAAAAGAAAAAAAGTCTTAAACAAATGTATTAATACATGATTTAGGTATGCTTTTTTCCTTAGTAAAAGCAAGCATTTATAACATTCCTATCCAAATGCAGCCAACAAAATAAAGACAAACAAAAAAAACCCCTACCAAACCCACCCATGTTCCACAACAGAAATATGTTAAATGAAATTATCTGCAGAAATTATTGAATAGGGAAATTGAGAATACACTTGAGACAAATGAAAAACACATACTGCCTGTGCTGCAGAGGCTAACTGGCTACAATTTCTTTGGGTTTGTTTTGAAATACAAGGACTAATTAACCTTTTAACCCACAGTTTCTTTGTGATAAGGCACAGCTGAGTTGATTAATAAAATAGTTGTGGCTCAAAATGATCTGTATTATCACAGCAGTGAGAAAACAGGTTTGCTCTCTCAACATTTCAGATCTTGCATTTCAACTTCAGATGAAGACACCACATTTCTAAGCATATCTTGCATCAGTGCCTACATTCCTTGCACAAGAGAATCTATATATAAAGTGACAGCTACAAAGAACATCGGGCAAAAGCAGTGCTTTGGCAAGGCTGCTGCAATTACATAGCACTGCACCTCCACTACAGACTACATGGCAATACAAATGCCGATGCTGTGGATAATCAAAACCAAGCACTTTTCCAGTTTAAGATTAAAACAACAGATTGGAAACGTATTTATGCGCTATTACTGTCTTGAGACTACAACCTTAACATCCTTTCACCAAGGACTCAATGTAGCACTATAACCCCACGTTCATAGATGGGATTATGAAACAGCAACATCAGTAGAGAATGTCAAAATTCAGTATGTAACCAACAACTATGACAGAGACCAGCGCATGCAACTGAGCTGAGGTTAAATGAGAAGAACATAACCTTTGGTTATCTGCCAATGGTCATCTCTCTCCCTCTCAGTATCACATCCCAGTTCTGACTACAGGTCTCTTTTAGACATTATTGAGGGACATAAAAATTATTTTGTTCTGTGAATATTTCATGTACAATAACTTCAAGATTGACTTTGAAAGAGTCTCTAGGAACAGCTAAAGGCCCCAGAAAGTCTAATTAAGTCTCTGTGTTCAGTCTCTCCGTCATACCAGTATCTTGGCTTCTCCTGACCTTCCAAACCACAACTTTTAGAGACAGACACTCCCTAACTACTGTCCTGGAAAAAAGGGATAAAAATGCTACTAGGAACTCACATAGAGACTCATGAAATCAAGCAGGATGATATTGGAAGAGGGAGTTGATCAGTATGACCAGAGAACTCCATCAAACTTTCCTTTTAATTAGCCATTATTTTTCTACTTCATTTATAAAGAGTTCACTCTAGTATGACAAAAAACATTTTTGGAAAATACTTCACTCTAACAGCCTTTTCCAGAATTTATTCCAAAAGATGCTCAATGCACTTCTTTATGTGTGGGATGAGAGAACATCATGTGAAAAAACAAAACAGTAATACCAGACTTTCAGCCTTTACAGAGGTTTCCTGGTTTCAAGGACAAGTACTTTGAGATTTCAAAGTAACACTAAATAATACCAACCTGTTCATTAATATGCTCCGAAAAGAATCTTGTAGAATCTCTAGAGAAGCCTAACATCTCACATAGAAGCTTTTCCTTTCACATAGAATGAAGTTAAACCTTGAAGGCTGTCTCTGTGCACATTGATTACAAGTACAGCCAGTCACAACACAATGCTTACCCACATCAAAGTCTAATTGTATTTCCTCATCACCACAATTTTTGGAAGGAAAACGTTAAGTATTGTTATTTAGTAAGAACTGCAATATACATGTATCTTTTGGGCTACCTTCACTTAAATTCATTAATATACACAGAAGAGAAAGAAATGGCTGCATAGTTCTGAACGTCTCACTATGGAAAAATATTGAATCCGTTGTTTTGGTCTCCTTGAAGTCCTCTGACTCGCTAGTAATGCAGCCTCTATCACATTAAGACAAATAGTGTTAAAAACGACCCAGAACATAAACATACTTGGTTAAGAAAAAAAAATAAAAAACACATTAAAAATCTTACTTTTCCAGTTAATTGTTTAAAAAACCCGACACTCTCCTTCAAAAGTGAGTAACACAATACAGCCCTTAATAGTACTGAAGAGTGCAATGGAAACACAGCAGCAGTTCATCGTATTGCAAAAGCTGAATGATAGTACAGTTGGAACAATTCATGCCAGATGCTTCTGACGTAAATATACAATAGAATACATACATATTTGGCACTATTTTGTAACAAAACTTCATGTTTATAGAGGACTATTGATTTCAACTATTTACCACAAAAGCAGAGAACACTTAAATACTTAAAGTATATTTACCTGACAGTGGCTCAAACAACGTAACACAGAATTACTGTAGAGCATTTTAGAGTACTCAGTAGTCACAACTTATTACAAATATAATTACAAATAAGACATTGCAAAAAAAACCACAATAACCTCATACATTTCCTCATGAAATTAAACATTTGTGGACTTCATTACAAACCTATAATTAAAGTACACTGTAACTTCATGAAGACTTCTTTACCCTCTGGATAAAGCAGCCTGTTTTATCCAAAGACTCACATTAGTAATTTTACTAGAGATAGTGCAGGATTCTTACCAATACAAAAATTTTTTTAAAAGTTAATTGGAATTATTGCTATTATAACACATTTTAAAATGTGAGCCTTTGTGTAAAGAGAAATTTGCTACTCTTCAAGGTAAACAATAATTTCATTCTTAGAAACATCTGCCTCAAAAATCTCATTTACCTCTGAATGTTGAAAATTTAAAGTCTAATCGCTTTATATCCTAACAAGTCATTCTATCGCTATAAACAATATTGGTAGTTTTCCAAAGCTAGGATTATAGCTATGTCAGAATACTCTTTTATCTTCTGAATATAAGTATTTCAGAACATACGTTAAATTACAAAAATCACCAACATTAAACTGTGAACTTCTTATCGAAAAGGAAAATGCAGAACCCATACGAGGTTCCTTTAAAAAAAATATATGGAGATTTACAAAGGCAGAGGCTGAATAATATTGAGATCTCAAATATCTTAAAAATGACAGCAAGTATCATAATTTAGGGTGGGGGTTTTTTTATTTTAATTTTGGTAGAATTTTTAACCCCCAAAGAAAATACTGTAACAGTAAACAGATCTAATTACCATCTTAACGTACTTAAGGTAACAATACTTACTGCCAGGCATTGTTAATCAGGAATCCTGTCTTCTACTTTGCAAAAATATAACAAGCTATAAAGAAAACAAAAAATTAAGTCAAGACAACAGCTTTAGACTATTTATGTCCAAAAATATGCAGAAATTTATGCAGAATGAGCTAAAGTCACATTCTTTGTCTCCAGTATCAGAGGCTTTTACCACAGAAACTCAGATATGATTTTATCTGACCAGACTACAAGTAGGTTTTTCCAGTTCTTGAAATTCAGTCATTCTGTCCTTGCACTTGATGCCCGAGTAAATAATTTTCTGTGTATTTATTGAGATGACCTTTCAAACTGCCACTGTTCACAATGCTAAATGGTGTACATCCTTTCAGGATACTTGCACTTCAAATGGTAAATCACAGCACTTCTCCATTAAAATGCCTGCGAAAAGTTTATGTTCCATATAAAGAAAAATGATGCTGGGAAAAAAAAAAAAAATCTGCGTGTGGCACTTTTTACAACATTTTTCTCCCGGTATCAAAAAATAAAGATTTTAGAAGAGAGCAAGCTACTACAAACAACTGCTGCTCAAAGGAGTTTCCAAGCAAATACATATTTTTATAAAATTAACCCAACTGAAGTTACAATAATTTATTCTGGGAATAAAAATATCCTAATTACAGTCTAACTAATTAGTACTAAAACGCAAATCATTTGAAGATTTTTCTATAGTAAACCAGTGCATTGGGGTTTTATTAACTGCCAAATGCCACCCCTCTGTAAATGTACCTTTTCACTAATAAGAAAAATATCACAGAGATTGAGTTTTGCTGCTTTCAAAGATAAAATAAATTTAAAAAAAAATAAAAAATCAGCTCATAGTTGTTTATATAACGTACACCAAAAAAAACCAAACAAAACATTTCCAGACACAGATAATTTAAGAATAAACATTTCAATTGGTCACAAAGTATGTTTTAATGATCATGCACTAACGCAATGTTCACAGTTACCAAAAAACAAATTTTATTCTCACTGTATATGTATTTCAATTAAAGATTCAAATTTGCAAATAGCAACTGTGATTAAAAATAGCACCTCAAAGTAATGTATTTAAAAGATCCTATTAGAAATCTCTATGCCCCTCTCCACGGACAGAGTTAGAAGCAGCATAATTTCATAAAAGGAAACCCGTGCTGTGGATTAAAATGTTCAGACACATAGAAAAATGAAATCTCTAGAGTGTAGTTAAGAATTTAGCTGAGAAATTACAGAAGACAGACTTACTGATGGATTAGAACACAAAAATGCAAAGAGCGCGATGAGATGTTCAAGGGAGTCAAGTGTCACATTTTACCAACCAACAGGAGCTACCAGGAATTCAGTTTTGGTAGGTCGTCATTGTTGCTGTTAGCAAAGTTAACTAACTTCAGCAGATGTTCATGCAGAAATTACTAGAAAAGTTCTAAAGCAATTAAGACAGGTACGCAAACTGAAGATTTTTGGTTTTGCTTTTAAACAGTTTGCTGTTTAAATCCAGTTTGCTGGATTTCTAATCATTTTATGATCTATAACAGGAACAAAAATTTAATATGGAAGCGACCTGGCTTCTACATGCACAACAGGCTACACCATTTCCTCTCCAAAAAGTGATCAGTCACAGGCTCCTTGGGTCTAGGACAAAGTTTAGTTCGCAGATGCTGATATCTGATATGGTAGAACAGAACTAAAATAAAATGAAAAAGCTTCCCACCATGAGTCTGCTCTGCTGTTTGTCAGTGAATTAATTTTTGCAAAGAGAGAAGGGAAAAAGAAATCCAGAATTTGATGAAGTAGAACTTGTCTACAATTAAAACAAATAAAAAAACATGGCAAACGATGAGACATAATTTAGTTTTTCCTAAATGGTCTAACACTTACTACTTAACATATTGCATATCATTCTCTGATATCTAACAGATCACCAGAAGCAAGTTAAGGATGTCATGTACCTATATAATGCATCCTGCATCAAAGCAACTGACTCCTGGATTTCATAGAGGTAAATAAGAATCATGTCAACTTTTTTATGGAAGACTACAAGTTATTTTATTTTCCTAAGGCTATAATAGTAGTTGTAAACACAATTATAATCAAAGAACAGGGCTAGTGAATGTACTTTAAAAGGCAGATCAACACTCGTACGACACATAAGGGCCATTTCTCCTAACAAAACCTTTTTAGTTTAGTTTCAAGGAGATGCTATACAATTTGTCCGGGATAAGGAAATCCAAGGTCAATTTAATGTTATATCAGATTCCAGCAGCACTAATATAGGAAGAAAAAATACACTTTGTTCTACTTACTGGTTCTGATCACCATCTTCTTCCAATTATATGCTTACACGTGATTTTTTTTTTTGTCATTATTTTAAATAACCTGGGGTTTGAAATTAAAGGGTGGTTTATAAGCGGAAACTATTTCTTGTTATCACAAGATTCCATAAATGACACTGAAAGCCAAAAACAAGAGTAGTCGTATTTTTCCTGTCTGCCCTGTAAAAGATCTAAAATGGAAAAATCTATATAGCCTTGTGCTGCAGGTAAAGCAAGAGAAGACAGCACACCTGAGGTATTGCATTTTCTTTTATTAAGCCCACCATCATGTTATTCTATTATGTAACAGTATAAACGATTAACTTGATTTTGAGTGTGCAAAATGAAATTGGCAGCTGGGCACCTATCCATTCCTCCAAATTACGCCAAAGAAGAATACAAGTTTAAGCACCTCTGACAGTCAGGCAACCCAGGCTGGACAAGTATGAGCTGAAAAATTAAAAAAGAGACTGCACATTAAGTTTTTACATCACTTTGTTCCCCACTCATATTTCCTATTGAAAAATTAATCAATGCCTTTAGTTTTGAAGGTAGGCAAATGGCCAATGCAATGCAAGATTAATAAGTCACATGCTCGTTCCTAAATATAGACAGACAGGCTCCAGCTACAATTCCCAGAATCCAAAACATGCAATATAAAATAGATTTACATAGCGCAGTGCAGTTCTGTGAAAGCACTCGACTTTGAGTTAGCTTTCTGAGGCAGAGCAGCACTGCCACACGGGAGCCTGGCTGTATCCCCAAGCCTACCTGGTCTCTCACCCAAGTGAATTCAGCTCAACAGGCACATCTGGAAAGGACATTTGTCCTGCCTCACCTCAGAGAATTCGCTCTTGAGCAGATGGGTTGAGGACAAGAAAACCGCAGCACACTGACTAAGTGTTTCTTAGCAACCCTTCCCACCAACTCAAAGGCCAGTTTAATCCAATATCCATTTCACCGGCAAAATTAAAAGCAATTTTCTACCATTCCTAGGTACATATGTTGTCAGTGGTAGGTTAAAAATCCAGATAAATACATTTTGCTCTATTCCAACAACAGAAAACACTCCTTTCTTTTTTAAAAAATTAATACTTGTCAAGTTTTAAAAAGCCACAGAATAACTTTACAAGAAATACTTCATTACAGTTAGGCTAGACAATTAAAAGTCACTGATATCGACCAAAGCTGTTTCTAACCAGTACACTTTACAATTTAGATTTCCTAATTAGAAGTGTAATCCCCTTCCATTATACTTGAAGTTCAGCTGCCAAGTGAGATTAGTATTCTAACATCTTCTTCCACTTGCATGTAACATAACATTTGTTTAGTCTTTTCTTCTGAACAAGTTCGGATCAGAAGTAAAGACAAGTTAATGTTCATCATTATCTGGAAGCATTTTCATACCACAATGTCAAACAAATATTGAATTTTAAAACAGTTGTTTAATGTGAGATTTTTTCCTAAATCAGAAATTAATTGTATTCTAGCACATTTTTTAAACAAATATTAAAAGTTTTATTAAAAGGCTTAAAGAAAACTTACATATAAGTCTTTACACTTATCAGGGCACTGCAATCAAGACCTCAACTCCAAATCACCAATTTCTCAGGGAAATTTTACTCTATGTTTAAGAGCATCCATATACTGAGTCTTCCAGCAACATGATCTGAATATTAAAGTTACTCAAGAAAACATTTAAAATTATTCTGAACGCATGACAAAGACTTCAGGAAGTAATTACCTCTATCTCCCCAAAGCTTTGGCTGTTGTTCTGGTTTTAGCTCACCTACTCGATGTTTACGCAGCAAACATCTGATGTAGCTTTACAAAGTTTAACATCTAGTCTAGTGAACTCCATTTTGGTATAGAAATTAAAACTCTGGTTCTTTTGCATAAGCTTTCGCATAAGCTCTTCAACAGAGCACCGAGACCTCTCAATCCATGCCAGGATCTTTTTTTCCTAGTATCTCAGGTCAAAGTACCACGGGATTCCTCCCTAGATATACTCAGCTTAACAAAAGAGAAGTTGTACTATAATTAGATCTCAGTAACGGGATTTGTGAATCTACACCTCAATTACCTAAAGTACGCCTCCATGCTGCATGATTAACTTTAAAGACAAAGGCATTTAAGAAAGCTCAAGGTATAGTCCGTTTGTAAAAGTGCACTGTGCTCGGTAAATGCTCAGCAACACCTCGCAGTGTTACCATCCATTTGAAAGAAACCAGCTTAGGGAGCCACAGTCCTCCGCTGCTTTTACACTGAGGCCACGGGGATGTCTGACCACATCAGACATGACTGACAACTGACAAGGTTTAGACTTAGGATCGCCTCAAGTAAGTCTCTACCTCGGGAAGAGCGTCAAGCAGGCGCCGCGGAACGGTGGCAGGATCTCAAGCTCTCTCCTGGGAAAGGCAAAGGGGGCGCCCGCTCATTGCTGCGAGCCTCCCGGCACAGCTTTGGCTTCCGCACGGGCGGAGGGACGGCGGGGAGCCCGCCCGCCGGCAGCAGCGCGCACAAGGGCACCTCCAGCCGGCTGCTCTGCTGACAGCGTGCGAGTTACGGGCTGAGGCCGTGTTCCGCGGCTTCTCCTCCCGCCTCCCTCCGCCAGCCGCCCCCGCCGCCCGGAGGGGTCCCGCTGCAGCAGGTCGGCCCGAGCCTCCCGCTGCCCACCCTCAGCGCCCGCCTGTCTGGCGCGTCCTCCTCGCTCNNNGGGATCCCCGGCACGCGCCCGGGCTCTGCCGTGGGCGCTGCGGCGTTGGAGGGAGGCTCCGTCTGAGGGCAGCTTCGGCAGCGCTGCCGCTTAAACCCACGCGTTCCTGTGGTGGTGGCACACGGGTGGGGTGTGTGCGGGAAGGTCGTGCCCGCTGTGAAGCGGAGTAGCGTGGGCGAGGGGACAGGGATGTTTCTTTATTTGAGTAATGCGAAGCCAAAGTTGGACCCCAGAACTGTGTCGACAGGAGATCTTTGCCCTGGATGTGTGTTTCTGCTTTTCATAGAATTGCAGAATTGTATTAGTTGGAAGAGACCTTTAAAATCATTGAGTCCAGCTGTTAACCCAGTGCTGCCAGGTCACCACTAAGCCATGTCCCTCAGCACCACATCTATGCCTCTTAAATCCCTCTAGGGATGGTGACTCCACCATTTCCCTGGGCAGCCTGTTCCAGGGCTTGACAACCCTGTCAGTGGAGCAATTTCTCATGATCTCCAAACTAAACTTCCCCTAGCAAAACCTGAAGCTGCTTCCTCTTGTCCTATCACTTGTTAACGTGAGAGAACAGACTGACCTCCACTTCTCTACAACCCCCTCTCAGGTAGTTGTAGAGAGTGAGAACTCCCTGAGCCTCCTTTTCTTCAGGCTAAATAATCCCAGGTCCCTCAGCCACTCCTTATAAAACTTGTGCTCTAGACTCCTCTGCTTTGTCTCCCTTCTTTGGACACGCTCCACCACCTCAATGTCTTGTAGAGAGGGGCCAAAACTGAAGCCAGTACTTGAGGTGTGGCCTCACCCTAGCCCTGCTGGCCGCACTATTTCTGACACAAGCCAGGATGCTGTTGGTCTTGGCCACCCTGCACACTGTTTTTAGTCAGAAATGAACAGCAGGAGAGAGAGATGTGCTTGTGCTCTGCTCCATTTACCCAGGGACTTGAAGGAAGGGGCCACGCTGGATGAGCTGTTCTCAGCGGCTCTACTGAGACTATTGTTCAAATGCATCTACACAGACAGTCATGAATAACCTAAATAGAAATCATGTGAAACAGCTACTGATCCAATGCAGCATAATCTCTTAATCCTTAATCCTACTACCAGCTTCAAAATCTGATGGACTTGATACCTGATAGTCTAGACAGGCCAGGAGAAATCTGAAAAGTTTGATTTCTGTTGTATGTAGCTGCTTCAGGACGGAAGAAGTTCCTGCCCTTAAATCAGACAAATGAGTCCAAGATATTCTCCATGCCTAGTTAATCAGCTAAAACCTTAATAAGAGTTTACATATTTTGCTGACTTCAGGTCTGCTTATGTTACAGCTGGTAGAAAACTAGTATTTCCTCTTTACACTGTTTGAATCTATTTCCCTTACTTTTACAATAGGATAAGCAGAATAAGTGTTTCTGACTCATGTTACTTTGAAAACAATCTGGAAAAATGTGAAGCTGGGGAGGGGAGACGTCTCCGTGTCTCACAGTTTTCAGCAGCATCCAAAACATAAGTTAATTTGAGAAAATTGGCGAGACTATCACATGTGGGTGCAACTAGGGGGAGTTAAAAGAGTAAACGAAAGGCCTCATTTGTTTATATGATTTCTGAAATACAGTTTACATATTTGAACTCTTGGGGCCAAACGTAATGAAAGTAATAATACAAAGTGAACAGCCTGCCTTGTGTAGATATGCATATTGAGTTACTGCCTATAGAGCATAACCTGTGGGGATTAGAGTGCAATTTGTTAATGTTTCAGTGAACAACGGTCAGCATTGAGAAACTCTGCATTGCTTTGTTCATCATTTGTCCTTTGTCATTTAAGTATAGCTGGTGGTAACAATCCTCCTAGTTCTTCTCTGAAATGTAAAAGAAAGTTTTAATAAATTTTTCATCAGCCAAAAAATACAAATTAATTATCATGGTCTCAACTCATCATGTCAGGTGCAGCTTTAAGTTCAGAGATCATTCTTCTGACAACCAGTGGAAGACAGCCTGCTCTTTCTGTTGAAGTGCTTCATTTAAGCTACTTGTCTCATTTTTCTATTAGCACAAGGGAGCACAGGCTCCAGCGTACTTGTCATGCCATATGGTTTCAGGAAAATGCTGGCAAATGGTGTAGCCACTTGTTCCTACTAGTTGTCTGAATGAGAGAAGTAACAAGCCAGGCTGGTGTTCATTCAGGCACTGATTTTAATGTAACACTGAATAACATGTCCTGATTATTCTATTTTTCTTTTCATTTAAGAAACCCTAAACAGGTTTAAAACCAAAGTTTCCGTTGTCTGACATCACAGCTCCTGTGCCTGTGATGAACACCTTTCATTCTCTGAGGGTTTTTAAAATGTTTTCTTCCATTTTTATTGTGTTACAGACATCTGTGAATATGGAGTAGACTTACAAAGCTCAAATATATTCCGTGTTGGGATTGAGGTTTGTTTGAAGAGAGCTGATAGGTTTTAAAGCAGGCCTCTTTTATAACATTATTCCATAAACCATGTGATATCTCATACTCAATAAAAGTCAGTAAAGCCCTTAACATAATTGGAGTGCTGTTGTTTAAAACAACCATTTTCCTAATTCAGTTTCAAAACAGAGCAAACAGCTGTAGTCTATGAATATGCATGTGGTGATCTCTTTGAGCTTCCTTATGTGTTATGTAATGGGTAGCAAATTTAGTTATGGAATAAAAGAATTTTTCATTTTAGTGAGAACTTCAGAAGAGTGTTCAGCCATCTTTCTATCCAACATCAGTTTTTCATTTACTGTCGATGTAAGATGAACCTGATCCTTTGACCACGTCGAGGGTGACAATCCCCAGTAAGATTAAGAAGAAGGTTGATTAAACAGGTAAGAAACTACTGCATGGCTAATTTGCAGCAAAACTGTCTGCTTTTATTTTCCTTCATCTCAAGTCATCTAAGTGGACTGATCAGTTTTGCTTGAACATCTCTCAAACCTTCTGGAGCAACAGTTTGTGCCTGTGTTGATCTCACATGCACACAACTCTTTGTCCCATGTGACCTGCCTTTAATTTTATTTTTATTTTTAAGTGATAATACAACATAGGCACAGCTTTTAGAACTTTTACTCTAGAAATATCTAAGGTGTGAGACAGAAACGTCCTCTTCTGTGGCCGGTCATAAAATATGAGTTGCATTAGTAATTTGGCAGTAGCAGTTCTACATTTTCTAATGAGATTACTAATTCATGTCAAAGTACAATCAAATGTTTAGTGTCTGCAGCAAGCAACAAAAAGCACCTTAGTTTGAAATGCTAGTGGAGGTTACAAAGTGTAGCAAGAATGATCAGTTAGCCTTAGATGGTCTAAAAGTTATTTGCTCTTTTCAAGGAGTTTTAAAGAAAAAGAAATAAAAAAGTAAAAAATCCCAAGGGAATTAAGGTACCCCAACAACAACAGTGTAAGGCAGGAACAGCAGAAAGTTACTTTTATACCTGTGTAGGAAAGATACAGTTTAAAATGTTGCAGATAGAGAAAAATAGCTAAGGAAATGTACAGTACTCATCAACTGAAATGAGTAAAGACTGGATTAGTGAGTGATCTACCGCTGCTCATCACTGCACTCTGAAAATCCCTTATAGCAATTAACTTCGGCTTTCACTAATGATAAAACAGTTGTTTTCATAGCAGTGCCTTCATGGCTTGCTCAGCCACCAGAAAAGAAAACAATTCACAGGCATTCCATTTAAATACGTTTTATCTATATAACCAGTTGCCAATTAAATCGTTATTTTACTAATAATTACTTGGTGGTGTATTTTTCCGATATCTCGTATTTTTATGGTTGATTCTATAAATGGGTGGTAATTACAATATTTTGGGATCATTCAAATGTAGCTGATGATAGAAAATGTTTCTACCAAGCATAGTTAGATTGCAGAGATCAGATCCTCAGGGCACGTGTTAAGACATTTCCTCCGATCATTTTGGCAGGAGGCACAGAGGATGCAAACTGATGATACTAACCAGCCTGGAAACCAGAGCAGAGAGCTCTTGCCAATTCAGACCCTCAAACTATCCAGTAGTTCCTGGTAGACATTTTTCCCCTGGTCTCTTGTCAAGCGAGAGTTCTTGGTGACAGCTCTGCTCCCTGGGAAGACAGCTGTCAGGGGGGCAGCAAAAATAGATTGGAATGATTACACTTTTTTAGAAAGTCTCAGGAAATGCTGAGCAGCCACTGTCAGAAAAGTTAGCAACTTGCAGATGTCTCAGAGCAAGAATCTTAAAATTGCGTCCAAAATCCCCAAATACTTTTCAAAACTATGGGCATCTGTACTTGAAGAATAAAATCCACATACAAATTAAGGATATTAATATTGCAGAATCCTTAAGTGTGTGAGAAAAGTTCTCATGTGATTTATGTATACACACACACACATATTTGAAGAAAACTATTAGTTTATAACACAAATGATTCACAGATTCTTGACTTTAAGTCATTTATTGTCCTAAAGCGAAAGAGACTTTACAAGTTTATTCAGACAGAGAAAGAGAATCTTATTCCATTGGATTGCTTACTTTTCATCCTTTCCTCAGGCATCAGGTGTGTCTACAGGTAAAATTTTTCTGAGAGACTGGAGAAATTTTGATAGATTTTATTTTTAAGATTGATAGTGTTTCAATAAAGTAAATGGGTTTATAAGACCAGATTTCAATGAGATCTGTGGTACTAAAATTTACCTTACTTGTCCAGCTGGGGGCAGAAGGGGAATGAACCTATTGGGGGTTTTGCTCCGTGTAGCATTATTTCAAAATTGACCTAAAAAGACAGAAGGAGTTAAAATAATATCAACTGAACAAGTTCTGGACTTAGCTGCAGTTAGGAGGGGGAATTTATTTTATAAAAGAAATGAAATTACGTTAGTTAATCCAAGTCATTTGTTAGCTACCTCTAAGCCGAGCATTTCCAGTTAATCAGTATTTCTTATCCTGGGCTGCATCTAAAGAGGCATGGCCAGCAGGCCAAGGGAAGTGATTCTGCCCCTCTACTCTCCTCTTGTGAGACCCCACCTGGAGTACTGCATCCAAATATGGAGACCCCAAACACAAGAAGGACAGGGATCTGTTGGAGAGGGTCTAGAGGAGGGCCACAAAGATGATCATAGGGCTGGAGCACCTCTTCTATGAGGACAGGCTGAGGGAGTTGGGCTTGTTCAGTCTGGAGAAGAGAAGGCTCTTTTGCAGACCTTGTAGTGGCCTCCAGGACCTGTAGGGGGCTATAGGAAAGCTGGGGAGGGACTTTTTATAAGGGCCTGTGGTGACAGGACAAGGGGCAATGATTTTAAACTAGAGCAAGGTAGATTTAGATTAGACATCAGGAAGAAGTTCTTTACTATGAGGGTGGTGAGACACTGGAACAGGTTGACCAGAAAAGTTGTGGTTGGCTCATCCCTGGAAGTGTTTAAGACCAGACTGGATGAGGCTCTGAGCAACCTGGTCTAGTGGGAGGTGTCCCTGCCCATGGCAGGGGGTTGGAACTAGATGATCTTTAAGGTCCCTTCCAACTCAAGCCGTTCTATGATTCTGTGATTCTTACAAAAATCAGCTAACAGCAGAGGGGCAGCGGAATTCCTGTCCCTTAAAGTCTGTTCTTAGCACAGGAGGGGAGGTGCTGTAGTGAGCATAGATGATCCCATGCATTTCAACCAAGAGTGATTCCCAGGCTTCTGTCTCCTAATGCCACTCTGTTCACTGTGCCACTGATTCCTCCTCACAGTCCCAGTCTCCCCCTTGTATCCAAACTTCAGACTTTTATCCTAGCCCAGGTCTTCTTGCCAAACTAATACTACTTCCTGTAGCAGGATAAAGCAAACAGAAATGTTGTGGGATAGAAAGGGATGAACGTCCTACTCTAATTTTGATACTAGCTCTTAAAACAGTTAATATTGTACCTCCCTACCATTTCCTATTAGAACATAACAGTTGGAATTTTATGCACATTTTCCCTAAACGTATTCTTGACTATTTTTTTTTTTCTGTATTTGCTTAGAAGTATTTTTAACATCCTAAAACAGTAGGCCAATTGGCATTAAGTCAGCATAACTCAATTCATTTCAGATTAATCCTGCCAGTTCACACGGGCGGAGAATCTGGCCCACTGTGATAGGAAATGAAGTCTTTTTTTTTTTTTCTCAGTGGAGGCTCTCACCCACAGGCCTTTTAAAAACTTGTTTACTTATTTTAAGAGATTTGACATGCCTTCTACAAAAAGTATTAACAGGAAAAACATAAATATTTTTTATTCTATGATCGATTGAACTAGTGAAACCTGATTTCCCATGGATTTGCATCCCACATTCCTGTACCTCCACTGTAATAATTCCAATTCCTCTCTTATTTTCATAATGACCTCACTCATACTCTAATACTTTTAGCAGTGCCCCCTCCCCGCCACCCGCCCCTGCCATCTGGGAAGAAAGCAGCACACGTCAGGCCTGGCTTGGTGCTGTGTCCGTGCCAAGCAACAGAAAAAAATGTTGAGACGCAATATTTTCTTCCTACCTTTTTTCCAGTCATAATTATTTGACACGTATGTCAGATTTGCATTTTTCTGCAAATTTACACTGTGGGAAATCCAGAAATAAGTCGCCAAGCTCTATTTAAGAAATGCCAGGAGGTGGCGTGTGCCTGCTTCATTTGCTCCCTCAGATTCAATCACAGAGGTTTGCACTCCAGGTACCTGCATTCGCTTCCGCTTGGACTTCTGCCACGTTGTAGGTTCATACCAATTAGCGTTTACCAAATGAGAAACTATTATCTAATTTGTTTGCTCACCGCTGTTCAATGGATGTCCCAGCGGAGTGTTTGTTGCCTCTTCAGATTTTGCTTTTGAAAGTTAATTTCCTTGTGGGCTTCTGCCTTAGTGCTCTTTGGTATTTATGAGTTCCTCACAAGATGTAACGTGTTAATTTGCAGCACCTTCCTGAGACGAGCAGATAAGACACTTTTATCTCATTTGAACTGAGGCACAGAGAAATTAAGGTTTGGGATAGACAGCTTGCAATGCAGAAAAATTGGGGGTTTTCTGGAGTATTTATCTAGAAGGGCAATTCCTACTGTTATGCAAAATGGCTCCTTGCAACAGCAGTCGCTGCCAATATCTACCCACTCACTTCCAGTATCTCCAGTGGTTTCCCACTCCAGTCCTGGCTTCTAGGTCTAAAGTCCCTTGATCTTCCCAGACCGTGCAGGTATTTCTCATGGTTTTTTTCAGTCAGTTCCTGACAGCTTTCCTCTTACCCATTTGCCAGCCTCATTGCCACTGCCAGCAAGATGAATTTTGCCTACAGAGCTGAAAAGCTGAATAAAAGTCATCGTCACCAAAGACATATATTAGAGAGTATTTTCCAACTTCAGCATCATTATTTTTTCCCCTTCCCTTCCCTCCCCATTTAGTTCTGCCAATACACCAAGTTCATAAATAGAGACCTGTGATAAAGGTGTTGCTTTCTCTAGCTCGTGTTGGATTCAACAGCCTGGGAAGAGGTCATGCCCTGATGTGACATCTGTGACTAAAAAAATCTGAAAGTAGTTCCAGATTTGCTCTTGAGTGTGCCAGCTGGCCCTGGGTGCTCACAACCCGATACTCTAAGCCATGTGTCCTTCGTTAAGGATTCACATGAGGTGTCACACTAATGACAAAGTTCCTTAGGGCCAAAACTGATCAAAAAGGTAGTAGCCAGTAAGGGCAGCGTTTCCAAAGCTGGGTTACTGCTGTCAGTAAAGTAGCCTGATGCTGTCTATCGTTCATATTCTTTTTCTTGAGGCACTGTAATTTATTAATTTTGCCCAAAGTGATCTCAAATTTGCACAGTCAAGTGCCATGTTCTGCCATGTACATCTTAGTCCCCTGCTCTCTGGGAGCAGGTGGGATTCTCAAAGTCATCTGACTTGTCCAAGCTAATTCAGATGCCCAGTGAGAGAGCGAAGGAGTGAGCATATACTTAAACAGTGAGTAATCTGACTAAAAAATTATCTCAAAACACATAGAAAATGTAAAAAGAACACAGTGTTAAAATGCAGCTATTTGACATTTTTGACTTCTAAAACCACTTCGAGAAATGTTATTCAGAAAATCCCTGACAGGGTTTATTTCTGCTGTCGCCCTGCCTTACAGAAGTTCACTAAGTAAGCAATGTTGTGTACGTGGGAATTAGAAAAAATTAGCTCGGAGTCGTTCAGCTGCTGTGACTGCTACGCAGAAACTATTGCTGGTTGCTTGACCATATTCTGTCCTGCTTCTTGGTAAGATTTTGACAGAAGAACAGATATGACATTTAAACTGTGTTGAGCATGTCTAAGGAAACTTTAAAGTTTTAAATAGAAAAACATTTATAGCCCTTTTCAACCAATCTTGTCTCTGCTGAATAGGAAATTACTGAGATTAAACAAGCATCTCTAAATTGCTTATGTATTCCAATCGCTGCTATTTTCTGCTGGCTTTATGAATGTCCTTCTAAAGGAAGCATGAAAGAGATATTTTCTTTCTTTTTCTTTATTTTTTTTTAAATAGCATGCAGAAGAAAGGACTTTCATTTCAAGAATAACAAGTTGCTGTTTCTGAGGAATAAAAACTTTATTTTGCAATACTTGAACTAGTTTCCACTTCAAAGTTTCTGAAGCAAGAGAGCCTGCATATATTTTTAAGCTTCAAAATTCAAATCCTCATTGCATTGAAGAAAAAAACAAACAAACAATTTCAGTTGATTTAAAATAATAATGTGACTCCTTTCTCCCAGCAAGAAGTCATTGATGAAAGGAATTGCTGTGCCTGATCCTCAAACCTAATTCCCAACTTCTGCAGCAATAACAGCTGTTGTTTTTTTTATCCTTGGTGTTGTAGCATTGGAGATGCTCTTCCCATAACCTAAGACTGGAAATAGGAAGAAATCACGATTCTGATGAAAGATACTCCTTTGACTTCAGCAGAACGATGATTTCATTCACAAATTGCTGCAGTGCAAATGTGAACAGGGCTAAGCACAGGCCTTAACTTTGTTAATTTCTGTTTCTCCTGGAGTTTTCCAAGAGGAAATAACTCATTTTCTTCATAGCTTTTCATTCACAAACCACAAAAAAAGATGCAAAACTGCTACATGGTATTGGTAGTATTCATGCATAAATTGTGAGTACCATATTTAATGCCTTTTATCCAAAGATTTTACAAATAACAGACTCCGCAAGAAACTCTTCCCAATGACTTGCCTTCCAATCATTCCTGTGGTGCCTTGCACATGGTTATATAGTTATTTAAATGGTAAATGGGTTGGTGAGTAAAAAGTAGTTGCATCATTCTCTTGAAGTACCTGAATCTTTTGTTGCCTTGTGTAGAAGTTATCATGGTGTCTTTGCGGGGAGGACAGAAAAAGAGGAACTCGTTGCTTCCTTTGCAGAGTATTGTTTACAACCTGTTGGTATACGGGGAGAAAAGCAAATAGGTATGACAACTGGAAGCACCGTTCCTTGTTTGTCACATGAATGGGTTTTGAATGCAGGTTATTTCCATTTTTTTAAGTACAGGCTTTAATTTACTCATAACATTTTGAATCTTCAGAAGAACGGAACCAAGCAAGTGAAGATCTCTACTTTTATGTCAAAGGACTCCTAGAAGTAGCATATCCTGTTGTAACTATTGAAAAAATGCTTTCTTACTTTTAATTTATGTAAGGATAACTGGATTACTGTAGTAGCAGTCATCTATTTCCTCCCACTAAAGTGGTTTTATCATTCAGATAATTGGATAGAATTGGCTGACGAAAATGGTGTCTAACTTGGGAAATCTTTTACTGTGTGCTGTATTTTCACTCTAAGTGTGCAATGTTTTATACGATTCATTAAAATGTGTGGTTCCAAGACAGATGAGAATTTAATACCAAACATACAATGCAGCAAATGGCTGAAAAATACAGATCATCTGGAGCTAAAGGTTCTTCTTCAGGACCTTATTGCTAAGCTTTCATAATATTACAAAAAGCCTATTTAAAATGCTTCTGTGGCATCATGATACAGGAGTGGGATTCTAATTTACCACATAATCACTCCCTTGGTGATGGTGCGTAATAAATCCACAGTGAAATGCATCTGATTTTTCGTGTTTTCCTTTTGCAAATATTAATCAAATCTTCAGAACTTCAAAAGAGTTCTTTAGACAGCTGTGTCAGATTCACCTCTTTCCCTCCACCTCTCATTCCTTCCCTCTTTCCCTTTTCTATTTATGAGGATAGTTTCTCTAGAAGCTGTGACGACATTCACTCTGCAATTGGAAAACAATTCCATCACATGTTGCATTAATGTGACTAATCTTGGGTGGCAGTACCATATCTCTATGGTTTTTGAGAACAGAAAAGCTGATTTCACAAATGGCAGTTCTGGCTTGCACTCATCTGGCCTTTCATATTGTGGTTAATGGCTCTTGTTATCTATATTCTAGTGTAAAAGGAGAAAATTGCTAGTAGGAAATGTTTGTCATTTAGTCCTAATACTAAAATTTGTTTTGCTTATAATGTGCAAATAATGATTTAAAAATTTTAGTCATTTAAAACAAACCACAACTATCAATGTGTAGTGGAGAGAAGCCCACAGCTACAACTGAAAAATCCCGTGCCATGATGCAATCCAGACCCATTTTGGTCATTTTCTGGACATCTTCAGACGTCTTGCAACTACAGATACACTTGCAAATAAATCAGTTGAGGTTTAGGCTCTATGGGCATAGGAAGGGAGCTGCTCTGAAGCCAGCCTGGCCCACAGCGGAGCAGTAGATCTCAGTGTATGGGGGATTTCCTGAGGTTCTCCTGAGACTGGGAAATGCCCGGGGAGTGGAGAGACCCACCAGGAGTTGGCAGCTCCCGCAGGAGCCACTGTCAAGGCCTGGGCACTGCCAGAGCAACTGCCCCACATCTGGAAAAGAAACCCCAGGGGAGTGCTGTGACCAGAGCGGGCAACCAGAGCGTGGGCCGGCAGTTTACACAGCAGTTTGCGCAGCGGTTCTCATGGAAGAGCACTGAAAGCTCTGCCGCCTCTGACCAAGGAGCGACGGTTTCCACCTGATAGAAAGCCATGACCTCTCTGAGCTCTGCACCCACCATAACTGACACAGCTTCCCAGACGGAGCTCCAGTGGGACCAGGCAGCCGTCCAGGGGTCAGGGTGCGGGCTGTGCCTAACTCTTGTACCGGTACCAGGCGGTAGCCATGAGCACGCCTGAGGGAGGTGTGCCCAGGGAGAGGAGCTCCTCTGCTTAGGGACAGAGCTGCGGGAGCAGGGGAGCAGACTGGGAAGCATTAGGGAGTGAGAGATGGAGACTGACCACTGGAATCATATCCTGCCTTCCCTAAGACAGGTCCAACAGGTAGATAAGATGCATAACACAAAGGATTCCCTTTCCCTCTTCATCTGAATCACCATAGTGACTGGAAGGAGTGGGGGCAATGGCAGCAGCTCCCTGCCTGGTGCAGCAGGTGCAACCCCTCAGCAACAACCCACCTCCCCAGCTGCACTTGACTAACCTGACCTGCTTCTGTTACAGGGTGACTCGCTGAGTTGATGAGGGACAGGCTGTGGATATTCTCTACCTGGACTTCAGTGAAGTCTTTGACGCTGTTTCCCACAGCATCCTCCTGGAAAGCAGTTTTTGATTGATTACAAACTTTTGGTGTGATTACTCAGTCACTTTCATGTTGCATCTACTCACTATTGGCTCAGAAGGTACTTCAGTATTCCCTGTATTCTCCTGCACTCCTTCAGGGGGTAGACAAAAGGCATCGCTGTCACATAATCAAAACCATCCTGAAGGAAAGACTTTTTTGCCTTATGTAACCTTTTCAGAGGAATAGGCTTGATAAACCTTTCTTCACTCCCAGCTCCGGTACAGTACAAGAACAAGAGACACGCTGCTTCCTACCTCATCACTCCCATTCCAGGAAGAAGTGGTCCACAAAATTACACCTTTCCACTTGGCTTGCAATAGATTATCTTTTTCCTTTCTTGCATAGGGCAAAACTTCTTACAGCAAAAGGAGGAATAAAAATAAATGAACATTTTTTTTCCCAGGAACTCTGTATAGTAACAAGAATCAACTTTGCTTATAAGTCAAAATAACGAGAGGCAGTAACTTGTATGAGAAACAAGTTGAAATAGCAAAAAACAAGTGCTGTTTGACAATTATCTTGACATCATCCTTAATTTCACTTCTCAAAGAAGACTGAGAAACTGAAGGACTCTGTCAGCCTCTCACCTTCAGCCTCTCAGGCTTGCATTAGGGAGTTCCAAAATGGCTCTCCAAAGCAGGTGAAAATGGTGAGATTTTGTGGTTTCTTCATGCAATGTTGCTTTTATTCTTCCACAGCATTCATTAGGAATGGATGTATGATTGCATGTCCGACTTGAGCTTGAAGAATATTTGCCCTAGAAGCCTCCTTGTCTTTGAAACGCTCAACAGATAAAATTTCTGATCAGATTAGTCTGAATGGTGCTTTCTCTAATTCTAAGAATAGATTACCATGATATCATTAACTAAACTGCAGCTAGGTGAAGTTATGGCAGGGACAAGATAGGGGACAGATGAAGTTAAAGCTGGTGGAGAACTTCAGGAATCATTTCTCAGGTCTGCTCTCTCAGTGTTATCTCAGCGCCAGCATTTCCTCCCAGCTATGTCCTGAGCTGGGATGGCTGGCTGGAAAGATAACCTACTTACATTTCTCTCCCGTGCCTTGCTGAGGAAGAACACCCAACAGATCAGAGACTCCCATGAGAAATGAAAATCTCAGCCAAACAGTCACACCCTTCGGATGATGTGATGGTCGATTTCCTTTGTGGTGATGAGTCTGGTGAGGCCAGTAACTAGTGTCACCCAGGCTGCTGTATTGTGACTTCAAATTCAAAACGATGAACAGCTCAAAAAGGTCATGTATTACACAGCTTTTCCCCTGATATCTGAAGTCCCCTGAAGGTTCAAATTCAACATAATGAGGGATGTGCTAAAAAGTCCTGTGTTATAGAATTGTATGTTTATAAACCAAATTGTTATAGACCCATTGCTACATCTGCTGAAGTGAATGGGACATCTGAGCATAGATAATAAGCAGTACAGGATCCCTCATTTGTAAGACACTAACTACTGTTACGTGAGGGTTCCAGCACTGCAGAAGATTCCCTTATTCTGGTAACTTCTGTCTCTAGAGAGAACCCAAGTAAGATGAAGTTGGGGTGAGAGGAACGTAAAGGATGAAGGGAATGTTAGTACCATTCTTTTATCATCCGCTTCTACTGATCCTGCAAAAGCCTCTCTTCATCTCCATCAGCAGGTTTCAGGTAGCAGGGAGTCTGCAAGGCCATTCCCCATAGTACTTCTTCCACCCTTCAGGGACAGCCATTTGAAGGGAGTAAGGGAAGTGCAGGAGGGACAGACAGAAGACTGTGCCCGCAAGCTGTGAGGTACATTTAGAACTGGGACACAAAAAGCAAGAAAGAATTGCTAGTCTTCGAATATTTGCATTTCACAGAATGAATCCCTAGTGTTTTGCCCACAAGGAAAAAAACTGAAATTTCAAAAATTATGAAGGGGTAACACTGGCCCTCTCCCTGACATAGATTCTGCCTTTGCTAGGGCTGACCCAGTTCTGTTCTTCCTTTAGTGATATCTCACTAGAATAACAAGATGGTTCAGTTCATACACAACGTCCCTTGCCATTTCTAAGATTCAGAATATAATTCAGTTACAAAAATAGCTATTAAGTTCAGGATCTCTAGGGATATGCTGAGACACTGAAGCATAGCTCCTACATTACTTTACGGTGTATCTTACAAAGTCAGATTGCAGAAACATTTTTATAGATTCTCCAGTTCTGATTAATAAATGTATCTGCAGGAAATAAAGTTTATATCAGAACATTTTGTTGCACATTTACCTTTCTTGTTAAATGTGTTGGCTGGCTGAAAAATATAGTTTGTATAAACTACTCTTGTCATAAACAAATGCATTCTCAGACTCTGCCCTTGTCCTACTCCATGCTTAGGGGCAAGGCACTTCATCCATTCTTCTGTTCCCCGTATTTGAAACGCGATCAGGAATTGTTACATCCTCTATAAAAAACATTCACTTCCACTGATGCAAAGCACTTGTAGAATCAGCTGGACACACCATCACCAGTATATGGTCAGCGCACCACATAACTGAAGGAATTTTGCTTCTTAGAATTTGGTCCTGAGCAGTTATCTTGATAACTAGAAGAATTCACATACTAATTGTGGCAGCTCAAACAAGCTTAATGTAGCAAAACAACAACAAAAAAACAACACTTTTCCAGAAACAGCATGTGTTCTGAAACTAAGCAAATTGCGAACTGCAGAAAACATATTTTGTAGCACAAATTACACCCTCAACACACACTGCTTCACTTTGCCCCCAATGGAATACTTAATAAACCAATTAAAGTACTTTTTGAAACAATATACTGATGAAATCATAATCATACCTACAAATGTCCTGAGTAGGCACTAATCTTAAACTAGGCACAGAGGAAAAATGTTATATGCTTGTTCTTTGGAGACTAATCTGATCTGAAAGTAATTCATATGACACCAAATAAGCTCCTCAGCCAAGCCAGGGGCAAGAGGAGGGGGGCAGGAGGTGCTGCAGGCCCAGAGCAGGGATCCCCTGCAGCCCTGCAGAGACTCGCTGCAGCAGAGACTCCCTTGCAGCCCGGGGAGGGCCCCACTGCTCACTCACCTGCCATGGGTGTGAAAGGAAGAGCAGCAGCATCCAGGAGACTGAGACTTCGCATGCGAAACCGAAATGCAAATGTTACACGTGCTGCTTCTGACTGCGTTAACTTCTGACAATGAGAAGCAAAAGTGAGTTCTGGTGAGCCTGTCATAAAAACATAGGGAAAAATTTATCTGAAGTACTCACAAAAATTTTTGTCTGGGAGATTCATATTTTACTGTTCAAAAAAAAAGCGAAAAAAACTACTGTGTAACACACTAGAAACAGTTGTTTGTGGGTGACATCATCATGTTCTGCAGTATTTTGTAATAAAGATTACATAATGAGTGGGTCACTTGCATAGATCCTAACTGGTACAGACAGGCAGATAAATTAACCACTTTATATATACACTGGTAGGAAATGATCACAAAATCACAGAGTCATCAACCTTGGAAAGGATCTTCTGAGATAATCTAATCCAACTTTCCTCCTCAAAGCAGGGTCAAGTAGAGCACGGTTCCCAGGACTGTGTCCATTCAGGTTTGAGTATTTCCACAGCTTGACTGTCCTCACAGTGAAAAACTTTTCTTGTATTTAAATTGAAAACTTTCTCTAATTTCAGTTTATGTCCATTGCTTTTTTCATTGTCCCTGGATAGCACTGAGAGGAGTCTGGCTCTGCCTTTCCTCCATCCATCCAGTATTTATACACCTTGTTAACATGCCCCTGGGCCTTTTCTGCTCTGGGATGAGCAGTCCCAGTTCTCTCAGCTGCTCCTCATATGACATACTCCAGTCTCTTAATCATCTTTGTGACTCTTTTTCACTTCAGTGTCTCTCTTGACTGGAGAGATGAGAGCTGGGCCCAGGTCCTCAGACATGTCTCATGGGGGATGAGTAGAGGGGGAGGATTACCTCCTTGATCAATCTCAGCAACCCTCTTCTTAAAGCAGTCCAGGAGGCTGTTGACTTTATTTGCCATGAGGGCTCATTTTCGGGTCATGGTCAATTAGGTGTTCACCAGGATCTTCAGGGCCTTTGCTACCAAGCCACTTCCCAGCTGTCTGGCTCTCAGTCTGTACTGGTGCATGAGGTTGTTCTTCCTGAAGTGCAGGACTGTCCATTTTCTTTCCTTCAGGCAATTTCTTTCAGCCCATTTCTGCAGCCTGTTGAAGATGCTCGTTTATCAGCCAATCCTCCAGTTTTGTATTATCTGCACACTTGCAAAGGGTGCTGTCTGTCCCATCATCCAAGATCATCACATGGAGATGCTAAGTAGTGTTGGCTCTTGGCAATACACGCCTGGTGACTTGCCTCCAGCTAGACTTCATGTAGATCCTGACAAATCTTTGAGCCCAGCAGTTCAACCAGTTTTTCATTCACCTGGCTATTCATTATCTAGTCAGTATTTCATCACATTGTCAATGGAGGGACAATTTCAAAAGTGTTGACAACAGCCGCTGCTTTCACCCTGTCCACCAAGCTAGTAATTTTGTCCTAGAAAGCTAACAGGCTGGTCAGGCATGACTTCCTTTTTATGAACCCATGCTGACTGTCCCCAGTCACCTTCTGTTCCTTCATATGTGTAGAGGTGGTTATTTGCTCCATCGCTTTGCCAGGGATTGAGATGAGGCTGACCAGCCTATAGTTCCTAGTTCTTCTTGATCTTTCCAGAGTCCTTAAAGCTTTTGCCTGTCCTAGGAGCATGTCTTCAGCAAAATAAGACAGAAACAAATCTTGCTGCTTTATATCACACTCAAGACATTGGTTCAAACAAGAGTTTATGCCAATGATAAATCCGCTGCTTTTTAATAATTTCCACTTTTCCTCTGTAATATAGTGACTCAAATCCCTAAACCACAACTTTATGAGTTTTGTAGCAGAACAGGCACCTATAATGATTAACTGAGCCAATATGCTTATGAAATATCATTTCAATAACAGATGTTCAATTTTTGCATCACTAACAGTAAAAACATCTGCTACTAAAGCTGTAGAACACTTCAAGTGAAAAGAAGCGTTCAGAGGTCACCTTGCATTTATAACCACAACTGATGTGAAGTACAAGTGAAAATCAGTTGATGCACACTTTATACTGCACAAATCTCTCCATGACAGTGGTTATAAATACTGTTGGCAGCAGTAGGGCAGAAAGTATTGTATTGCTCTTGTAAAGCGGTCAGTGGTTTGATTATAACAACCGTCCTGAAGATGGATGGCACTTGCTTCCACCCCTCTTGCCTAATCATCACTAGGCATCAGCTAAAACTTAGCTCTAAAATAAACACACAGCACCACCTCTCGATGGGATTGCTTTCTGCAATGTGATTGTTGCGAAGTTCCTCTCCTCCCTCCTTTCCACCCCCCTGATAAATATCATAGGAATATGGACAAGTAACACAGCATTTTCATAGAATCATTGCATCGTTTTGGTCGGAAAAGACCTTCAAGATCACCGAGTCCAACCATTAACCTAACGGTCTCAAACCCACCACTAACCCATGTCCCTAAGCACCTCATCTGTATGTCTTTTAAATAATTCCAGGGATGGTGACACCACCGCCTCCCTGGGTAGCCTTTTCCACTGCTTAACAACCCTTTCAGTGAAGAAGTTTTTCCTAAGGTCCAACCTACACCTCCCCTGGCACAGCTTGAGGTCATTTCCTCTTATCTTCTCACTTGTTACCTAGAAAAAGAGAACAACCTCCACCTCACTACAATGTCCTTTCAAGTAGTTCTAGAGAGAGAGAAGGTTTCCCCTGAGCTTCCTTTTCTTCAGGCTAAACAACCCCAGTTCCCTCAGCTTCTCCTCATAAAACTTGTACTCTCGACCCTTCACCAGCTTTGTTGCCCTTCTCTGGACACACTCCAGCACCTAGATGTCCTTCTTGTAGTGAGGGGCCCAAAAAAGGTGCTGCCTCACCAGTGCCGAGTACAATTACTTCCCTAGTCCTACAGGCCACACCATTTTGGATATAAGCCATGATGCTGTTGGCCGCCTTGGCCACCTGGGCACACTGCTGGCTCATGTTCAGGTGGCTATTGATCAACACACCCAGGTCCTTTTCTGCCAGGCAGCTTTCCAAATGGATGTTATGTTTGCTAACCTCCAGTCAACTGGGACCTCCCCAGTTAGCCAGGACTATTGAAAAATGATGGAAAGTGGCTTGGTGAGCACTTCCGCCAGCTCTCTCAGTACCCTTGGGTGGATCCCATCCAGCCCCATAGACTTGCGCTCTTCTAAATGTAGCAACAGATCACACACCACTTCCCCTTGGATTATGGGAGCTTCATTCTGCTTCCCATCCATGTCTTCTGGCTCAGCAGGTTATGAACCTAGAGAACTACTGGTCTTACTCTTAAAGACTGAGGCAAAGAAGGTATCTAGTACCTCAGCCTTCTCCTCATCCTTTGTCTCTCTGTTTCCCCCTGCATCCAAGAAAGGATGAAGATTCTCCCTAGTCCTCCTCTTTTTGCTAAAATATTTATAGAAACATTTTCTATTGTCTTTTATAGCAGTGGCCAATTTAAGTTCTAGTTGGGCTTTGGCCCTTCTAATTTTCTCCTTTCATAACCTCACAACATCCCTGTAGTGTTCAAGAGTTGCCTGTTACTTCTTCCAAAGCTCATGACCTCTTTTTTTTTCCTTGAGCTCCAGCATAAACTCCCTGTTCAGCCAGGCCAGTGCTCTTCCACAATGGCTCATCTTCTTGCACATGGGCACAGCTTGATCCTGCACCTTTAATATTTCCTTTTTGAGGAATGTCCAGCCTTGCTGGACTTGTTTGCCCTTCAGGATGGCCTCCCAATGGACTCTGTTGATCAGGTTCCTAAATAGGTCTAAGTTTTCCCTCTGGAAATCAAAGGTAGCAGCTCTGTTGACCCCCCTCCTTACTCCTCAGAGAATCACAAAGTCAATCATGATTGCTACACCCAAGATGGCCTGCAACCATCACCACATCACCCACAAGTCCTTCTCTATTTACAAACACCAGGTCCAGTGAGAAGCCTTTCCTAGTTGGCTCACCCACCAGCTGTGTGAGGAAGTTCTCTTCCACACGCTCCAGAAATCTCTTGGACTGTTTCTTCTCTGCTGTGTTTTATTTCCAGCAGATGTCTGGTAAGTTGAAGTCCCCTATAAGAACAAGGGCTGGCAATTGTGAGACTTTTCTCAGCTGCTTGTGGAATATTTCATCTACCTCTTCATCATGGTTTGGTGGTCTATAACAAACTCCTATCACGATATCTGCCTTGTTGGCCTTCCCCCTGATTTCCTACCAACACTCAACCCTATTGTCACCATCATTAATTCCTAGATAGTCAAAACACTCCCCTAACATAGAGGGCTACTCCACCGCCTCTCCTTCCTTGCCAATTCCTCTGAAGAGCTTATAGCCATCCAGTGCAGCACTCCAGTTGTGTGAGTCATCCCACGATGTTTCTGCGATGACAGCTCTGTCATAGTTTTCTTGCTGCACAATGGCTTCCAGCTCCTCCTGTTTGTTACCCATGCTTCATGCATTGGTGTACATGCACTTCATTTGGGTTACTGATCCTGCCACATTCTGATGGAGAAAAGTCTTAACTCCCACATGACAATTCTCAGCTGTTTCTGTGGCTTCTGGCACATTAATCTTTGCATCTTTGCTGCCACGTGGATCTCCATCTTCTTTGTCCGAGACCGCAAACTGAAGGCCCTTAGTAGCAGACCACCCCTCAAATACTGCTGTGCTGCCCCCAGGCTTACTTCTGTCGAGCCTGATTTTGTTCCTTTCTCCCTTCAAATCTAGTTTAAAGCTCTTTCAATGAGCCCTGCTAACTTGTGCCCTCCTTGTCCTCCTTTGTGACACATCTACCTCATCTCTTGCAAGTAGTCCTGGCATGATGTACACTGGCCCATGATCAAAAAATCCAAAATTATTCTGGTAACACCAGGCTTGTAGTCAAGTATTGATTTGTTGGCTGTTTCCTGTTGCTTACCTCATCTTTCTCTGTAGCCAGAGGGATAGAGAGAATATCACGTATGCTCATGATCCTTTAACCCGTTGTCCTAAGGCCCTGTAGTCTCTCCCTTGATTGCCCTCAGACTTCTGGTTGTAATTTCATCACTGTCTACCTGAAAAATCAATAAAGTATAGTAACCTGAGGGCTGTACCACTTCCCATCAGCAGGCAAGTGTTCAGCCATCTCTAGGAAAGCCAAGCTCCATTACATGTAATGGTTACTTGGGAAGAAAAACAACTTACTCCCTCTTCCATACAGTTTTTATTACTGAGCATGATGTCATATGGTCTGGAATATCCCTTTGGCCAGTTGGGGTCAGCTATCCCAGCCTGTGTCCCCTCCCAACTTCTTGTCCATTCCCAGCAGTGTGAGACGTAGAAAAGATCTTGACACTGTGCAATCACTTCTCAGCAAAATGAATCTAGGATTGGGTAACTGAGTCCGTTCCTTTGTTGAGAGGTAGGAACCCCCATTTAGATGCTTTAACAAGGAGGTAGATTATAGCAGGGGTAGGAATCTCTTAAATTTAATCTCCTACCATCAAAAAAGTAATATGGATGGTAGCCTTCTATGGAACTGTATTTTTCATATGATTCAGTCATCCTGACGATGTTAGCTCACTTCATAGTTCACTATTTTGGTATAAAATCGATCTTTGTTTTGGTCTGGACTTTTCCTTAACAGACATGAAAGGAGTAAAAACTCCTCTCAATAAATAAATCTCTTTTTGTTAGAGAACCCTTAAAGTTTGTTAGCATCTAAAAAATGAAAAAACCCAATCAGTATGGTTCCATGGCAATTCAGGCACCTACAAATATAAATAACCTAAAAAAGCCTAGAAACATTCAGAAGTTCATAAAGACTACATGAGAATATCTTGTAACTACTGTCTGGTTTTGTTTAATTTTGTCAAGGACTAGTTCTCTTTTAGCAGGAAAGGTTAAAAAGCATCATCACAGATTGACTGACACAAATAGATATTTTCAGGCAATTTGCTGCTCTCACACACTTCCGGATTAGTTAAGACATCGTGGACAAAATAAAAAAAAAAACCAAACCCAAGGATGAGGCAGTATCTATAAATAATCAAAAATGTGCAGATTCAGAAAAAAATTGGTTCACGTATGGTTCATTTCTTTTACAAAGAAACATGAGCTCAGACATTTGAGGACCTGATGCTTAAACTAACCAATGTGCTGGCTGACTAGATCCTCATAATAACATTATTTTACTGGGAAAGTCCTGATGGCAACAGGATTTTTAGAGTACTGATTTCTGTGCTTTCACTTAAGGAACAGAATTAAAGAATATTTTCTCTTAGTGCAGAGCCTGCCATGAGGAAAACACAAATGCATCCTTTTAGTTAGCATGAAATCTATGGTAATAATAATATAATAATAATAATATAATAATTTTATTCTGTTACCAAAATATGTGACACTGCAGGAATTCAAAACTCTTTGTATGTAATCTATCACATTACAGTCTTGTACAGATAATAAAATACCACAGGCTGATTTATGTTTTAAAGGTAAAGAGTGCTTTGGAGTGCATGTACCAAACTTTTGGTCATTGTCTCAGAAAAATAAATCCCTCTGTCATTTTTATTTTGTAGGCTATTAAAAAACGTGATGGCTAATTAGACTGAAAAACTGTAGCTTCGTTATTCATCAAATTGAGCTGCATAATAATGCACTATCAGAAGGATCTGGAGAAGAAAAGATGCATTAAATTAGTAACACCAAACTTGAAAATTAAACTTTCTAAAGAGTGCATATAAATAATTAATCTCAAAGAGCAATATAAAAAATTAAAAGTAACTAAAATCTTGTGGACATGTGCAGTCCTTATGCAATCAGAACTCCCACAGAAACAAGAAGTTTGTCTATGAGAGAAGAGAAGACTTTAGGGCTTAGGAGGTGAGATCAGCTGAAGGAAGAATGAGCATTTTATTAAAAGTGATCCAATCGGAAGGAGTGTTTCTTGAACTGAAGCAGTAGTCTAATCCTTCCTGATAGACATGGATTATTTTCCAATCCTGTTTTTTTCTACCCTATCCTTTGAAACAAATGCAAGAATAGTGATTTACAAATGAAGATGATGCCAGAAGAGCTTGCTATTTTTACTCCTGCAAATTCTTTTAAAACGGATCCATGTCTGTCACTTTAACTATAGTCTTTGTTTTGTTTGCATAAAGCAAAGAGGCAGGATTGAAGTAAGTACCATTTAGTGACCTTTCTTCTGCTGCCCAGCTCCAGGGAGTAGAGAAATGCACAACTGTCCAAAGGTGATGAGTTAAGACAGTGCTCACTGAGTTTTGTGGGGCAGCTCACTGCAGACAGCTTCTGTGCTTGAGAGACAGCACAGAAACCTACTACACACTCGCTTTGAGCTACTCCTCCTTTCTGTACGCTTCTACACTTAAATTACATCCTTCTTCCATTTTCCCAGAATTTTTCTCAGCTCCAGCAAATCCAGCAGAACACAAAAGTGCTGAAGCAGAATACAGCTTAAAGTGCTGAAGATAAACCTAGTTAGCAGAGAGTGAGGACTATGAGACTATGAGACCTATGATAATCCCCATGCTATGATGTTCCCCATTGCTGTGGTTTAGGCCCAGCTGGCAACTAAGCACCATGTGGCTGCTGGCTCACTCTTCCCCTTCACCCATGGGATGGGAAAGAGAATTGGGAGGGAAAAATAAAGATAAGGACAACAGAGAGACAGAAGAAACAACAGTAATAACAATAATACTTACAATACATAAACTGAGTGATAGATCACAGAATCACAGAATTATTGAGGCTGTAATAGACCTCTGAGATCATCAAGTCCAGCCTGTGACCTAACACCAGGACATCAACTAGACCATGGCACTAAGTGCCACATCCAATCTTTCCTTAAACACCTCCAGGGATGGCGACTCCACCACTTCCCTGAGAAGTCCATCCCAGTGTTTAATCACCCTTTCTGTGAGGA
>VWZK01012358.1:0-176546 GCA_013396935.1 Baryphthengus martii
AAAAAAAAAGCCATATTTGTTTAGCTTTATGATAAGGCTTAATAGCTTATTGCCTTTCTAGAACTATAACATTTCAACCTGGCAAGCTGGTACACAGCTGGAACACCTCCAGTTTTGGCCTTGACACAAACTGAAAGTATATTATTAGCAAAGTATACAAGTTCTTTGAATTCTCGAGTTTTCTACTGTGAGCTGTATTTGAACTACTTTGCAAAAAAAATTGAGGCTGTTTTGCTGAGAAGTAAAGACACATAGAAGTAGGTGGCCTCCTTTTATTTTTTGTTGGTTTTTTTTTGTTGTTGTTGAACACTTTTGACTCCTATTCCTTATGGAAAAGCGCTTTCATTGCAACCTCTGCTCCAGAGTAAACTTACTATTCAGGAGAAGTACAGAAAAAGTAATACTAGTGAAGTCTTGAGGAGGACTAGTAGAACAAAATCTAAGCTTGTTAAAACTGGCTCTGGAAGGCAATCTTTGGTTTTATTAGATATGTTTGGGTTTTTTTAAAGATTGCTGAAGTTATGTTTTTTAGAGTTGTATAAAATCATGTATTCAGTCTTTTTTTTTATTTTAGCCTGTTTTCTGTTACAGGGTTTTGGACCTTTGTAGGAATGTCAAGGAGAGGATAGTAAGAGAATGCAAAGAAAAGGGTGTTCAGTTTGCTCCTCTTTCCACCTGCAGGTAAGCCATTCAACAACCTAAATTTTTCTTGAGTATTTGATTAGTAAGAGAATGAAGAAAGAGGTAATTAAACTTGCTAGTGAGTAGCTGAAGTGCATCTGTTAATGATATTACAAACACTAGTAATCTTGACTTTCCTCTTTAACCTTCCTAAGAGTGGGTAATTCAAGGGATTAGTAGCACTTTGTTAGTCTTGACACTTAGACATGATCTTGTGCATAAGCAGGACTAACAACTTAAGAGCTTCAGCTCTCAGTCATAGCATTGAGTCACTCATGAAGCAAAAAAGATACAAAACTATTAAATGATACTGCTCTTTTAAATAAGTAACCTTATGAATTATGTAATGTCATATAGTGGCTGGCTTAATACCATAAAGCTTTGTTTGTAATGTAGTTCTCTTCAACAGGGTGACACAGACTTATGATGCAGGTGCATGTGTCTACTTCTACTTTGCCTTTAACTACAGAGGAATTAGCGATCCTATTCATGTCTATGAACAAATTGAGGTAATGTGTGTATAAAAACGATAGTTAAGGCGGAGGGGGAAAAGCTGTTGTCCTGTAATTTATGTTGAGCCTGTTGGCCAAGCTAAGTGAGTTTTTCAGGAAAGATTTCAAAAGTCTGCTTGTCAAGCTTTGATATTAGCAGCTAGGGAAAGAGGTGCTCACTAATAGTGCCCCAAGTAAGAGAGAAGACTACCAGCTGACTGTTTTAGACACCAGTAAATACTTCTGACTAAAGTATAGGAAAGCTTGAACTGGAATTTGTACTTGGATGACAGAAACTGCCAACCATAAAACCCAAATCCATGGGCAACCAGACTTATTTAGTTCTATTATTTACAAAGCTACTTTTTTCACTTAATATTCAATTAGGCTTTAAAATACATGGGAAAAATCTCTAGATCGTACTTTGTTAATAGTGCCTCGTGTAGGGAATAATGAGTGTGAGGGGGTATCTCATACTGTTTCAGAGAATTAATTGCTGTATTTATTTTGGTTTAGATCTAGGTAATTACTGGTCTTATGTCTGCTGTGTCAGACCAAGTTGTAAGCTGCTTTGACATTTACCAAAAATCTCTGGAATAACTCTAGCGCTTTAACTGATGAAACACTATACATACCTAATTAAGGGAAACTAATAGCCTTGTTACCTTGAAGATCTAATGCTTAGACATAGGACTATAGCCAAACTGCTTTTCATCCTGCCTTTTGGTTCATGTGCTCAAACTTCGGGACCAGAAAATTGCTAACAGGCCTGTGGAGAAACAGTCTATTTATAACTAGGATATTATTATTCTCGTGCTTATTCTTCAGAAATTTATCTTGAACTTGGCAAGCGGATGCAAAGTTCTGTCTACAAGTTCTGAGGCTTCTGTGCTGTTGAATCTAGGGCATTGGAGAGTTTAATACTTGCATGCTTATTTACTGAAACGTTATTAGCACTTAGATATTACCATTTATTGAAATTAGTTAGAAGTGTGATCACCTAGATGCATGTATTCCATTGTAGGTGGCTAAATTTAACCTAATAAAGTGAATTTGCCAACCCAAGTGTATGCACTCTGTGGCAGACTGCAAAAATGTATAACTGCGTATGTATGGTGGTATATGTTGTTCATAAAAGTACGTTATTTTGAAGAAACTTTTAATGCTTGTGCTTTGGAAAACTTTCGCTGTTACTACCTTTTAAACTGTCTAACTATTCATAATCAGAGCTAGATGGGAAGGAAAATTCTAGAGCTTGGAATATATTCATATTTTCTTAATATGTTCATATATTTCTTAATATAAAAATCCCAATATTTTTTTTCTGCCACAAACTTCACCCATTGTAAAGTACTTCACTTCATTGATTAGGATCTTAGAGATCTGGATCTAAACTGGTCTGAATATGGGCGGGCCTTTAATTGTTCTGGAGAGCCTATTTTCAAACTTCTTTATTATCATTTCCTTTCCAATAGACACTTGACCACCTTCCAGATGAGCATCTCAGCCACCAGACTATTTGTTTCAGCAAGGGGGAAGTGATCCAGAATATTCCATTCTGGAATAATAGATTTGTTATAGCAGGTGCCATTTGAAATGTTTTGGCTTAGATAATGTTTATTTGGAAAATCTCCACATACATTGACTTGAACTAAACTGTTTACCTGTATTGTGTACCCTAATTACTTCTGAAACTTTTCATACACCTGTGTAAATGAGTATGATTGAAGGCTTTTCACTAAAGACAAAAGTCTTGTACATTTGCTGTTGAATAAATACCTTATCTTTCCAACTTAGAGGGCTGCTAGAGAAGAGATCCTTGCCAATGGAGGAAGTCTGTCACATCACCATGGAGGTAATGTTTTCAGTCTAATATTTGTCTCTTTGATACTGCTAAATATTCATGAGTACGTAAAATAGCTAGTAATAGAACTTTGAAAAATATTTCACAGGCATTAACTGAAATTACTGGCTGGGGGGTGGAGAGGAACGTCCCAGCATTCTTTACAGAAACTTTCACCCCTTCACCAGACTTCAGAAGTCTCCTTGGACTTGGTTTTCTTGATGTCAGGTCACACAATGTGATGTATTCATGAGCACCAGCTTCAAACCTTTTATAGGAATTCTACAGGCTGTCTGAGGACCTGAAAATGGAGTTGAGCAGTTTGTCTTAAGCAACTTCTGCTGAACCTTGTGCAGAGGTATATTCAGTTACAAAGACCTCAGATGACAACTTCACAGTTTTAAGACAGCTTAGTGTCCCTGTGGCTCAGTAAATGCTGTTAGCTCGGATTCCAGAGCACTTAGTGAAAGTATCTGCATAAAAGAGCTAGTGACTTTAAACTGGGCCATGTTACAAATATAACATCAATTATACAACAAATAGTAGAAAGTATTGATATTACTGGCTTGCTGTCTGCTAACTTCTGATGGATTATTCCTTTTCCTCTCTTGGAGTTTGAGAATTACTTGTCCTGGGTTACTAGCTTATTTGCAAGCTATTTTGTGATTTAATGTTAAGTTTAAGAATGAGTGTCATGTATAAATAGTACTTCATATACCTGATGCTTTACATGTGCTTTTCCCAGATATTCAGACAGCGTGATTTAATTGCGTGTGTCATACAATGCTGAAAGCCAAGTGTCAGGAAGACTCGCTGTGAAGTCAGTTTGATTTGTGCACCTAGCTGCTTGAAGCTGGTTAACTTAAGGAAATTCTCTCTTGGGGCATTATCTGGCCACAAAAATAAGACTAAAGAGGAAGTCCAGTGGTTTAAAGCTAGATGAAAACTTTGTAATTCTCAGCAAGCTCTGTGTGTGTGGAAAATAAAGCACAGCTTCTGCCCTTCAAAACACATTGGTGACTTTGTGGACTTGAAACTTTTAGCTAGTACTATTTTCAGGCATCCAGCTTTGTGATACAAACTGAAATGGACTCTTCTTCAGCAATATCGGGATACTGAAAGATGTATAGGTGATATGAGTAAAAACAGTTTCAGTATGTTTTCTTGTTTAATATACTCTTATTGTCCTCTGATTAAACCTTTTAATATGGTAGTATAGTGGACCGGTCAATTCTCACAGATGGGATGTAGAAGTACTCCCTTGCTGTACTATTGTGCTCTCCCCTGCTGTGGCAGCTGTATTTTACCATGACTAGCATTCCATCCATTAATTCGCATGCAGCTGGAGCTTGTCACATGTTTGGATGTATTTGCCTTCGCCATATGAAACCTTGCTTACAGCATATGTTGAACAAGGAAAAAAAAACCTGTTATGTAGCATTTTCAAACCCTTGCACCCTTGAACTTTCTGACTCCACAGATACTGAAAACTTGGTTTCTGTTAGACTTATGCTCCTGTTGTGTGCTTGACTGCCTCTTACACCAATAAACATTTTCTGCTTGGAATGTTTTTATTGGCAGTTCATTGTGTACGATATTCAAGATTCATGTTTTCCAGTGCTTAGTAAATGTGCTGCTGAGAATTAGCCTAATCCTATCAGTTTTATTTGCTGCCATTCAGGCCTTGTGACTCTTAGCACCGTGAAGGCTGGTCTATTTTGCAGGGTAACAGAAAATAGTGGTGCAATTTCTTTTAGTATTTGTCTTGTAATTGTGATTAATAACAGTTGTTTTCGCTATCTGGAAACAGACAGGCTGATTTGTCTGCCTACAATCACACTGTGATAAATGGAGCTATTTTAACTCTGGCTTTGTGTATCAAAGAAAACAGATGTAGTCTGGGACTTGAGGCTATAGGAAACGCAAAGCCTGTTTAAGTCAATCTTCGTACACTCTTTGAAGTGGTCATATATGATAGTGAGAGATGTGTAAGGCTCTAAATTACTTGACATGTAGGGAAGTGCTAACTGCAGGTAGAAATATAGCTACAATCTACAGTGAGAATTGAAATGATGACATTTTTAATTTTATGAAGAGTAACTTCCTCACATCCCTCTAGGCTAATGAAAAATATTTTAACTTTTAGGCAGGACTCACTATAGGTAGCAATACTGTGAGAAGATCCTCCCCATTCCCCTAGTGACTTTTGAGACTTAAAACTTGTAAGAAGCATAACTTTTTTTGGAGTTAATATATTACATTAAAGATCACGTCTTGCAATACATAAAAACAACATTCCAATAAAGGAATTGCAGAACTTTGTCTCATAGACACCTGAAGCTGTAGCAAAGCCAGACGTACACACCTACGTAATGAAGTTATCCTTTCAATGTAACAGTTGACTTGTAATTTGGGTTAGAATATCTGGTTTCTTTGTGTTATAAATCTGGATATTATTTCTATGATACTGCAACTTAAATTATTTTGTCCTTTTAATCAAATTGTCTTTTTTTAGAAATCTTTAAGTCTTGACTTTCAAATATTTAAATTTAGCTGGTGTTAGGAATGGTTTTCCTACTTAATGTTATTAATGTTAGTATTTAACACTTGATAATGTTTCTGGATTATGTAATGAACAGAATCTAAATCTAGGAAGAACCTGAGGTGTATATGTTGCTATAAAAATAAACCTAAAATACATAGCTGATCAGATAGGCACTTTTTATCCAGGGGGAATTCAGCCATTTTCTAGCACATCGGAAGTTGGTCCTTATATAGGAGATTATCAGATCTTTTATGATCCTGGCAGTCTCGTCTAAATGTGATAAGTCTGTTTCTTGCTAAATTTGTTGTGAACAAACTGCTGTGAAAAGCTTCGTAGTGGTTTTAGAATAGTTTTTAATGTGTGACTTTGAAGCAGTTTCTTATGACTTCTTTGTCCCTTTAATGCTGTGACATAATCTGTGATTTAGTAAAAGTTTTGAAATGTATTCAGGAATTAGATACCCTTATTGTAGCATTCTTTGTCTTCATTTCCTATATGAGATTATACAGTCTTGATTATAGTTTTCCCCATGCCTTGAGTATAAGGGATCGTGCGCATCTTTGAAAACAGCTTTGATTTTTCTGCTTGTCTGGCCATTTAGATTTTGAGTTGTGTAAGTAAGGCTTGCTAGGGCCACAGTTAGCTCCTAGAAACCTAACATTTAAAAAGCAGCACTAAGAATGACAATTTCTTGTAGATACCAGTTTGTTTTGATAAATGATTTTTCTAATCATTTAGGGGAAGCTCTAAAACTGCCTATATGATGTCACACTTTGCATTCTTGAACTCTTGTTTCATAAAATACATGCTTTTTTGTATACATAAAATAACTTACTGAGAAAGTATCAGTATGTATGACTGGTTTATAAATACAACTACAACCTCCTTAGCGTACAGCTGGCTGGATTTGGGCATGATCCCTTCTGTATTACTAAGCTAAGCACACCCATGTAAAACTAAGCAGCAGTGTAAAAATTAATCATAGATTGTTTTCCTTGCAAGAGGATGTTCTAACTAAAACTGGTTACATAAGGAAACAATTATTAGCTTACAGCTTTGAGGAAAATACCCTCATTTAGCCACCTAGCATAAGAGAACTAATTTACTTCCACTTTATAGACAGATTGACTAGAATAAATGTTAACCAGGTAGCCCAGGCTCCACAGGTTTAGGTATCAATATAGTATCAATTTCCTGGCAGTTTATGTAGGAAAACCAAAAAAAAAAAACAAACACCAAAAAACAACAAACAAAAAACCCCTACACAAACCCAACAAAACCTAGCAAGCACAGAAAAAACCCACACCTTATTTATGTTCAGTTGTGTGCTTGACACTGCAATTCTTTGGCATCATTGTGAGGCTGTGGCTTAAGCTATACATGGCAGTGATTAACCCATACAAACTACAAAATTCCAGATTTTGTAATTCCCTCATTGGGAGGGAGTTGAACACATTTTCTCCTCTACAGAGGAAAAGTATCTTCTTGCCTTTAAGATAAATGCTGGAAACTGATCCTGCTTCCATCTTAAAACTGATTAAGATAAGTTTAAACTGCAGCATTACTTCATGTGAATAACCTTATGTGAAATAGAAAATACAACTGTACTATAATACTTCCTTGGTCTGTTGAAAGTCTTAATAGTCATCTTCAGTGCCTTTTCCACTGGATAAATGCAAGTCTTTCTGATTCATCAATGCAGAACTTCTAAATACTTAGGATGTGTAGGTTTCAAGTAAGAATGTGCAAGATGTTATGGTGGTGGTGTTAATTATGTGGTAGACTTCAGGGACCTTGGTCCAGTGTAATCTAGTACTACCACAGTGTTTATGTTAAAATTTATGTAACTAATTATCTCTCAGTATTGCAGACCTCTCTCTGGAAGAGTAGTTATCCATTAAGCAATTTCTAAGAGCAGAGATGTGCTTTCTGTAGAGACAGCCAACTTCAGGAGGAACATGCAACAGTTAGAAGAGCCCTATCCTTTTGATGACCTGTTACTGCTTCTCCTTTTGCAAAGCTGGTCTGCAGTAACTGCCTCTAAGTTGAAAGGGCTGAAACAGAGGAAGTCGAGAGCCACGTGCAATGCCCCTAGAGCCTATTTCCACTGGCACCACACACTGCTATAAATCTGTTTTGTGTGGGTGTAGAGTTTTTCCTGGGATCCATCAGCTACATGGAAATTTCCCTTACAACAAGGAAAATGTGTGCCCAGGTAGTTCATATTCCAAAAATGAGAAAACCAATTGCTGCCTGCTGTTTGCAAGCTCCATCCTAAGCAGCCAGATTTGTTGCAGCCATCCAGACGCATTTTCAAAGATGAGCAAGTGAAACCTATGGACTCAGGAGAGCTGTATTCCCATTTTATCTTCCTGGTGGCCAGCAGGTATGTGCTGTCCATCTAATGCACTTCTCTTTGGAAAACACATGCACCTTTGACAGAGAATGTAATGTTAATGCATGTTGGCTTGGCTGACTTTTGCAAAGGTGGGTTTGACAGGAACAGCATACAGTGTGGTTGTGCTTCACCAAACTGTATTTTATTCCTTAGCAGGTCAAAAGGGCAAGAGTGGAGTTAAAGAACTTTGCCACTTGCAATTATTTTTATATTCATCTTAACATATTTTGCTATTATTACTACTATTTATTTCTTCTTTTCCCTTCTCATCCTTGAAGCTAATTGAATCCTCCTGTGGAAGAGGAACATAATACTTATAGGACAGCACTAACCTCAAGTGAAACAACTATAAACATAATTTTTGAGTCGTACTCTCATCTGCCCAGAGCCTTTCCTTCACTTTGTTGTATTTTCCATTCAGAGCCTTTCCTTCACTTTGTTGTATTTTCCATTCAGTCAGATGGACTGGCTTAGAATTCTAAGAGCAAGAATGCTTCAATGCTTTTTAACTCTAATATGAAAACTTGAGTAGCTGAAAAATCTATGTATATTCTACTGACAGGAACAGTAGGAGCAGGGGCTCAACCTACTGGTATCAAGGGGTTAAAATTTTTTCATCAAGCATATTTGTGAAGAGCGGCTGATAACTGTAGTACAACTTTTTTCTTTCCAGTTCACTAATCAAATGTATGTTAGATTTATTATTGCAAAAGTATAAACCATAGAAAATTTGACAAGATAGATGTGTAAATTATCACTTTGACAGAACTAATGATGCACTCCAAGCACCTTCTGTTTTCCAGCACTTGGTGAGCGACTTCATTAAATATGCAACAACTGTTTGGTGCTGCTCAGACAGTGGTTCAGTTCCTTGTGGAATTGCTTATTACTGGAGGTGTAAAAGAGGCAGGCATGCTAGCTGTTGGGCATCCTGCTGTGATTCTAATGTGCTCCATCTTGTTGGAGCAGTTGTTTGCGGTCTTTTCAGGACAATTACATCCATAACCACAGGACACATTCGCTGAAGCTATATTACAGATAACAGTTGAGAATGGTAATGACCGTTCTTCAGCTGCTTGTGTAAGAGCCAACGTGAGCGACTTGAGGTGATGGTTGAGCCACATCCATGATTCTTTTTGTAGCAGCAGTGTTAAAGTTTCCCCAGATAAAATACAACTACATTGACTTGCTAAGGCAGTCAAATTGTAGTGATGGTAGCTACAGATGGGGACTTTTCTTTTTGAGCTGGGCTGCAAAATACAACAGCAGCCCTTAGCACATGACAGATTCTTTTGTCCTTCAGTTAAGATCTTTGCTCTTGACGCACGTGCTGCTAATAGTTGTTTTCCAGCAAACTGCAAATTTCAGTCTTTGCTTTTTCAGTTGGCATTGTGGCTGGCTCATATTCCTTAAGGTATAAACAAATATACTCTGTTCTCCAGAGGTGTCCCTGTAATTTATTATTCTGATGACAGTTTGATGGTTACCCTGAGAACAGGGCACAAAAGATGGCTTGAATTTAGCTTCAGATACTCTTAAAGCATCTGTCTCTCAAACCTTTACTATATCGCATCATACTGACAAATGGATTGTGTTTCAGGCTGACAAGTTAAATGCTATAGTGTGCTTAATGAAAAAAAGGGCCGTTATTTTGAATGATCTGTTAAATCAGAGTTGATGACTTGGTTAATTAGTATGTGAACACTCGGCCATTTAACAGGACTATTGTGAGACTTCAGTGGAATGAGTTTGGAACTGGCTGATGTTTCAGCTTTGCTTTGTGTTTGGTCTATGCTGTGAATATTTTTTTTTTTCCATGGGAAACTCAGCTCATATGTAATGGAGTGAGCAATTACCAGTCTGTGCAAAAGTTCTTGAATGAAATAAGATATTTTATTGATTTAAAACCAAGCTTTAAACCTTCTACTTAGAAAACACTTTTTTTGCTATTTAAACCAATACTGTTTTAAGTTTGATTTATATTTTCAATTTAAAGCAATCAAAGACGTGTGTTCTGCTTTTTAGTGATCTCCTCTATACTTGCCTACTTAATTAGTTTAGCTTTTTAAAACTTATTATCAATTTGCTGTTTTAATAGAACATGTGATTTCAGACCAAGCTTCATCTAAATTTCATAGTTTCTAAAGAAAGTAGACAGTGTGGAACACAGTCTTCCTCTGGGAGTATGCTGAGCTTAATGAGCTTGATAGTCTGGTGGGCTCAATAAATCAAATAAAGCAAAACATTTCTCATTTTTGAATAAAAGCATTTATCACACAGTGTTTATTCATTCACGGTCACAAGATTGATTGGCTCCTAGAATCCTGCCATATATTGAAACACTATTTTTGTTTTTCCAGTAGGCAAATTGCGGAAGCGCTGGATGAAGGAGAGCATCTCTGATGTTGGCCTGGGAATGCTGAGATCCGTTAAAGAATATGTGGACCCCAATAACATCTTTGGAAACAAAAACCTTTTATAAAGCCCTGCACAACAAGATGTACTAAAACTTCTTTAACTGTTGAAATTCCTTCACTTGCATTGTATTGATATCCCAGTAATCAAATATAACATAGACTAAACTTTAAAAACTAGGAACTTGCATTGATTTTTGCCACCCGCTTCCCCCTCCCTCCATAAAGTGCAGACATCGCTTTTAATGTTTATGGATTTTTACTTACAGTGCTCTTAAACTCATAACCCACTGGACATAAAGTGTATTGCCAATCAGGAAATGCAAATTTGATTTTCCATGTTTGGTTGGGCAGCACAGACAGTATTTTCAATGCTGGGTAACGCCAGACATTTCTTCCTAAAGCATTTCCTGCGAGGAGAACAAAGATTGACAACAACGTTTTTCTACAGAAGCAGCTGCTCAACCCAGCCTCTTGCTAGAGGAAGCTGCTAAAGACAGATGAGAGAACACCCAGGAGCACTCCACTATACTGAAGGATTAAGTCTGTAAGATTTGTAACCAGCGAATACTTACAGTACAATTGTAGGCTTCAATCTAAAGAGATAATGTGAGACAAACTTCTAAAAACTCTGTAGTCTCCTACCATAGTACTACTGGCAACTCTTACACAATTGAACTGTTCTGAGTTGTATTTGCATTGCTGGGATACTCTTAATTGTAGGTCAGTCACTATAAGTTTTGTACAATGGACATTTCTCACTGTATGTTGAAAACAGGTTTGTAACAATTTTGCATTCATCTGTACTTCAGTCCTAGTGTCTATGGTTTTTGCTCCTGTTTTCTTTGTTTTGCAAAGATGCAAAATATCTTTTTCAGTAAAAAAAATGTTTTGGCTATTCAAATGAAACTGCCCAGCACTGTCTTTTGAAACAGTCTCAACAGTTTAATAAAACACTTAAGCAGACAACATACTGTCATCCTGAAAATAAGACTTCCCATTTTAGTTTTGTACAGTTTCCTATGGCCTTTATGAATCATTTACTTCACTAGTAGCCACAATTTTAATTGTCCATTGAACTTTAAGAAAATGAAATATTTTCTTGATCAGTATCGTATAAGAGTAAGCATTTTTACATTGAAACTTGAATCTTAATCAGTAAAACAAACAAAGTATTTGTCAATACTCATGATCCATTTTTAAGGTGGGTTTTTTTCTTAAAGCAAATTATCCAACTTTTTGATAATTAATGTATATGATTGCATAGGATAGAAAAAATAGACTATCCTTTGAGGACACTGTCTCTCTAGCCAACTGCTTTACAGCTCTGTAGTGTCAGTTTGGACACCTTTTGTATTGGTAGTGCCCTTAATGAGGAGAAAAGATAAAATTGCTTTTTTCTTTTTAAACTATTTTAGAGTACTGTCTAATTAGAATTCCTGAAAAATACTGCATATCAGAAAACTTTGAACATGTTTATAAGGTTAATTTCAATTCTGTAATTAAAATGATCAAAAACATGAACACTCAAAACATCACTTGAAGATGCATGCTGTCACGATACTTAAGGAAAACCGTATGATCTGCAGGTCATAAAAGAGAATGCTAATGTGATATCTGTAACGCAGCTACACTTATTTCAAATGGTCTTTTTCACAACATTTCAACATAATCTACTCTTTTGTATTTTTTTTTTTTGGCCCCTAGAGTTGACATTTCAGCAGCGACCGAAACATTAGATGTAGTCTGTTTTAGAAAACCGAGTCTTTGCACTGTGGTTAAGTGTTCCTTAAGTGCGCGGTGGTGTCTCAGCAAAGTGAATCTGTACGTGTTTCTGCAGGGGATTTGCTCATCTCGCGTGCTGCATGATGGTGACTCCATGGCCACAGCTGGCATCTTGCTGATGACTTGTATGACTCTGAGATAGAGACCTTTCTAGGAGCTGGTGAATATGGAGGGTGAATATGAAGGGTGTTTATGTGCCTCAATGGAAGTATATGTCCAAATATGAAGAATCAATTTTGAAGGAAAGTATGTGAAGCCTTTTTGCAGAATGACAGCACAAACAGAACTAAAGCAGGTAGTCATAGCTCAGTGGTCTCTTAATTTTTTGAATTAAAGTACTATACAGCTCTACAGCATCCTTGCTAACTTTTAATTTTCTGACTATGGTTGAAATTACACAGGCAAAAACTTCTTTTACTCTATTTCTAACCTTTAAATAGCCACTGGCTTCTGAAGTGGTTTTAAAATGCAGTAAAGATTTTTTTTTTTTTATTGCTTTGTCCTATAGGGATGTGAAATAACAGGCTATAAGGGTCCCAAAGCACCCAAAGGGTCACTGGATAGCCCTGAGAAAGAGATTTAACTACAAATGTAATGGATTTTTCTTTCTATCTTCTTAAATATTTTTCCATCTTACGAACTGGTCAGAGCTTAGTGAAATTACAATTGAAATGCGTGTATAACTGTCTTTAATTTCACATTTAACTTCCTAATGAAAATAGAGAAAAGCCTAATGCAAATTCAGGAGATCTAGACACACACAGATCATTACTCATTTAAAAGGAATCTTCCCTTCTCTGATACTAAAGTCTTCCACCACTCTTCCTTTTGTATTCTCTACTTTGGTTCTAAACACTTCACTTGACATAGCTGCAGCCTGTTCAGAGATGGAGTATCTTGGTGCAACACATTACTTTTTTCATGTGCTTGACTTTTGGCCATATGTAAGTTACAAGCAGTTTTAATTAAGCTTGTCATGACTTCCAATTACACAGCTTCTGTTCTCTTTGAAGGAGGAAAGATGCAGAGTATGGCTTGACTGCAAAATGCATTTACATCAGAAAGACTTTTTTGTCTGTTTTTAGGGGAAACAGGAAAATTTGTTGGAAATTGGCCCAAGGTCTAAATCTTGCAGTCAAAGAAAAATGTGTCTCTTCTTGGCTTGACTACAGCATATTGGTTGAGTTAGAAATGTCATCTTTGCCTTACAGCTGTGAACTGAGGCCAGGCCAAGTAGTTCTTCTGTAGCAATGTTCATTAACTGAAACCAATTTCAAAGGCAGGGATACATTAGCACTGAAATTCAGAAAACATAAATTGCTTCTCAATCTTGGAAATGTATGTTTATCAAGGTTGTACTTTAACTTTCTGCAAATAAAGCCAAACAGTGTTTGTCATTTTAGTGTGAGATTAACTGTAAAATTTCAGTTGTAATGTTAAAAGATTATAGAACCTTATATTATTAATAAAAAGAAATTGGGCCTAAACAACGATGTGGTTTTGTGCTGAAACTAACCAAATATATTCTACTAACTAGTCATCTTTGGTTCATTTTAATTTGGCAGTAAGCTCTTACCCCAGGAAAACTATTAGGAAGGCTTTGGCACTCGCAGAGAGAAAGGAGATCGGATTTGTAAATGTATGCTAATAGAAGCTCTGCTTCTGCCTCCCATGGAAAGCAAACTAGGAAAAGGAGAGAATTTCAGTGAAGGACAAAACAACAGTTGAACAGCAGTCTACCCAGTTCAGGAATTTCACTTCCTCAGTATTCCCTGTTTGGGCAGCAAGGAGACCAAAGCTCTTGGAAAGTTCTCTTGTAATGCAGGAGCATCCCTGATCTTAGCTTCCCCATATTTCAAAGACCTGTTGTGTTTAGCTATTGCAACAGGCACATAGTTTCCTGTTGGTGTTGTGTGCATGTCTCTTTTAAGACTTCATTGGTGCGGGTCGTGGAATCTACTTGAAAGTTCTGCGTGCACAAATGCACTGCTTCTGAGCAGAAGGGCTGTTTCTCAGTTATCGTTATGCCCTCTAAGGTAAAATGGCTGAAATCACATCTTGCTTGGAAGAGCTATTGAATTATCATAGGCTAATGCAGTTTCTTTAACGCGCATTCAAAAATTGCAAAAGTCTTAGTATGCAGGGGACAGAAGTAATGACGTGGTTCAACTCATAGAACTAACAGTTTCTCAGATGATCCAAATTTTGTTGTGTGCTTATTCAAAGGAAGGAGGAAACTGCCTGACAGACAAGCACTTTATTTGTGTGTTCCTCCTTTTAACAGTGTAAAAATGCAGTGTTTTTATGTAGATCTAGATGGTCTCAATTCAAAGATGTTAGATGATGCTACACTTTGTCTCAGGATGACAGCCAGATCCCACCACTGTTCACTTTGTTTAAAATAAGTAGGTTTTATAAAAAGTTGGATCTGAACTTGCAGCTGTGTAAATACTATAGGCTCACTGTTTATGGTTTTGTAGTCCCAACACTGACTCTGAATCCCACATTACCTTTAACATAAATTGATGTCTTTCCCTAGGCTCTTTATGGAGACCAGAATTGGCAGATGGTTGCTTTGTTTATGTGCAGCTTTAAGGTCTGCTGTGGTGCTCAAGAACAGAGGTAGTCAAAGATAGTTTTCAAAAATGTTTGCTATACTATTTGAAAAATACTAGTGCTGTCAGTTTGAAATGAAAAAGTCAGTTTCAAGATTACATGGGCTATAATATTTTCAGTCACATAGTTACTTGAAGTATTTACCAATACAAGTTGCAATAATATGTACCTCTATTGAAATGCTGTGAAATGTTTCATTTGTGAATATTTTTATTTTCACTTTGGAAAAACAAAACATTGGAACTTTTTATGGGAAACTTTATGAATGCTTCATTTTGATTCAGAATAAAGCTAAATTTATTTCAATTGACTGTTCGTAAGTACCAGTATAATATTCCTGTTTGAGTAGCATTCAGCCTATTTCTACCTTCATGGTAGTATGTAGTAGCCCTCCTCCAGGTATGGGCACATAACAGCTTTTAAATTCATATATTTATTGTAGTACTGTGAAATATCATAGCAGCCTTCTAAAGGATAAAACAGAAGTGTTGATCACAGCAAGGAATTTGACTGTATATAAAAAGATGATGGATAAAATCCAATGATATGAGTAATCACGTAAAGTTTAAGCTGATGCTTCTAGAACTTAGATAAAATAAGGAAATGACAAATGTTTTTCTCATAAAATCACATGAAGAATGTCAAATGATTGTCACAACTTTGTAGTTCAGTATCGTGTGGCTGACCTCCCAAGATGCTTCTACAAAGTAAAACATGGAGCGGATGGTCTCAAGTCAGGACATTGATAAAGCCACTCCCTTTTCATGCTGCTGGAAGGGCTTGGCTCTGTTCCTATGGGTGTCACAGTGGATATGTGGATATCGGGTGCTACTGCTGCATCAGTCAGTACTAGCTGACCTAAAATTCACGGCAACTTAAAGACAATGAACGACATTGATGTTATATACTCAAAGTTCAGAAAATACTGAAACCATAAATGCGTGATTTGATAAGTTCAGTTATTCATAAATTGGTTATTGATCATGGCATTGATAAATGCAAGCTTGACTAGCCCCAACCCAGAGGATGTGGGAGTAATGAGAAGGTACAAACACAGCCGTTGACCTTTCTCCCTCCCAGCCCGTGGCAGGAGCCGGCAGCGTTTCCTGTCTCCCTCTGTTCCTGCTGCAGCAGAGCAGGAAATCCTGGCTGCCCAGAGGCCAGAGTTAAAAGCCCTTCTTGAAACATGAAGTGACACACATGCTCACCTAGCAAATACATAGCAGCTGGGTAAATAGAGGTAGAGATGAGGCCATAAAAGCTGGTCATTAAGGAAAGTAAATCTGGTGAACGTTAGAAAGCAAATGTAGGGAAGCTTTGGGTGAGCTGAATGCTGCATGAATAGTCTCAGGTTTAGAATGACACTTGTTGACAAGGCTTGGGTATGATACTGACCACACTAGGGGCTTAGAGCACAGTCCCAGGTTGTTTCTTGACTTAGAACAGAATTGTGTATTTAGCCAGATTTGCTAGGAGAACAAAGCAAATTTTTTTTGGCTTTTTTTTTTTCTATTATTTTGAAAACTGCTTAGTTTGCTCTTTGTCCCCACTAAAGCTTTTGAGCATTGTGGACAGCTTTCAGCCAAACTCGAATAAGATAAAAGTCTCAATGTATTACATTCTTGCAAGTTTTTGTGGAAAATACCAACCCTAATTCGGACTGGCAAGAAAGATAAATACTGAATTGTCAGCTCAAACCTTGTTAATACCAGAGAATGCATGTGCTGGTGCACATCCACTTCAGATGATCAGCGTGCGCTGCCTTGCGGTGGTTCTTGGACCCTTAACTATTTTGTTTTGAGTGGGTCTGTCACAAGGCAAACCAAGCTTGTTAGTACTGCTGCTTCTGCAAGTACAGAGCAACACTCTCCTTCCAGTCAGTTCTTTTTTAATTAAGACTTTCTTAATAAATGAAGGTTTTGTCTTTTTCTGTTTGTGTTTGTAACTATGCCCAAGTTCTCAGTTGTGCTCAGCTTTACAAGTTAGCATATTCCAGTGCAGGAACATGAAGAACAGAAGACACTGGCTTCCTTGAAATGGTATTGGAGCTCAGTTTATACATACAGAAGTGACTCAAATGGATTGTAGTCAGTAGCCTTGTCAAGAGATGAGATCCCTTTAAAGCCGGGCCTCTCCATATGTTAACAAAGTCCTGGCTATTCTTGAAGAGTTTATCTAGCTTTACATGCATGGAGTCAGTCCTTCCACTTTGTTACCAAATGTGTGGTTGAGGAAACAGTTTACTGTTTTAGATGGAGGAGATGAGTGACTGCTGCCCAAGGGGCAGTGGGGAGAGGCTTTTGAGAAGCCTTTTACTCCTGTGCCGTGCAAAGGTTAGCATCGCAACCAGGAATGCGGAGGCTGTCCATCTGCAAAGCTTCAGCAGGCGCCACAGCCCATCAGCACGCTTAATAAAAACTTCTTTGTACAACTTCACCTGTCTGTTGCATGACTTACTGCTAATGAAATAGTGACCAGGAAGCCAAGAGAACTGCTAACCAGGAAAACAGAGCAAGAGCAGTGCAAGCCAGTGTCTTGCATGTGTGGCTAAATTACACTGAAATGAACATCTGGCTGCAACAGCCAGGCAGAGGGACCTGGTTGCTATAGAGAAACAATAAATTTAGAATGGTAACAAATCTGCTGCCTAGGTTACAATTTAGTACTTTTTTAAGGCTGATGAGAGGAAATCATTGTCTCTCCATTTATCGAGCTGTGTGCTGCTCTGCAGACATGAGTAAAACAGGGCATTATTTCCTGTTCTTTTCAGTAGCTCATGTAAGACTCTCCTACCTATCTGGGCTTGAGTAGTCAACCTTCAGGTGTTTACAGCTGAGCATTTGTGGGCTGGCCCACTTGGCCATGCTGCCGTGCTTGGGGTTCTTCCACCCCATCTCTATCACAGCATGCTTTACATTACTAAAACCAAAATTATTCTTGTCGCTGCTGCAGAAAGGGTGGGATTATTATATGCTCCTTTGGAAAAAATGGTAAAAGAGCAAAACTGTTGCTTTAGTTTTCTTTCGTTTGTTTTAAAACCACATGCTGATATACTACAGCTGCGGGCCGGTCAGCACACAGCAAAGTTAAACCAGCTGTGAATGGTAGGGTGGGGAACCTTGTGATGAATGATGCGTTTGTAATGAGTTACACAATTTCAGAGACACTCCAGCAATCAGCAAGACCTTCAGCAGCCAGAGAAGCTACAAGCAAATCCCTTAAGAGCGAGCTGAGCAGGTTTATAAACACAGGGACTAGTGTCTAGTGTTTGTGTTCACTAGCCTCTGTGCACAGGGCGGGTGTTTGGTGCTGACACTGTGTATCTTCAATTGCAGCTGTGACGTTACACTTCTACTGTGACTCTGAACAAGATGTGCTCACTGCTTGCAAATAAGCTCTTGAGAAACAAAATGGTTGTGTGCACCGACATCCCGCAAAGCTGGCTGGGGAATCACACGCCCGGACAGCAGAGTCTGCTGATCTCCTGCCAAGCTGGGCTGCCTGGGTGTTTAGCACACGGAGAGCTCGGCCACCTCACGAGGACTGTTTTCATTCTGGACGTTTGCAAACGCCTGCCATTTTATTCCAGATAGACTTTTCTTGCTCTGTGTATATTTTGGTCCTGAAAGGCAGCTTTGTCTTTCACGTGTCTTTCCAGCCCTACCTGAGCAAATTTCACCTGCCTTCACCGTGTTACATACGGGCACCCCCTCACACCTGTCCTAACAGCCACAGAGAGAAAGCTCTTGCCTCTGGCAAGGGGATATTTAAGCAAAGGAGAAAGTCAGAAACCACTGGCTGGGGGCTGCACATCTGAAAGACAATGGTCAGCCCTTTCCCCACTCCAAACGACAACCTCTTTCTCCTCTGCTCCTGCCCCTGCCCTCCCTAATGATACTAATGGGTCTCAGCTGTATTTGTGTGGCAGGTGAGGAGGAGACTGGTGCAGCTGGGGTGAGGTTCAGCCCTCACCTGCCCTCTTCTCCCCCAGTCACGGCAGAGCTGCTTGTGGAGCTGCAGCCCTTGGAGCGGGTGATGTCCCCAGAGCCACAGGGCTGACCAGAGCAGGCAGAGGCTGGCAAGATGCTCCCTGGTCAGGTAAGGAGATAGGCTGGGGAGGAAGATGGTGATTTTAATGCCTCCCTGGCCGCTTGAGGACTTGGAGCAGATGGCTAGTGTGGGCTGGAAAGGGAGAAATGTGCAGCCTCCTTGGCTGAACAGGCTGGCCTGGGGGGGCCCTGTGGGCAAAGGAGGTGAGAGCAGAGTAGCAAAGCTCCCCTCCCTGGGCCAAAATGAAGCTGCAGGAGGTGCCCCCTCAGAGACAGGGCTTGGAGAGCTGAGCCTCCCCCGGGGAAACGGGGGAGCTCTGGAGAAAACCCGAGTGTAGCTGTGCGGAATCTGGCTTCCCTCAAAGCCTAGCTGTGCCTCCATGGGTGCCTCCTGGCTCTAGCTTATGTTTCAGAGGTGTTGAGGCAGGGTTTGGATGCGAGACCTGTGAGTCCTGAATGACTTAAAGAGGCTCTTTCATTTCTGTGCAGTTACATGAGTTGCTTATGATAACCTCTCTGCAAATCGTGTTCTATGCTTGTTTATAAGCAGCCAAGCCACAAGTATCCAACCCAGTTTTGTTAATGGATCAATCTTTGGTATGTTGAATGGGCTTGAGGTTAGCCTACGGAGCAAGGACAGTAATTGTTACTTCCCTTTGTGCTCTGAAATAATTTCTGATTTTTAGAAAAAAGAAGTAAAAAGAGGTATAATCCAAATTTTGCTTGGTATGCTGAGGCTTCTGAAAGCAGGAGTCTTCCATGGTGCTGCTGTGGGTTGCTTGTGTATTACTCTGGGTTTGGCTTTTAAAACATCACTCTTCATGCCACTTCTGTCAACTTTAAAACATCATATATACGCATTTTTGCAGTTTTCAATGTAAAGAACGGCTCCATTTCAATCTTTGCTGCATTTTTTGCAACAATATACATAAGGAAAGCCAAGCAAAAACCATTCCTGTATAGTGGAAGCTACAACTGAATTTGCTCTTAACCACTGTGCTACAGTGACTTGGGTATAACCTGCCTGTAAACTTTCCAGCTGCTCTAGCTCTTTTCCTGTTGGAAGGCTGGCCATAGGATAAATTAAGAGTACGGTACTGAAACCAAGATGTGAAATTAAACTTTTATTAAAGAAAATCAGGTCCTGGATTTGTTTTAAGGAGTGAGGCAATAAAAGTGAACATATAAAAAATTGCAATTTAAAATAATGTACATTCTTTTTATGTCATTTCTCTGTTTTCAATTTTATCGGTACAACTGAGTTATATTTGCATACCTGTGTTTTTCCAACTGTGATGGTGGTTTGTGTGTTTGATGCCCTTCACTTTTGGGATAACATGGAGAAAGAAAGGGAAATACAGCAGAAAAAGGAAACCACAGAGAGCTTTTTACAGCTCCCTGGTTTGTTGCCATCTGGCACCAGTGCAGCCTGGGGTTGCCCCGAGGTCTCCTTGTTTCACCAGAGGGGAGGAAGCCTTGGATCTCTGTCCCACCATGGGGTGTCCTGCAGCTCCCAGCGCCCCCCCCAGCCTTTGTGAGGAGGCAGCTGCTCAGGCTGCAGAGCCGCCAGTGCTGTCCTGCAGATCAGTGGAGACCTGGCTGCTCCAGCTGCTCCAACTGCTCCGCAGGAGCAAAGGGGACAAGAGGGGGAAGAGAGCACCTCACAGATAGGGTGCTCTCTGCAGGCTTCAGGCCTGTTCAACTATTAATTAACTATTATTATTTAACTAGTGAGGCTCAGTGTCCAGAGCATCATTTCTCTGTACTTCAACAGCAATGGTAGAAGGAATGAAACATTTGGATTATATTGAATTGCATTATCTGTTTAGTGACTTCACTGAAGGTAAAATAAAGTGTTTTACCTCTTGCTGCAAGACCTGCTGGGTTAAGGATGGAGAAGTTTCCTTTCTGAATTCTTCTGAATGAATTTTCTTTGCACTGAAGAAACTATAATTCCTGTAAAAGAGCATTGTTCAGAGGACAGGGAGGAGCAGGCGTGTAAGTGGGTTGTGTTTGTCATGGATGCAGAAAAGAGAGTCACCTAACAGGAACAGAAAAATTACTTTTTCTAAAGTATATAGCTCTGCTTGTGTAATTTACTCATTCTCTCTCCCTATCCCATTTGTTTGCAGAAATGTGGTCTCAGTTCTGCAACTACCAAGCCCCTTCAATTACCATTGTCTTGGAAGACAGTAATTATAATGCATCAAGCCCATATTTCACAGTCAGTCCACAACGCTGCTCTGCATCTATAGTGGTGCCAGCCACAGGTGGCTGGCAAGGTTAGTGACCTCTTTCATAGGTACTATAGTTGCTTTCAAGCACAAAAATCAATTTTTCACCTGTTTGCAACTGAAAATTGCCCTATTTCTATGAAGTGCTGGCTAGCAGAGGCTGCAGGGGCAATGCATTTTAAGGTATTGGGACAGGTTTGCTCAGTGTGGATACAATACTGCACTCTTCTGAGTTTCTTGTGCAGGTTACATCAACAAAAACAATTTCTGTGCTTCTGGTGGCAGCTTTCTGTCTTTTGGATGATGGGGCCTTTAACTGTGTTTACGTTGGCAAAGTTGTGCACACATTTTCATACAGGACAACATTTTCCTCTATTGTTGGTTCTTCTGGCATTTGATAGATAAATTATTTTCTTCAAATTTATTTTGTCCGGTTTACAAAGCTGAATGGAAATGGTTTAGGTTATTTCAGTTGAACAAAAGATGAGATTTGTAATCAAGTATCCTGAGTCAGAGCTGTCCGTGCTGGAGAGCTCAGGATTCATCAGATGAAAAATGAAGCTATGGTAGATCTGTGCTTGTGCTTCCCAATGCTCTCAGTATAAAACTTCTCTTCTCAAATCTGGGGTAAGACACATACTTAGTGGTGGTCTTAATTCACATCAAGGTAGTCTACATGGAAAATTAATACAGATTAGCTTCAGTAATGCAACCATTGTGTTGCTAATTCATTCTCTAGTTTACTAGACATAGTTAATCTAGTCTTTATGTGGATAAAATGCTAAATTATCTACCCTGGAGCTTTTGTTTCTCAAAAATTGGACAGTCGAGCACTAGCCTGCAAAGCTGATGTCCCCTTTTGACATTTGGGAATGGGCAAGGTTATTATTTTGACAACAGGATCCCATTCTTGCCTGCCCCATTGCTGGTGTCCTCTGGCCCTTCCATTTAGGGATGGGAGAGATGTAAAGGACACGTCTGCTGCAGTGCCAGGGCAGAACAGAAGGTGGCTAAGACTCTTCTGGTATCTCTGCTGTTACCAGCATATTGCCATCTGGAAATCACTGAGGGAGCATGTTAATTCAATTTTATTACTGTATATTTTAAAGACTGTCAGAGAAGCTCAGGGCTTTGGGACGGGTCTTTGTTTTGGTTTAGTTTAAATCAAAATAAATAATAAAATCCTCATGAAGATGTACAGGCACTGTGAGATACTTATCCAACTTGACATGATGAAAAAATAAACTAATGATGCTTTATAGGCTCATGAAAAAAATATTTACTTACCTCATATGACTGTGCCAGTAAAGTTTTAAACAGATTAAAAGTGAAAACAGATGCCAGTGTTCATACCAATCACTTTGCATATGTAAAAAAAAAAAAAAACAAAGAAGGAAACGCAATTATCCCAAATTTAAGCTTGCCAAATCCCATTTAAATGCATGAATGTCTGCTGCAACTTATACTTGTTTCTCTTCTAACACCAAGCAAGTTGTGCTATAGATTGGCAAGACTCTTGAGAGAGTTGAATAAAAACAGTACAAATTTATATTGGGTAAGATTTTGGATCAGAATATGCAAGTTAGGAATGTAACTAAACTTGAAATTAGGCTATTTCAGTCTGTGCAGTTATGTTTTTAAAGATCCATCTGATACTAGTGGCTGTTAGAGTAGGGTTTGGTTCACTAGAAAGACAGGGCATTTGCAAAATAGACAAGTGAACCCAGCTGAACGGAGCTGAACACTGTGGGGACTACGGGTACATTTATGTGTTCCTATGTTTTAAGTGCTTGCCCAGGAAGCATAAATGCCTAAGAAAACTGGGGGCTGTCAGTAAATCTACTACCTAGCACAGTATTCACAAAGTCCACATCTCCACGTGCCAGAAATGACTGGGTTTGGTTGTATATGTGGTTTTTAGACAGGAACTATTTTTGGTGCAAAACTGCACTTCTGCTTTGGTTTGCATCCCCTGCTGAAAAAAAAAAAGTTAAGTTGGTAGCTCTAACATTAGGAAACACTGGAATCAAAATTTACCATGTGTCTAGCTCCATAATGAAAACACCCAAGTTTCATCTATAGAGCAGCTGCCAACCCAGCCCCAGTGAAGGCGGTGAGGAGGCTGGCGAGGGCTCGGGGTGACAATGCAAGGCAGGGCTCAGGCAGCTGTGCAAACCTGTGTGAGCATAAAATGGAGGCTTTAGTAGATGGTACCAAGGAAGGGAAGATTTCTTTTGAGGCTAGAACAGTTCACAAGAAAGATGGAGATATCTAAAAAGGACCAATTCAACATGTTTGTAGCACTGAGTACCGTAGGAGCATGTATCCTGCCTCGCGGCGTACCAGCACTATTAGCCTTTCTCCTGCAAACTGCACAAATAACTAATGAATTTCCACACAGCAGCAGTTCTCAATGGCTCTGAGGAAGGGCACCTGGCACTGTGCCATAGCCTTGCTGAGGACTTGCAAAGTCCTGCAGTCGTGTAGCACTGGTTTTCCTCTTTTGTTGTTTTTGGTTTTTTTTTGTTTTGGTTTTTTTTTTCTTTTCCTGGATGATAAAATGATGGTGTATTAAGAGACTCTTCAAAAAATGTTTACTTTTCTCATTGAATTTGGTCTCCCACAGAAGGGAATGCATGATGCGTAAATATCAAAAACGTACAACTAAAAAATGTGAGAGAATGTGGTCTGAGCATCACAAATGAGCCCAGATAACTGCCTTGGGAGGGGCTGGGATTCACAAGACAGTGATGATCTTAACACCACTGAGAAACCTGTGACATACTGACCTTACTCTATCTGAAAATCCAGTACATCTTCATTTAACTCTAGAGTAAAGACCACCTTAAGGCTGCAAAGAAAGTTAACTCTCACTTTAAAGCCAAGCGGTGCAGTTTTGAATGCTAGGAGGAAAGATGTTGAAAATCAAATAGATGACGGAGTATTTACTTAGAGTTGACAGACTTCTCTGGTCTTAAAAAACCCTTTGCTATTGCCACCACACAGCAGCCAAAGATCAGTCTGGTGTTGTTATTTCAATTTTCTGAAGTAAGTTTAACACAAACGTTTTAATCACAATTAGCAACTTGCCGCTTCTTTGTTACATGCCTTTCAAAGACCTTGTCTGCACTTCCACATTGTTTGCATACTGTATAACAATCGTAACATCTCAGAGGAAAAACTGAGCAACCTCACCACTCTTTATGTCAGTGTACCCTAGGAAAGTACCAGTTGGCAAGTTTCTTCCACCAGTTATTTTATGGTGTCCATTGTGATCTGGAGGAACCTCGGTCAGATAAGGAGAAGGAAGATTCCAAATTTATTTAACCTTTGGGCTTTCTGGAGGCATAACAACAGGACAATTTTTTACCGCTGTTCATTTTTAATGGCCTCACTAAAGGCCAGCACCTCCTCAAATGTTTGGTGGGCCCCTAGTCCAGTGGTGAGTAACTGATGTGAATTCAGCCTGTGTATGGCAGTTTGCTGTAAACATGAATTCACTGGCTTCCCTTTTGACAGTTATCTTTATCTCTCTTGTGGATCAAGCCAAAGGATCTGCTCCAAAGATCTCAAGCTAAGACGTTTGAAGTCTCTGTACAACCACTGCAGTTCAGGCCATCTCTTAATCACCGCTGGCCTAGGCAAGAATTAAAGGTGCAACCACGGGACACGAGGCTGCAAGATCAGGAAGAAGGATGATGATAAACACCTGGTAAAAAGCTTCAGTTGAAAAGAACTAGTCCATTGGGTTGTCCCTCTCTCCTTGTCCCAGGTGACAGAGGATATTACCTCTACTTATGAGCCCTTCAGTTTCACTATAGTTGCTTCTAGGTTTGTTCTCCCAGTCTCTGCCCAGACTGTGGTCCCGCTGCCAACAGGACACACAGCCCCCAAGAAGAGACTTCCTCTCCTGGGAAATTGCCTTTCCCATACAAAAGCACAGGTCCAAGTTGAGCAGCTATGCTAATTAATTTCCTCTGAAACAAGACTACCCATCAGTTTTTCCAGACTGACCCTTCCAAAGTTTTGGGATGCTTATCTTGCTTCGTTACATCTGTCTCTTTTTTTTTTTTTAATAATTGATTCTGATTTCTATTAGCTACTCTGATTTACCTTTTGGTGGTTTGTTGAGCATAGCTTGGGTTTTGTGTTGGTTTATATGAAAATATAATTCTTTCTGTGGGTGCTGGGTTACAGTTATGAGGTGTTAATGGGCCCTGGCAGAGCAGTCATACGTCCTGGAGCACATTAGGGTTTGCTTTGGGCCTTTATTTCATATTCAAGCTGTAGCATAGAGAGAATGTGTTCATTTGCTGTTTGGCTTTACCTCTGTCCCACCACTTTCAGTAGCTTTTGTTTCTGTTCTGCCAGGCTGAGAAGTTTAACAGGATTTCTGCTGTGCAGAAATATGACTCTGTAGAGTCCTGAAGCGTCGCTGCCTGTAGTTTGCTGACAAATGTGTTTTTACCAGGGAATGGGCAGAATTGCTCTGGTCCTAACTTTATCGTGTGTTTGAACTTGTTAATGCCAATAGATTTTATTGTTTCTTTATTCCTTCTTGGGCTGCTTCTGTTTGTTCATTACAAGGATTTGCTCAAAAATTAACATGCTTGGACTGTCCGTACATTTGCACTTTGTTCTGATTGGTATTGTAACTTTCTGTAATCTACTGCCCCAGGCACGAGGAACTGGCAAAGAAGTGCCTGGAGTTGTGGTCTGGCTACAGCTAACTGGTTTAGAGTCCTGTCCCTCTATTAATCTGCATTACAGACAATAGATGAGATTGGTGCAACTCCACCAGGCTTTGATTCAATGACCCAAAATTTATGCCAGCTCAGAATCTGACCCAATGTTGTATTTATAACTGAGATTAAATTTACAGTGAGAGGTAATATCTTTTATTATATCCCCTTGATTTACTTGGAGGGGGGGGAAACTCCAGAAAAGTCCCTTTTCAAGGAGAAGTATCTGTGAGGATGCCACAGAAATTGTTATAAGTCTATTCACAGGAAAAAGACTGTCAGAAAAGATGTACATGAAAAAAAGTGTGAATAATGGTGAAGCACTGAGCTGTCTCTCCTGGGTCCTGCACACTTCCCCACACTGAGCCCTCCCATTTTGTCTTAGCTGTCTTACCTGGGGAAGAGACTTGTGGTCATCTCTCCCCAGATCTAACAGTCTCTGGTGCAGCTGGCCCTATTTCTTCCTAGAGCTGACCTGTTCGTTAGGGTTGGTGTGGGGCCTGGCTGTGCCTCCCTGGAAGTGCTGCTTCTCTCTTCCCTTGACTGAAGGGAGTGCACAAAACCATCTTGCTAGGTTTACCTAAGTGGGCTGGGATTCAGGACTTCACCTTTTCCACCAGGTTCTTGGTTGAATCTCAGTTTGTTGTGCTACCATACATCCATCACTGCTGTTTTCACCTCACAAGTAATGGGATGCAATTAGGAAATGTGAATTTGGATGTACTTTCAGAACTACTAACTTATGACCTCTTCAAACAGGACTCGAGAAGAGAACCAAAGCTGTTTGAGTGGGCGGGCAGTGCCAGGTCCCTCTCCATGGGCCTGGGTTCATCGGTGGTGGCACCGCAGTCTTCCCTGCGAGTCTGGTTAGGTGAGGGCTTCTGTCCATTTTCTCCAGACAGAAAGAGCTGCCATGTCAGTGTGTGTAAACACTACCTATAGGGGTGTGATTTTTGGCTGCAAGTACAGTGTGACAGACCCCCATGAAGAAGAGATGGCAAGACTGCCTTTCTACACTTATGTGTACTGGGTGCTGAGAGTCCCATATATAAAACAGGACTTTCATAAACCTCAAGCAAGGAAAACATTTCCTCAGTTCCCCTAAGAGTAAGAGAAACCAATACCTTGTCTGGGATGCTCATCGGCTGCTGCCAGCAGGTGTCCCGGCAGGGCCCAGCTCTACTGAAGATTTACTGTTCAGTCTGTCAGCATGAATGCATCCCACCTTCTTCTTCAAGCTTTCTGACTCCCTGGTGGGGTTTGCTGCAGAGACCATGCTTAGATGTCTTCTCTGAATTGGCGAAGTGCAGTAGGTGAAATGATGGAGAGAGCTCAGACTTAAATGTGGTGAATACAAGGTATAACAGAGGGAATAAATCTTTGTCCCCCTCTTCTTGGCCAGATACACCATAAGCCTGACAGACTTATGATTTTATGCAGAGAGTAACATATGCTGCAGTTTTTATTTCTCTAACCATTAATCAAAAGGTACTTTGTATAAACAACATAATTGCCAGCTCTTGCCATCCTGGGTGGGCTGACAGAAAGGCTTTGCAGTTCTCTACGGCACAGAGAAGTTTTGCTAGACACCAGCTCTGGTAGTGAGCAGCAGCTGTAAGGACCATACGCCAGCTCGGGTGGGTGTGCGGGGCCACGGGCCGGGCTCCAGCCTCAGTGCAGCAGGGGTGGGCAAAGCTGTGTTTTCAGCTAGACCAGCATCACACTACTAGGGCTGAGAATATTAGTGTTTCAGCAGAGACAAATTCTCTTGCATCTGCCTAAGCTTTTTATTGTCGTCTTGGGTTATAGCCTGGGTTGCGTCCACTCATTTTGTTGTGATACCAAACCTGTAAAACTGCGGACAAGACACCTTGGTGCACGTTAGCAGGTGCCTTCTTGTCCACAGTCCAAAATATGGCTGGAAATTAGAAATGCTAAGAGGACTTCTCTTGGTGCAGGTGCCAGGGGGTGATAGGAGCCAAGCACTGGGTATGGAGGTGGATGCAATGTTTGGGCAACAGGGTGCCTGCTGTCAGTGAGTTGGGAGTAGAGTGCTAGGCTGGAAGATTTTTCATGAGTTTTCTGAAAACCAAGCCATGGGTCCTTTCCACCTTGTGCGAGTCTGTGAGGGAGGCATGGATGCCGGAGCACCTTTCTCTGGGGACAGGGAGCTTTCAGACTCTGCAAGGGTGCCTAGTGTGAGTAGATGGCACACAAATAGCAGAGAATAGCAAAGCTTCGCAGCATCAGAGTTATTTCTTGAAAGGAAAACATTTTATTGTCCAGTTTTATGCTGTTATTTGGCACAGTGGTCATTTATCTCAACGAAGTATTTCCAGGCTACTGATGCCAGGTAATGTGAAGCTGCAGCTAGGCCAGGACTCTGGTGCCAAGGTGATTTTGAATAGCAGCCAGCATGAGCAGGAAGGGCCAGAGTGATAATAAAACACTGCTTCTGAAAGCACTTCCAGGAATTAGCAATCTATTTTGATTTTAAGAAATCTGACAGTTTTTTTAAGGGTAATTTCTAGAGCACTGGGATAGACCTAACAAAGAGCATGTGCTCTGATTCGCTTCTCCTAGAAATGCTCTTTGAGGAACTTAAAACACCAGACTTATGGTAGGATTAATGCACAGATGGCACCAGGAACTAACATCCGTATTGCGACGACAAAAATCATGCATCTTTGTTACTGCTGTCTTCATCTGTTGGGAAGGATCCCATCAACTATAGATTATCTCTTGACTCCTGTAGTTACCAAAAGCCCATCAGCGGTAAAGGAGGCTAATGTGAGGTGTGAAATATTCCACTGGGTCACCCATCCTCCTAATTCCAGCTGTTGTACAGTGTTAGTCTGTTTGGGGAGTGGCAGTTCTGCTACAGATAATTTCCCTGGAAATTATCATAAAAGCAAGAGAGAAAGTGAAGTGAATTCAGCTGTACAAATTGCACCAACACAGTTGTCCTTGCAGGTTTTCTGTTTAACTTGGGCAGCTTTAAAGGGTTGCAGAAAACTTACATATAAATATACCGAGAGAGACTGGTCCCAAGTAGAAACTTTCAGAGACAAATCTAGATGCCCAAAATCTTGAGGAGATTTTTTGATCTGGAGTTTTGATTTAGCCACCTGTAGAAGTAAATTCTGTTTTAAAAAACTTATGCTGGAGCCAGGCTTGCATTCCTCACCATCTCAAAATTTAGTGCTGGTTACTTTGTGGTGAAAGCAGATTTATATTTTGCTGGTCTTGAAGTGACTGATTTGCTGAACATCAGATGATAGAATTTGCTATAACAAATGGTTGGATTGATGATCTAACAGGCAAGTCTGCTGTTAGTGACAACATGTGATGATTCAAAGGCAACAAACATACTGTGCTGTGCCGTCTCTTAGGGGAATAATTTCTTTCTGACACTTCTAGTGATCATCCTACACCATGAAGCATGAGATTTGATTGCTGATACTTTAGCATGCATAACTACAAAGGTTGTTATTTTTAATGGAGTGGACAGTGCGTCTCATGAGAGTTATAAACACATCGTGTGCATTTGAAATGTGATTGTTGCGAATTAGCCGATTCTAATAGAGAAGGCTTTGCACAATTAGATTAGCTGATGAAAACACGGCATCGCTCAACAAATCAGCAAGGTTCATAGTTAACATTTCTCATGAATTCTCTATGCAAGGCAGTTATTTTTTCTCCTCAGTAATATGTCTATTTCGAGTAGCAGCCATTTTTGCTGAGAATGCCAAGCTTGGGAACAGCAGCATGGGGTTGGAGGTACCGGAAACGTCAGTTTTGTTTGTCTTGTCGTTGCAATGACAGGGCACTATGACTTGGAGCGACCCATCGGTTAAGGAATGAATTCTCTGATACCCCTTTGGCCCTCTTCCACGGTGGTAATTTTGACCAACTACCTTGCAAATCAGAAGGACTGGTCTTCCATCAACATCTTTTCATGCTGTTTAGAATCATTCTTTCAAAAGCCAGTATGAGCTGACTTCATTCTTTGAGGCACAGGTGTTTCAGAAGTGGCAACATGCTAAAATTTCACACACAGCCTCAGGAATTCTCTAGTTTGCATGTACCTATTTTACAAATGCTGTCTCAGATTAAACAGCCAGGCTTATTCTGAGCTCAAAGGCTGCACAGCAAGTAACCATCCTCTGGTTCTTTCCCATCTGATTCTGAAGTCTCATATGAAATCAAAGAGCTAAAATAACTTCAGAATGGGCTATTAACACTAGTTAAACTTATTGTTCTCATGTCTTTTATGAATTATTTCAGAGTGCAGAATGTGTGAGATTTGCTCTACTCTCTACACAGGCTGACAGTAAAGGTGAGGACTTTTGTCACCATTGGTCTCATACCTTGTTCTGCAGTTTGACTCCCCAGAGTGATCAGTTCGAGGCTATTTACAACGTGAGTGCTGGGTTTACACCTTATCTGGTGTGCCCCACACGTCAAGCATGATGCTATTCTCATTAACACCGATGCTTCAAAAACTGGGTGGGCTGCTTCTTGGCAATGCTTTCTGTTTAAATTGAGCTTCTGAGTCTCTAAGTGGCACTTTAAGGTAGCAAACAAGTCCAGAGAATATGGAGAGACCTTCACCACTAAAAAGCAATTCTCTTGCTAAAGATAATATTCTCATTAATGTTCAACCTATGGTAAAATCCTTTAGTCTGGGTTAGTTTCAAGCCTAGAGGAATGTACTTCTGTTTCAGCTCTTCTCAGACAAATGAGGAAATCCTACATAGTCCTCTCCTGTCTACCTTTGATTTCAGCCATAACCTTAAAGCTGGCCATGGTTACTGTGACCCAGGGCACCCTCTTCTGTTTGTCCTGTCCTCAAAAGCTTGAAACGGCTGAATACATTAAGTTATCAAAAATAACCAGACCAAAACAGGAACGCAAAAACCCCCAAAAAGCTCCCACACTTAAAAATCACCTTTTGCATGTTCTTGCTTGGTCTTATCGCTTGATCACGTAGCAAGGAAGAAAGCAGTTGGTCTACAGCTGAACCCTCTTCAGCTTCTCTTCAGAGCTGAATGTGTCTGGGTCTGACTGTGCTCTCCACTAACAGAGATTTTTGGACCTTTAATTTCAGTGAAACTAAATTGAAGTTACAAGCTGCCTACTCTAAAATACTTATGTAGTTTTACCAGGCAGTTTTTTCTCTCTTTGCCCCGTACCCCCTTCTTTTTTTGATGGCTTTTTTGTTTAGTGCTTTTTGGATCCAGTCCCTAGATTTACAGGTCCCAGAGGAATATTTCACCCTTGTGTCTGCCTACTCGCCCCACCTTTTGATTTTTACAGAGGCCTGTAGCACTGACAGCATTTACAGTATGGCAAACAGAATTTGAAAACAAATTGAATCACACCTCGAGCACGGCCACCACAACTCAATCCAAATGCTGCATGTCTGTGGACCTTAAGTTATTATGCAGAAACCCATATTTTCTTCAAATGCGCAGACCAAATGTTCTGTGTCTGTTTCACCTTTTCTTCATTTCACCTTATTTGAAATTAGAGTGACAATGGATATAGAGCATGCCTGTCTGCCTACGTCTGGCAGAATTGCGTTCATCTATGAATTCATATTGCTTTTTTAATATTGTTGATAAGTGATAGCTTTATTTCCAGACCATCTAGGGGATACAGAAGACGCATTAAGCCTCACACAGTATAATCAACGCAGCAGCCAAGCTCACCTTCGTACGAACTTACCAATAAACTAATGTGGCCAGATGTACGCAGAGAATTAGGAAAAGCCAAAATTTAAGACATCTTGTAACCAGGTTTCTTTTCCAAACTGGATGTTGAGATCAGGTATTTATTTGTTATCTAAAGTAGGTGAGAAGTAAGGTGAGTGGTGTTAAGACACACTACTGACAATGCCGTTCTGGACACTTTGTTAGTGTATTTTCAGTGGGTAGTGGATTTGCCATCGAGGGACCCTGTGCTTTGCTCTCAAAAGATGACTTGTGTGCTTCTGGACCACCCAAGCAATATTGCAAGGCAATTATTCTCTCCTGGATAGAAGTGCTATTGAGAGAGTGCTAATATGAATCATCTCGCCCTGTGTTATCACTCAAACCTTTCCAGTTCACACCAATAAATATGCTCATACTTACTATGGCAACGCTAATAACCACAGGGGAAAAATCCAGCCTTTTGTGCCAGAGTGTAGTTTTATAACAACGTACCTCTCTGCCTGCACCCGTGCGGTTTAGTGTTTCAGACTGTTTCATTAACCACTCTTTTGACAGCTTCTCAACAATGGCTAAGGCTACAGCTGCAGTAGGTGTCTCAAATTCTCCCTGATGCAAAGCAAGCGTGCAGCTCCTCTGCTGTCTCCTGGCTATGAAACGCTGCTTCTAATCCCCAGTAAACCAGCTGATTTGCTAAAAGAATGTCTAGTTATTTATTTTTATGTCTTTCATTATTGGCTGTTCATAATCGCTCTCAGCCTTCCTAACTTTCATGCCCTGACATTTTATTTGTTCTAGTTCATATTCCCTTTCTTTTGGCTTCAGTTGGGCTGGGTTTTCATTTTTTTTTGAAAGGCACCTGTTTTGGCTTGAACAATATCTTGCCATTTAACCATTTTATTGCTTTCCCCCATACTTTCCTGCCTCCTTCCCACCATGCACACTTCTCTTTTTGTGCTCTCCATGATTATGTTCAAGTGTCTTAAATAGCTTCCATGCTGAGTCTAGAGTTTTTAATTTCCTTACTTTTGAATTTAAAGTCTTTTTAATATCCACTGCGCTTAAGCACAAAGTTTAACTTCCATGGTGCCTGTTGATGTGATGAGCTCCTCCCTGGGATGCCCAATTACAGCATGGCCTCAGCCTCAAGAGCCAGGTTGTCCCTGACTAACTCCTCTGTAGCTCTCCCCTCTGCTCCAGCCTGGCCCAGTGCTTGGATTAAAGAACCTGGTGGAAAACTGCCCTGTGAAGAAAAAAAAAAAGAAAAGAGAGAGTTTTCTGCTGGTCTTTCTGGAAGATACAAACAGTTCCTGAGCTCCAGCACCTGGTGTGGGACTTGAAATAGCTCAGTGATTCTTGCCTGACTCTGTGGACAGGGCTGCACTTGGTTTCAGGTTCCGCCTGTGCCTGCACAGTACTACAAGAGTTGCAGTTAGACTGTTTGAGGAGAACTGGGATGTCTTGGGATAGGAAATTCTGTGAGAAACTCTGAGCTGGCAGGAGTGACTTCAGGCCTGTCTGCAGGGATCCCACTGCTAATTACCTGTGCTGTACCCAGACCATAATGCACTTTTATGAGGACACAGCAAGCCAGTTGTCACAATGACTCCAACTAATAAAATCATAACAGCTCTCTGTAGATTTGCAGGTAGACAAACTGAGATCAGAAGACCGAGAAACAAAAATCAGTGATGTGCTGGCTTACTGTTTTTACTTTCCTTTTCCATCAGTGTTTTCTAGTTTTTCTTACCACTACATTGTAAGCAATTACCTTATAGGGTTCATACTTAATAGTCCAAATGTATATTTGAAGTTATCTTTTGTATTATGCTTACACCCCAGCTTGTTTTTAATTTGGATCGGGATTATGCTCCCATGAGGCTGAAAGCAACTGCGTCTAAATAAAAATAACTGGGTACCTTGCAGCTTGCACCAGTTTGCACCAATAACTTCCTGAAACCTGATTTTTATAGACTTTGTTTATACCTTACAAAGGTGCTGCACCAGCACCATATTCAGCCTGCACCAACTGCCAATGCCCAGAGGGCAGCTGCCTCTCTGGATCCAGGCTGCCTGTGGTCTATTGGTCGCTGGGAGCAAGAGGGACACATTTTCTCAGCAGGTGCCTTGTGCCCTGTCCATTTTCCCTTCAGGTGCATCCCTTGGGTGAGCTCAACACAGCAGAAGCTGTTTCCAGTCACATAGCTAGCAGCACAAAGACCCTCTTGTTGATATTTGGGGCACACAGGAAAACCGGCCTTACTGCTTTGGAGTAGGCATTTTATTCTGTAGGCATAAAATGAGAGTGGTGACACCCGAAGAGCTGATGCCTAGTGTCAGGAGAAACTATTTGGGGGGGAAAAGCTGTGGGTGGATTTTCTGCTTGTCCAAGATTAGTCATGTGGGCTGATAGGGAAAAATGAATTGAGGCTGCCTGGGCAGGGGGTGGTGGTGTGCTGCAGGCTTTGGCTGATCTTCTCTGATGTCAAAGAAGTCAGCAGGACTAACAGACAGTGAAAAGCCATGTGGACTCACACACTTCAAAGTGGAAGATCTTTAAGCTGCTCCTTTCAAGCTAGGATGCCTCCGTTTTGAACGTTGCTGGTGTTTAGTGAATAGTATGCTCCAATACTTGGAGGTACATGTGGTGGAAGGAGAACGCCATCTTTTCCTACACAAAGCATCCAGAAACTTCTTTAATTTTAGTGGCATAACACCAGGAAATTCAGGAAACTTCTAAACCTGGGAGGGTGGTGGTAAAATCTAAACCAAGATTTCAAGGTATAAATTCCTCGGGTTTTAAAGGCAACTCTTCTCTAGAGTTCAAGACTTTTCAATCAAAGACTGAATGAAGAAAAAGGAAATCTGAGATTTGCAGAAGTGAATCCAGATTGTGCAGTTCCAGCTTGGCTTTGTTTTCCTTCTCTCTACATTGTTACCTTGAAATGATCAAATACTATTTTTAGTTAGGAATATTTTTTTTGCCATTCTCTAGCACCAGAGTGCAAAGTTTCAGTCTCAGACAAATTTTTATAATCAGATTCCAAATGGTTTAAACAAGTTATTTTACTGAAAGTACTGTTAGGCCTTTGTCTGGGGCTGTGCTGGCAAGGGCGGCAATAATACACACTGGTGCTGGGAGTGCTTGGCTGCTCTCTGTTACTACCCAAAGGAAAACCAGAGTGTAGAAGACGAGAATTTTAGTAAGTGAAGATTTCTCCCTGGCCAATGAGACTGTGCTTGCTAGAAGTGTCCCTTGGCCATTCTTACAAGATAAGACACAGAAAATAAATTATAATTATTTGTAATGACTCTTCATCTCTGCAGCAAAGCTATGGCCAGTCAGAACTAGTAATGAGTTTAAGTGACTCCCTAGTTTTGTTAGGTTCCTGTGTCTGGAGAGTTTCTTTAATTGAATTGCTGTATTTTTATTGCTGAACTTCCCAAGCTTCAACATAATATAAGGCAGTGCATGGACAGAGATGTGCGAGGAGAGGATGAAACACCTTTAATTGTTTCAGATTCCCATATGCTGTTCCTCCTCCTTCACCACCACTGTCCCTGCAGAGGTGCCTCTAGGTCAAAGTTGAATTGAAAAGCCATTTAATGTAAATACTTTAACATGCCTTGGTGCCATAGGCAGTGGGCAAGGTACCAAATATAGAGGCATTTTAAGAACAGCCTGAGGATGGCGTGCCGTAGCTACGTCGCTGTGGGCTGCAATCACAGCTTGCATGCTTTTCTTCACCAACCCTGTAATTCCTGCTAGACTTTAAAGAAGAACAGACACTGTCCTCAAGGCTTCTCCCCATAAACATATACAAACCGGGTCAAACTCTTTCCTCAGTTGCACTGAAGTAAATCAGAAGTAATTCCACTGACAACCATGAAGTTTGCTGTGAAGTTACAGCAGCTGAAGGCAGAAGTGGAACTACCACGCCTGCCGGTGTACGTGAAAGCTGTCCCTGCCAGCCGAGCTGAAACGCTCATTTACTGCAGCACATGGAGAGCATTAGTGTTGCTTCAGACTTTGTTTGGGTGGAAGTCAGTGGTTAAACACCTGAAATCTCAGTAGACAAAGGAGAAGACTATAAAGTTTTACGACTGTAGAGTAGGAGATTGCAACATGTAGGTTCCATTAAAAAAAAAAATCAGAAACTAAGTTATATTACATACTTTAGAGGTTTTGTCACTGAGTTGATTAGTATGACTTAGTTATTAGCTGTTACTAGAAGCTTTCCACTGAGAAATGGAATTAGAAATACCAGTTGCTGTATTTTTATTCACAATCTTGTTGAATTCATCTCAGTCTCACAGATGCACAGAGAACAAGTCCTAAGGCTGTTTTATATGTTTGAATATTTGCCTATTCCTTAAGGGGGGTGGGGAGGAAAATGCAATCTGCGGAGAGAAAACCGCTGTTTTGTAACAGCTGGGCTTCAGATGGACACACCAGAGCAGAAAGGAATGAGGGCTGTCAGCCACATTTGTACTCAGGCAGCTCTAATTCTGGTGACTGGGATACTTATTTTCTCAGGCCGGCACTAGTATCCTAGTTTCTGTCTCTCTCCAGCAGCCCTGACCTTCTCCTATCATTTCTATTTCCTTCTTCTTTTCCCTGCCATCCTTATTATTTTCCTTCATTCTGCATCCCTTGCCCAAGCACTGTGATAGCTGCCCTGACCACTAGAGAAAGGCAAGGGATTTGGTAAGGAAACGAGGACTCTGCCTTTTTTTCACGTGCATAAGAACTCACAGGTAGACATAATGTTACTGCTCATTCCTAAAACATACTTAACCTGTTCCTAACTATTTTTTGTTGTTCTTTTCCTTAGCAGCTAGATCGTATCTTTAAAAAAAAATAGTTGTTTCTTGTCCAGTCTCTGACTGGACAAATACAGGTGTGTTCAGTGCCAGCACATACATGAGAGGATTCTAAATTGATGGGGAAACTTGTTGATGCTATGTATACCTGTGAACTTGACTCTGAAATGCAATTTCTAGGTGTCTTTTAGACAACTAAATTCACTACTCGGAAGGGTCTAACATCAGAACAGAGAAGAGCCTTCAGCGTGACTGTAGTGTATTCATTAGAAATACAAAATAATGTTTGCAGACAATCATTTGTAGTATCAGTCCAGTCCTATTCCTGCACAAAGATTACCACTTCTTCCTCTTTCTCCTGTCCTCCTGTTTTCTAGTTTTCACATCTTATCCTGTGTATCTCCAGCCAGTGCAACCAGTGAGATCCAGCCTCTACCTGAATCGGGTGCCATTATATGAGTTCACTGGGCAGTGACATTTAAAGGCAGGAAAAGCTCGCATTTAAGCACTGCAATTTGAGAGGGAAAGTTAAGAATTAAGATGAGCTTCTGAAAGTGCAGCAGACCCCAGATCAGCCCACCCTAGTGAGCTTGATTTGCACTGATTGCAGTGAGCAAGTTTTGATGTTCCTCCAGTCTCTCTTAAAGCAAGCAGCTAAAACTAACGGGCCAGTGGCAGCACATCCTCCTCACCTAACACAGCAGGATACTTCCAAGTCTTGCCTTTTGACCTGATCATGAGAGCCCTTGATTAGACCATAAAACACTGATAATGTGAAACTTTCAATTGCTTTCATATTTGTAGTTGAGCTTGGTGTGCCCAAGGGGGACTTGTGGGTGTTCGGGAGTTGGCTGGTAATCTTATTTTACCCATTTTTATTACCAATTGAAAAGTGCAGAGTTGAGAGGATTTTTTTCTTGTCATGTTCTTACTTGTGGAGAAATCCAAAGACAAGAAATCCCTTTTGACATGGGAAATAGTGTTCTATTTTATTTAATAAAGAGTAAATTTTATTGTGCAGCAAGCCAATTTATAAATGGGATCTCTGTAACTTGCACTTTTAATTACAAGCGAAAAAACTAAATTAGTTCATTAATGCTGTGCAAAGGAGCAGTGACCTACCTGCCAAATGGCAAGGTGGAAATAATTAATCTGGTCAATTAAAAAGAAACTGATAAATTAAAATGCAAAGCCTTCCATGTGGTGCATTAAACTAGGGAGTCATGACTTCCAGAACGCGTGTTTATTGCCAGACTTGATCCTTTCTTTTCTTGCTTGATTTTATTCTGCTTTGGGCAAGTCCTGTTAGCGAGTTGTTTGGTGTTCAGGGCTAACATACAAATTCATACGCCCAAGCATATTTTGCAAAAGAGAGCTTGCAAGATCAAGCTCTTTTTGAAAGCCAGCTGATGAAATGCACATGCCTCGTTTTTATTATCATATTACAACCCTCCTTACTCCCTTTGCTTTCTTTCCTACTTACTGTTAAATGTCACTTGCCTTTCTTTGGGCTTCAAAAGACTCGGGCATGGTGCTGAACTGCTGGGGTCATCTCAATCAATTTACAACCTTAAAAATCTGATCCACACGGAAACTACTGAGCTGCTGGAGCTGAACCCTAAAGTATACAGCATATTTGCTCCACAGAACTGGAAATAGTAAACCAGTTTCTTTTCTATAAATACCAGTAACTCCTCTTGACATTTACAAGTACGTAGTATTTTTTTTACACACTGCGCAAGTGTATAACAGATCAGTGAACTGTGTATCTGCTCAGCATAGGTAACTACAAAGCTATTACGTGCCCTGCACCATCCCTCACAAAAGCTCAGGACATTTACATTAGCTCCTGTCCATCTCAAGGCCATAAATTGCAATAAGAAATATGGGCTACTTACTGAATGGTTGACCAGTGCTCTGGTGCAGCCTACAGGAAAATATGAATGTTATTGTTTACTTTAACTAGGGCATATATCATACAGAGCCAAGGTCTTCTCGTTTGTTAAGAGGAGAGTTGCTCTCAATAAGAAATACTTCAGGGCATGTCCTGTTGCTAGGAAAAAAAATCATATTGAAAAGCAAAATCTAGGCAGAGAACGGTCTGGAAGTTTTATATCTGAGGTGTTAGAATTGGCAAGTGTTAAAAATATAGCGAGAGAGCCAAGTCAGACATTTCTGTGATGTGGTAAAAAATAAGCAGTGTGTGTTGTAGCCTCTTCAGAAAGCGTGGGTTTGCCTTATGAGGGGGAACAGTATGAGATGGAATAAACAGCTGTGGCCAGAAATCAAATTCCTGGCAGTTCAGCAGCCTCAGTCCTCCTCCAAAACTACAAATCACCAGGGGGATTCCCCTCACCCCAGCGCCCGCCAGCAGCTCTGCAAAATCACCAGACAGCCCCCACAACATAGTTTTAACTCGTGAATGCTCACGTACATCAATAGATTTCCTCACTAAATCCTTAGGGCATCGTGATTCAGAGCTGAATTATACACTCTGCACTGTTTTTTTGCCATCTAAACTAGCAAATCATTGCCTGTGTCTGGCTGGGAATTTCCTCCCAGAGAGGGGAGACACAAACAGTTCCTATCGGTGACCAAATATAGGAGTGCAGCTTCACAGGGAATGGCACAGGAAGGAGGCAGGCAAGGGAAAACAAATTTATTTACTGTGAATGAGCATAGAATATATAAAACCTACCCTGGGGTATGAAGCTTGCAAAACTCTGTTAAAATCATCAGGTTTCCCAACACCCCTGTCAGCTTCTGCTGGAACGCCCCTAGAAAACTGAGGCGAGTGTCATTGCTGCATGATGAAAGCTATCCCGGTTCAAGAGTTAGGCCTGCCAAGAGTAACTAAAAGGTTGCTGAGACCAGATATGTATGGGAGGCTGTCCTGACATGGCAAGTTGTACAAGCATTGCCAAAGTTGAGGGAAATTCCAGTACTCCGGTGTCCACCAGGAGCGGCTGTACTGTGCTCCGACTTTGTCCCACTGGCTCGCTCAGCATGTTCTCCTCTCATCCCTCTGTCTGTTGCACTGCCCCACACCCAGGGGGTGTTTACTTTCATGTACAGTCCCATTTCAGATCCAAATTTCTACCCAAACTACGTGGTGACGCTTTCCTATGCTTCCTCAGCACATAATGAAGTATTCTCCTTGTGTGCCATAAACTTAGGCTGTGTAATGGAAACTGTGTCTCTCCTCCCTGTCCCTGTGCGTTTTGCCTCGGTGCTTTCCTGCCAGAACTGATGGTTGTGGATCTGGTGAGACTGACGCTAGCATAGAGTATAACAGCAGAACCAGTGCAGGAATAAACAAATTCCAGTCTGTTTCATGACAGCACCTGTTATCAAACCCACAGCCCAAGGGTGGGAGAAGAGAGAGTTTAAGATGGACATTAAATCAAGCCATTTAGAACATGCTGCCAACAGCCCACTGAGCTCAGCATCCCACTTCCGAGGCCCAAAGCAGGAGGTGAAGGTCTGCCTGCTTGTGCGGATGCTGCTGTTTGGCCCCAGGAGCAGTAGCGTGGCCAGCCCCTTGCTCTCCACAGGGCCAAGCAACTTTACAATAGTAGCCATTTACCCCTGGCGCAGGTGTGAGCTTTCAGGTGGTGTCTCAGCATGCCATGTCCTAAGGCAGATTCCCAAAGAGATCTGGGAACCTCTTGCTGAAATGACGAGTCTCAGGTGCCTACATGCCACACAGATCTTGGCCTGAGGTCTCAGTTTGCTTCATTCACAGTTGCTTCACCGCTGTTCTTGGGCCAGAGAAGGAAATGGCAGAGGGGGAGTAAAGATCACAGTAAGCCACTTCTGCACGCAGAGCTTGGCTTCAGTGCCTACGTGGTCCTACCTCCCCATCCCTGTGGGCAGGAGAAAAGCTGCTGCCTCCTATGCTGAAGGCAGTCCCTCCACTCAGGGCACCCCTGCCCTGTGGGTACCCCTGGCCAGGGACCTGTCCGGCTCAGTGCTGAAGGAATGGAGAGGAGCATGGTGTGCAGCAGTGGCCGAGCATTAGCGCCCCAAGGGTGTGCTCAAAACCTGAGTTGTAGTTGGCCTTCCCTACTTAAGAAAGCTGGTATTTTTCCAATAGGTTGTGCCTCCTTATGCTATGGTTTAAACTTCCTCCCTTGCTCTTTTTTCCCCCGTCACACCCACGCTGTACTTGTCTCCGTTTCAAAATGTAAACGTGTGCCTCTGAGCAAGCTTCCAGGCTGTGGCATGCTTTATGCACCTTTATTAACTCTGTGCCAATGCTGGAACAAGATGACACGATGTCTGGATTTCCTTGCAGTCGAACTTAATATCCTGAGAAATGGGAAATTTTACTGAAATCCTACAGTGCTGGCTACAGTGCAGGAGGGTCTGCACCATCGTTTCCACACCTGTGTTGTCATAGATATGCAGAATTACCTGACTTGAATATATTCTTTCTTTGATTGCTTTTTTTTTGGAGGGGTTTAGTTGTTTGGGATTTTTTGTCTAACAGGACGAGGCAAATGTGTTTTACCACTGACCAGTTTAAATCAGTGTGAAGTTGTGATGGGAACTCAAGACGAACAAACCTATAGGGGAAAAAATTCCAGTAAAAACTGACCATGTTTGCATGAAAAAGGCTCTTGGCCTACTGCGTGCTATGGGAAAACAAACAGAAATAGCTGCGAGAAGTAATCAGGAGAATATGAAATGCATGCCAGTTCGCAGTTAGTATAAATATTCATTGCTTCAGGGGAGCCAGGCGAGCCAACATCAGCTGAGGATATTAGCTACATGTCATGGACTGAAATACATCTTTTCGTGTGAAGAAGAAAGGAGGTGTCTGTTAGCAACTGTATTCGTGGGCAGAGCCGAGACTGGGTCCCTCAGAGGCACAGGAGCTTACCCTGGCTCCTCTGCGGCCCTCCCCAGGCCCCAGCCTGAGCCGGTTGTGGCACACACCCTGGGAGCCCAGGCTTCCTCCTGTGCCTCTAGTGAGTGTCCTGTCCTGTCCTGTGCCAATTCACCCACCGAGGGCCTTTATCCCACGCCAGCGGCCTCGCCGCTGCCAGCGCTGCCGCTCAGATGCTCCCAGCCTGGGTGTCATTTCAGATGGGAGAATCGGTGCAGCACTGCTCCCTGGGGGGCTCTGCACTGGGCTCTGCTCTATAAGGAGGACGCTGGAGAGGTAAAGGTGCTGGAGGGTCTATATCACAAACTCTAAGCTGGTCCTGAGGGATGCACAACCACATGGCACTATCCAGTTGCAGGGTTACTGGGACACAATAATAGGCTTGAAATGACCCACCTGTGAGATCCCCACCTCTGCTCCCTGATGAGGCCGAGCAGGCTCTCAGGGAGGAAAAGCAGGAGCAAAGAGCTCACAGGACACAGCGTCACCAGGCTGAAAGTAAAACTCCCACTGAATGAAATCTGGCACAAATCCTCATTAAATGGAGAGGTGGTTACTGTTAGAGCTACAAGAGTGTCCAGGAAGGCTCCTCTAGGACTGCATCAGATCACAAGGATTCAGATGCAGGAGGTGAAGAAAATGGCAGTCAGGAAAATGTGTAAGCGAATCTGTCTTTGTTCAGTGTCAGGAAATTAATGCCAGCTTCGTAAGGCATGGGAAATGACATTGGCTGCCAAATACAAAGTGCTGTGGATTTCGTGGGAATAATTATGACAGTGAAATATTTTCTTAACTTGACCTTGGGCCACATACTAAATGGAAAGAAGTAAATTTGGCACTACAAATGCAAACTGAGCCACGGTAACTTATACCCATGGAGGATCTGGCCTTACAGGGCCTGCTCCACGGGGCCAAATCCTGCTGTCACTTACACTGGCATAAATCAGACTTGTTTTGCTGAATTGGATGGAAGTACTGGGGCTCGCACTGGGTATGTGCGAGCACAATTTAGTGCTTGGTGAGGACTGCTGCCTTGTGGAGGTCAGCGGTATCCCAAATGAGCAAATCACCAGCTTGTGTGGAGCTCTCACAGGAGAACCATAAAACAGGAAAGTGGTGGCAAGGCATAAAGTTATCCCTTCAGGAACACTGGATGAGTCTTGATAGAAACGTGGTTTGAGGTGACAATTAGGCTCGACAGTCCTAACTGGAGTCGCGTCACTGTTTGTGGACAACCTACCGGAGATTAATTCACAGAGATGCCTTTCTGAAGGGCCGAGCACACGTTCACCAACAGCTAAAATGAAATCTCAGTTTATGTGTTGATTAGCAAGGTAGTCATGCTTGTTTGCCTCCTGCCCCTTAAGTTCAAATGAAGAAACAGTTATTAGCATTATCATGTATTTCTTTGTACGATTAACACCCGAAGGTTCTAGGTTCAAACAACAAACAAAACGAGTGCCAGGAAATGAGACGAGAATCTGTTTTGCATTCTCATTCTGGGCTCATTTCCCCCAGCTTAATTCAAGAATAACTTCAGAAGAATAAAAAAAGTCATACCACTCTGTTGGTTCAACAGGATAAGCAAAACCTGGGCTCAGAACAGCTTTTACTTTCATCAGATAAAGAGAGAACATATCGAACAGGAAAAATATTTTAGGAAGGGAAATAAAACGTCACAGCCCATTTTTGGTTTACTTTTCTGCAGTAGCTACATGGCAGAAATATCGAGCAAGTGTCATGTAGGTTGCCTTCCTCATCACCCTGAATCCAAAGCTGATTACTTATGTTAAAATTCAGCTTGCAAGCATCAGTTGTTCAGGTTTCTTGTGTAAATATGCATCTATTTGGTAAACAAGTTAGAGAAATAAATTCCACAAAACTTGATACAGTTAAATTATGGGAGGTTAATACAGATCCTCAATGTTTTCAAATGCAAAAGACAGGAGATATCTATTTAACCTGTCTCCCTCGGGAGGAATTATGTGACTCCTAACATGAGAAAACACCAAGGCAAGGCCCTGCTGTTACTCCATCACAGAGGAACATGTTCCTTTGAAATTTCATCAGCTAGAAAAATCAATGAGTAGGGTTTTGGATTTCATAGAGGAATTTTACTAGGGTATTTTTTTAGGTCCAAATGATAAAAATGCTATAAATTCTATCTTAGACTCTGCAAGTGAAAGGTTTAAGAGATTATGTGAGTAAATCATTCATCCCTTCTGAATATCCTGGTGATAAAAGGGATCCCCTGATGTGATATGTGCTGACAGGTTTGAATTTGAAGCAGAGAATTTCTTTCAAGTTCCCTTTAGGGAATCTGTACATTTTACACTGAATATTAGGATCACCTCTCTAGGCATGGAGAGGAAGCCAGAATGAGACCCTAAAGCCATAGAGAAATTATCAGAAAGAGATAAACTGGTTTCCTTTTTTATTAAATTCTTCTATAACCAGCTTTATAACCTAGCAAGTCACAAAAATTTCACAGTACATTACACATGCTCACTCGCAGGCATTTCACGAGATCAGGGAGGCGCCTCTGCATTTTCTGCTCTGAACTGAGCACAAAGGCAGAGGGCAGGGCTCCTGCATCTCCCTTCCCGGAGACTCCATCCTGCTCTAACAGCTTTAGATTTTGTTGGCAGTTTCATTGCTATTAACTCTTGTTACCACCAGTACATGTTTTCTGAAGTCCTGATTTGATTCTTGGGCAGGAAACTGCTGGGGAGGCGCTCTCCTGTGCATAAACACACGCTCCATACCGTAAATGCAGCACAAGTCTAGAGAAGCTCCAGTGAAGCCAAAGATGTACAAATATGTACAGCTCAGACCTCTGCACAAATGTGTACGGGTCAGACCCACGCCCATTTCAATGCAGGTTCTTTTGCAAGGCGCAATCCATGTAAGGGTGCTACAGAGGCGTGTGCAAGGGATGTGGGGGTGCACAGCACTACCTGCATCTCTGAAGTGAGGACACTGATACCCAAAACTGCTCCCTTCTTACTCCTCCACCACCCCCCGCCGTGCTGATGGTGATGCTGAGAGCCAGTGTAAAAACCTCGCTGCCTGCCCATGCATGGCCTTGCCCCTCATAAGTATGGGGAAAGCAGCAGCAAGGAGCTCCTGGAGAGCCCAAGGCAGGAAAACGCCTGGATCGGAGGAATCGGTGATCTCTTCTGGGCAGAGCCTGCTCCAGACTCCTGCCTTTCACCATGTGCTTTTGGCTTCCTTTTTTTTCCCCTTCTCTCCGAGCAGGAGGAGCAGCGAACTGTAGCGTAGGCTAAGAAAGATTATGTTACCCCTCCGTGTCTGGAGGGAGCGTCAGCTGCCGGCATTTGTTCAATCGCATTCTCAGCAATCTGCCTGNCTGCGCCGCCGCGTCGGGCCCAAACCTGGCGTAGCAGCACCCTCTGGAGCACGGCCGGAGCACGGCAGCGGCCGCCCGGCCCTCTCGCTGAAGGTTACACAAAGGCGTTGTGCTGCCAGGGGAAGAGTAACGCCGCTCTGATAAATCGGGCGGTGTTTCCTCACGGAGAGCTGCCTGCACCCCTGCCTCGCACCCACGGACACTTGCGTGGTTTACACTGGCGCGGTGGCCGGCTCGGCTCTGGGCTGTCGGGTGACGGCCGTTGGAGGATGCAGCTTTTTTTTTTTTGTTGTTTTAAAAATGTGCTGTGAGTTGACCTGCTCTGCAGGGGAAGAGCAGAGGATTTATGTGCTCTGAACCCCCTGTCCCTCAGCTCTGATGGAGAAGCAAGGTCCTCCCGCTCCGCATGGGAGCTGCAGTGATAAATACTATTGACAGAGGAAGAAAATCAGATGCGCCATGTCAGAGCTCTCGTGTTTCTGTTTGCCGGCCGTTTGAGCGGCCATGAATCAGTGGAGCAGGGCACAAAGAGCTCTGTGAGGCACCAGAGAAATGCAGTTAAGAAAAATCTGAGCTGTGTTAATTTTAGTTTGGAAGATAGCTGTTAGAAAACAGTTCCACCCAACAGGATCTGAGAGTTAGCCAACTCCTTCTGCCCTCTCCCACGGGAAAGAGGGCTGTAAAATAAAACAGACTCATAAAAAGCTGTTAGTCAACCTGTTCCCTGCTTGTGACACAAGATGGCAACCGTCCTAGAGGCAGAGTTGAGGGGGAAAGAGAAGATAAGCAGCAAGGAATTCAGAGAAGGGAATGACTGTGTACAGCAGAAGACAAAACCTCCATGGAGAAGCTCGGACCATTCCGAGCCAGCATTTAAATTCACACCGGGAAGTTTAAAAGTTTGCAGTGCTGAGTGATGATTCCCATGTTCCTGACAAAAATCTAGCCCTATTGTTTTTGATTTCCCTCTCCAAGCAGTTCCCGGTGGGGTTGCTGTCGGAATGTGTCTTCCAGGGCTGGGGCTGGGCTGTCATGGTGGAATGGCAGGTTCAACCCTGTGCTCGGAGTTGGGGCAGGCTGCGTGGGCTGCTGGTGAAGGCTGTGCCTGGCTGGGCCCAGGTAGAGGATCAGGATCCTCTGATGACTTTTACCTCTTGTGCAACAGCAATGTTTTCTTAACGTGCAGCAGTTGTGCCAAGGGAACTGTGGGGTCAGCTGCTTTACCAGCCTCTCAGCAATTTGTGCTAAAAGATGTTTTTGCAGGAAATGTGCTCTGTGGACTTGTTATTGGTATTGGACTGTTATTAAACCACATGGTATTCATGTGTTTATCTTTTTTCTGTATGAACTACGTACACAGCATGATGTGAAGATGCACATTGTCCTAGGCATAGCCACTGCTTAAGGAGACAGCAGCATTTAGCAGAGGTGCAAAATTTAGAAAAGATTTTATTTGCTGAAAGGCCAAAGGGTGATAAAGGAAGAGAAGCCAAGGGGAGAGGAGAAGATGGATCTTCTGGTGCTTATCTTTCAGCCCACACAGCCACATTACCACATCGATGCCCCTAATCTGCAAACCATTAGTCAGGGCCAGACTCTGCTGTCTTTGCTGGGGGCTAAAGCCAATATTGATGTGTGGAAGTTTTGAACTTGGGCATATAAAATAGGATGTTGTAAGTAAGATATTGTGGAACAGGGCTGTCTAAATCAGCTTTTATTCTTGTGCGTAACCTCACCATTTTTAGAAAAATAACATTCCTCTCCTTGTCCATCTTCTAATGGGGCTTGCTTACCCAGTAGAAAGACCCATCGCTTCCCCAAGGAAGACTCATGTTCCTTCCAGAATTGTAGAAGACGACGACTCTTTTGTCTCATCTTTTATATCTGTCTTACCATAAAGTCAGCCACCCCTTGATTACTGATATTTTTTCTATCAGCTTTGACTGTAGAGCTGATCAGAACTGTCCCTGGCACCCACTCTCTCTACTCTGCTGGTGGTGTCAGCAAATGTTTGATAAACTACAGATATTTGAGCACCAAAGGGATTCAAGGTGAGGCATGAAGTAAATCACATCTCAGGCCTTTCATGCCGCCTCTGCTCCCCCCCGCCAGTTCAGGTGGGCTGCTGACAGGATGGCGGTTCGAGGGCTTTACTCGTGCAATGTGCACTGTAATTACTGCCAGGGTAATTGGAAAAAAAGATCAGCCCACCGCAGACAATACAGCCTGTCACCTGCAACACAGGTGGCAAGCCCTTGGAAGGTTTGAGGAAAAGAACATCTCACAGGATGCACTGTAAGGACAAAGTGCAAAAGGCAAAAGGAGCTATTAGTTCAAATAAAATCCTGGAGATTGGCCTCAGTATAGCAGTGATGTGCATGGGAGGTGTCTTGCACTGCTCATCTTTTGGATACTGACGCTCTAACACAGGGCTCAGGGTTTCTTTTTCCTTGCTCCTGCCAAAGGAAAAAAAAAAAAGAAAAAGCAGAGGCTTTTTCCTAGGAGACTGCTTATCTTCAGCTGTTTGCCCTCAGCAGCTCCCTGGGAACACGTTCAGCCATTTCTGGGTAGTGTTTGCTGTTTGCATTCTTTAAAACAAAACCAGTGATTTTTGGTTGTGGACAAAAGAAGCGTGCTGGTTTAGGGCACTGATTTAGGTGGATTTTACAAGATTTCTAAGGAGTATAAAGAGTTATTTGGTCCTCCCTTTCTCTAAATAAAAATGTATGTGCTTTCCTTTTGTGTGTAAGTCACCTAGCGATAACATTAAATGCAGTATAAAGATGGTAGTAAAACTGGTTGTAACATTTATCTATTTTTCATGACCAAAGTGCTTTGCCGTCGGAGATGCTATAAAAGGCACGCTTGCCACTGGCAGAAGCCACACGCTTCTGCTGCAAAAGGTGATGGCTGCGTGACCCCAAGACCAGGTCCTTCTGGGCACAGGAGGGGCAGGCAGCTCTCTGGGACAAAATGGGGGCTGAGGCATCTGTCCTGGTGTGCTGCAGTCACAGGAAGGCTGGGTGGCTGTTGCTGAGGAAGAGGCTGTGGTGGACAGGGTGGAAAATACTGCTGGGATGGGGAGGAGACCCTACACAGAAGCATACACGGACGCAGCAGAGGAGGAAGCGCCGGTCCCACGTCTCCTCCTGTTATGCCTCAGTTCTGCTGCTTCCCTCTCTCCTCTCAGCAGCAGAGGCCTCTGCACATTGAGGGCAGGGTGTTCAGCATCACCCAGCCCGTTCAGAAATGTTGGGTTGTCTGGGTGTGCAGTGTACTCCGGGAGGAAAAGCAGGTGCAAACAGAAGGAAAAGGGAAGAATGGGGAAAATACTGTTACCAACTTTTCCCCGGGGTTTTCCAGTGTTTTTTTTTTTTCTGTCTGATCTGTTGCAACAGGCTGAAGCAAATTCCAGCCGCGCTGACTGCCCTCTAGCTGTGTCTTCTACAACAGCCACAGCTGGCACAACTCCATGTCCTTTTATGGGGACTTTTCTTCCGTAGGCAAGGTGGCCCTTGTCTCTTCCCATCCTGCAGCCGAGGGCCCTGTGCCTTCCCTGAGGGTGGTGGGTTTGGAGAGCATGTGCCAGAGCCAGCTGACCCTGCTACCTCCGCTTATTCTCGGCGGAGCCCTGTGTGGCCACCGAAAGCGAGTAGGAGATGATGTGCTTAGTGCAGCTAATCTTGGCTGTGACCCTAGCGAATGTCACACACCAGTTGTATGGAAACCGCTGGAGCGTGTGAACATCCCCAAACAGCCAGCTGTGGCGAGGGCTCTGAACTGCTCTCCAGTAGAGGGCATTCAACATTTGCACAGGCACAAATCTGCAGTGAATTTTTTAATTTTTTTTTTTTTTAAATATCCACTGACTTTTACAGAATATGCACAATGAATATTAAATAAAGGTCTGATGTTCCCTAAGTCATTGCCCATCACTGCACTTCAGGTGCCGTTATGTGGTGTGACTTTTAAAAACTTTTTTTTTAAAGGTCATGTGTTTATGCTGCATAATATATAATACAATTCCACTGTAAATTAGAAGCATCCTTTACAGCCTGCTGCTGTGCTTCACGGAGGTGAACAAGATTTGAAATCACAGGTCTCCTCCTTGTGGGGAAGCAGCTGTGGGAAATACTTAGTATCCCCATAATCGGAGGCTTTATGGACTAGTAATAAGCTATGGAGGCCTCTCTAGGACACCTTTCCGCATCTCCTGCCTGCTCTCTAGGTTCTGTAGAACATTTTCTCATTCTTGACACTGTTAAATTTGATTTTACTGTTCTGTTACAGGAAGTTTTGGGTAAACTGTAACATTACCTAACCCATACCTGTTGCCATTAGCCACAGAGGACAATGCTCAGCTCTGACAAGTTTCTCTCCCAGCAGATAAGCGGAGTTGACTTTCCATATATTGAAAAGGTTGCAGGCCTGTTGAGTCCCTATATACACTAACTCTCTGGAATGATTAAGTATTCTGTTGTGTTATAACAGAGCAACTTTCAAAAATGCTCTTCTCTTTCTTTTCAGGTGAACCACAGCCTAGAAACTGGATTTTGTGGCCATGCAGCCTGATTCCAAAATTCGCCCATGACATCTCTCCAGGGAGCCAGTACCAAAAGTAAGCAAACACGTTAAAACTGTAGATCTTTGATCCTTTATTAAAAAACTTCAGATCACACGTTGCTTCACAAGGCAGAATACACAAAAAGGAGAGCAGCTACGGGGCACAGACCTAGGTCACATAAAAACACTGAAAGGTATTTTGGTCTCGCTTTGCTGTGGAAGATGTCATGTGGTTGGAAAGGTATGGGAAGACTTGAGAAAGAATGCTGTCTGGTGCCAGTGTGAGGGAGATGCCAAGTAAAGGAATTAAGCAAATAAGGTTTCAGAGGAGGTGCAGGAACAGTAACACAAGAGGAAATGGGTAAGTGGATTTCTTCCATCTAAGGGTAGAAGTCATACACCTCACTTTTTGAGAAATATGGAAAATAATGCAATTTCACGCTCACAAGGTCTCTTACCAGGGACTGGTATATTCTAAGGATAGCATTTGGATGAAAGGGGCAGGCCAGGCTGCAAGGGGAGGACTGTGTTATTAAGCAAGCACTTGCTGCCAAACGAGTTGGTGAGGGGAGGAAAGGGGACAACAGTGGGAACAGCACAGCCCCGGGGGCTCTGTCCCACGCAGAGCCGAGGGGCAGCATGGGGCAGTGTCTCTGCAGCCAGCTTGGTCCATGTATAATGAGCTCTACTGCAAGGGCAGACCTCAACCGACGTGCCATCCTAGTGTCTCCTTCTTGGAAGACGTTCCCGGTCCTTGCATTAGGTATACAATTTGCCAGAATACTTGTGCATTATTACTGAGTTAGCAGAAGGCAATGGTAATGTTTCAGGACTGATTATTACAAAGCCATTTCTTGTGTTTAAATGTACTATCAACATGGTCTGTAACATATTAAAAATAACTTGGAAAAAGTGTAAGAAAGACACATTTCATGCACAAGCACAAATTAGAGAATGAAAACAACTCTGTTCCTTCAATTTCTGTGCTAGAAGAAATGGATAACAAACTGTTTTCAGCTGTCAACCAATCAAAAGAAACAGTGAAAATTTCAGAAGGATAAAATATTTTATAGGTGAAAACTCTATCATATTTCTGTAATTAAGTTCTTCATGAACACATCTTAAGATGTATTTGAGAGATTACTGAGAATGCTCCTGATTATTTGGTGCGGGTTAATTTTGTGCAAATTTTCAAATTTCCACTGAGTGTTGTTAAAATACAGGACAAAATCTTTAAAAGTTAGCAATCAAGAAAAACCCGTACTGCTATGGATTACCAAGGTAACCATCACTTCACGAGCATAAGAACAGATACCAAGTTCTCCTTGCTGCTGTACAGGAACACCATTTAGACAGTCCACCCAATGATCTTATACATCAGTGCTCTCAAAAGCCTGGCTTCGTAGGTAACTGTATTTTTCCCACTGTGCATCCTCTTGTCTTCGAGGGGTTGCTCAATGACAGCCGGGATGTTTCTTCCATACAGTTCACACTGCTTCAGAAACTGAACGCATTCTTGAAGAACACCGTCCCGTAGCATGATCATGTGCTTGGACATGTTCTCAAGCAAGGACAGGAAACACCGTTTGGCATAATACCATGTATCAGTGCTCAGCTTTTTATTATATGGCTCCAGGCTTTTAATGACCCTTGAAATACCAAAGTCGTAGTTTCCCTTCACACAGTAGAGGGTACCGATCACTAGATTGACAATGCAAAGGTGGTAGATATTTTTATCAGGATTATTATAGAACATCTGCTCTTCTCCCTTCTCGATCTCCCTCATCAGTTCCTCTGCGTCTTCATTCTGGCTCGTCAGGATGTAGGACACGCAGAGGTTAGCTAACACGATGGCACTCACATCGAGGATGTGGTCATAGTGCTTTTTAACTATTGGCTCATAGAAGCTAATAGCCTCTTTATACTTCTTCTCTTGCATGAAGAGCACGTGAGCCACATTGAGCTTCCACACCTCATGTTCGTTACAGAAGTCCACCGATTTGCGGAAGATGTTTTCTACCATCGTGTAGTTCTTCATGTCCCAGTAGATCTTTGCCTGGGCCATCAAGACGGGTACATATTTATCCAGAGTCTCATCATACTCATTAACTGCCTTTTTTACAGCATCATCATCCCAATTTTGCCTAGCTTCCTGTACCTGCTTTGTGAGTTTTCTCAGCTGCTCAGTCAACGTCCCTGCTAAATCATCTAACTTGTGGAAAGCCTCCTCAGGGGCAGTTTGACACGTAATAATGGCGTCCAAGAAGTTGTACAAGTAAGGTGTGAGCAGTTTATAGGTCAGATGGGCATTCTCTGCCAGCACATCAGCAGCCAGGTCATAGTACTGATGCTTGCAATATAGAAGTAGCAAGTTTCCAAATGTTTCTGGTGGACAGGGGTTCTGCAGCAGCAGAAACTGCAGTTTCTCAAACCCTTCCGTAGGCTGGCTGTCCATATTCATTAGTGCTTGGTTGTGCAGCGTGACTGGATCCAACTCCTCCTCGGCCCTTGGCGGCATATCTGTGAGTGCCTCCTGGGCCGCTTTCAGGTTGCGCAGCTGGTACTCAATGGCCGCCTTGAGGTTGAAGGCCTCCACCAGGGCCGTGCGGTGCAGGAGCAGAGTGTTGCCTACGCTGCGGACATCTGTGCCCTCCGTGGTCGTGCCCACGCTGAGCTCCGGGTGCTGGTGGATGCCGCGCTCTATGATATCGGAGATGTGTTTGAGGGCAGAGGCGTACTGCTTGGCCGCATAGCAGCACAGCGCCATGTTGTAGGACAGCTCAGGGCAGTAACCCAACACTTGCATGGCACCGGCAAACTTGGCGCCGGCCTCTTCGTGTCGCCCCTGCCGGTACAGCAGGCAGCCCAAGTTGATCTCGGCGTCGGCCCGTTCCGAGGGGTCCTCGGCGACTCCGGGGCCGCCGTCCGCAGCGGCACCGAGCGCCTCCTCCACCAGGCTCTTGGCGGCCGGGAGGTCGCCCTGGGCGTAGTGGATGGCTGCCTGGAGGCGCAGGGCCCGGCTCTGGTAGGCGGGGAGGTCCAGCAGCGGACTGACGGCCCGCAAGGCCTCGGCGTAGAGCNAGGAGGCGCATCCCCGGTGTTTGCGTGCCGGTGTCCGTGCCTTCTGTTCCCTTTTGTGCGGTGGAACGGGCTGTTCAGTGACGATACCAAATTGGCTCAGAGTCCGTGCCTCCTGAAAACGCGGCCTAGGCCTGAATGCTTCAGTATCTCCTGCAGCTGGAAAAAATGGAGATTCTTTAAAAAATAACTAAATGAATCAATTAAAACCAAGCCCTTTGATTTATTTCTAAATGTAGTGTAATAGTTCTCTTAAGCAGTAAGTGATCATGACCCAATAAGTATTGCTGTCCTGGGCTTTTTGAGCATGAAGCACTCCCTTTGAAACCTGTCAGGAGGCAGTTTATCAGGGCCGATGGAAGGAGGGATATCTACTTTAGCACAACTTGCCAGTTCTCCTGCAGCTTAAAAACCCCTGCTTTTTAAAAGCTGCTTTCCTGCAGCTTAAAAAAAAAAAAAAAAGTAGAAGAAATTATTTCCACCTTTTCTGAAACTGTTTCAACAGCAACATCGAGGGATGTTTTGGCCCATGCCTGTGGCGCTCCTGGTATTTCTACTGAAGGATGACCCGTCCAGTATCACAGAGTGTATCATCTATATCATTTCTGCTCATGCAAATAGCTCTGTTAAGAGTCGCCAGCCCGATTTGCTTTCTTGTTGGTCATTCCAGCCAAATGTCAAGCGTATCCAGCGAAGTGAGGTTTGCTCCCGGGAACAAGTGCTGCAAGGTCATGTCTCAAAAACTGTATCTTAGCCATTCAGAGGCACGTATTTTCACTGCTATTTGCATGATTTAGTAATCAGTAGACACAGTTCTGATTTCATCCTGACAAGGTAGTTTGAAAGAAAGAAAAAAAAAATCACAACAAACCATTAAAATGATTTATTTTTTTTTTAGAGAGACCAATAAAATCAAGTTGTTAATTTCAAAAACATGCTTTAAAAAGATGAATCAGCATTGTTTGATCTACAAAAGCAAAACAATGAGGGTAACAATCTTAAGATGCAGAAAGAAAAAGGATGCGAAAGTCTTTAAGATCTGCATTTGGACAGTATGTGGGGTTCACTTGCATTAGAACATACACACAGCATTTCTGTGCGTGTGACAGTTGCTTCCCATAGGCAAAGGTTCAAAGCTTAGAGTGGTATTTCCCCACACAACTGTAGGATGCAATGTCCAACACGCTTATAAATTGGTAATTAAATACTAAGTAATCCAAGAAAGAAAAGGTAACAAGGAATATAGAGCATGTGTTCCAATACTGGCACATTCAAGTGATGGAAATCTCTGGGCACTCTCGTTCCAGCTGATTTACGTATCTCCCCACTTCATTGTTATGTTAGAAACCATTCACATAATTTTACTTCTTAAAATCTTCTCTTTCTTTGACAAAGCCAATAAAGAATAGGTCTTCCTCTACACTTTCTTGCCCAGAACACTCTAAGCATTGGAGATGTCTGTTAATATGTTTTGCATAACCTTGAAATAAACCTGTTCTGAAATTTCACTCAATGCATAAATGATCTATCACTAACTAAAATTGTTTTAATTTTATGAAGGGAAAATAAATATTTGGCCTGTAGACTGAAACACTTCTGTTTTTCTACTAGGATTAATTAGTCTAAAGATTGCAAATTATTTCAGGTACTGCTGGTTGCAGTTTCCAAAAATAGTTTGTGATAGTGATTTGTATTGGCTTTGTTGGTAATGACAGGCAGGTTGTGAGATGGCACTGTGCTGTCAGAAGGAGCAATTAGCAAGGTCACCAGTCCAGGAAAGTGCAGCTGCTGTACCAAGGACACCATCTAAAGGAATACCTGAGCTAAACCGAAACATACTCCTCTGCGGTTACTTTCTGCAGGGCACAAAACATCCTAACGACTTTCTCAGTCAGGCCCCTGGCCCTGCAAATAGCAGGGGCTGGCTGTGACAGCTCAGTGTCCTGTTGCCACCTGAGGCGTCCAGTTTAAACCGTTGTGAGCTACTGCTGCCTAACCTTGTGAGTGTGATTCTGCTGTGAGGCAGGAGCAAAACCACATCCTGACAGAAGCAGATGTCTACATTTTGATCATGTTATGAGGCTGTTTCGCTTTGCCTGTAGGTCCAGTCTGGGAAAAAGGATGATGAAGAACTTTTAGGGGAAATTTTCTGATTTTACTACTCAAACTGTGGCCAAAGATTCCTCTTGGACATCTTGCTTTCAGGAGGTGGGAAACCCTTCTGTCTGAACCATGGGAGAGCCTCTGCCCCAGGTGCTCCTCACCTTGAACAGTGTTTGGTTTTCTGGTAGGGTCACAGTGTTGTATTGCACAGGAGCACTTCAATCCAGGAGTATATACGAGTCCCTCCTGAGCTATTCCACCAAAGCCTGTCTTGTCTGTGCATCTTCCAGGAGTGAAGCAGAAACTGGGTCTGTCCCCAGCAGCCATCCCATCTGCTTGCTGAGCGCACGAAAGGGGCTTCAGCAGGAGTGCAGGAGACAAACCCACTCCTTGTGACTCCCCACAGGGTGGTGGAGAAGGTGCACCTGGAGTTTGAAAGCCATCTCCAAGTCAAGTAGGATTTGAATGTCAGGCTTCTTCCTGATTACCTTATGCCATGCTAGGACATTTATGTGGGTTGTTTGTTTTTTTTCCTTTGTTTGTTTGGGTTTTTTTTGTGAGGAAAGGTTTATTTTGGCAAGCAGTCTCACAAGTGGGAATCCTGAGTGGAATTACTCTGCGGCCTGAGCTATCTTTGAGGATAGGGATGAAGATCCAGGTCTTCACCTGAGCATTTTCTGCTGGTAAAGTGAGGGCTGCTGGCTGGCTCTCATGAGGCCTTGTGGTTTGTAACCAATGAGACAAGAAACCTGACCGAATTCAGGCTGCGGTTGGAACTAGTCAATAGGACACCTAGAAAACAGGCATTGCTGTTGAACCAGCCTGAAGCTGGTTCTCTCTTCGGGAGAGAACGAAGCCCTTTTGACCCTGTGGATGGTCCACATGCTCACCAGATTTTAGCACTGGAATTATAAATGCTAGAGTCTTCGTTCAAGGTCAGATTTCCACTAACAGCTGGGTCAAAGAAGTGATGACTTTGTTGCTAAGGCAGGGCAGGTATGCTGGGCATCTCCAGAGAAAGGCCAAGCAGTGCTTTGCTAACACTGCCCTGGGTGAGAGCGGGTTCTCCATCCTCTTCTCCACATGCTGTCTAATTTGTCCTCACCGCCTGCTGACCTGTGTTTTATATACATTTGCAGAACTAAGCTGATTTCAATGGGTTTTGGTCTGTCTTTGTGCAGTGGGAAGGGAAATGAGTAAAAGACAGAGAATGCTGATTTAATAACCTACACAGGCATTTCTCCTGTGCACATCTCAGAAGAGTTTGGCAAAATTGACTGAAGTACTGGGAAAATGTTTCCCTATCAGAAATAATGAAAAGCAGATACAATTCCTGTCTATCAAGCTTGTAAGCACTAGCTAAAAAGCATTTTCCACCATCTTAAAATATGAGAAACCTGGAATATGTTTCTTTACTGAATGCTTCCACAAAGAATCTTTTTCGTCTCAAAAATCCAGGTCTTTTGCTGATTTTTAAGCTGTGTTAAAAAAAAAGTGTAAGGTTGTTTTTTTTTTTTCTAAGATTTAGCTATATCACTTTCAGAGACCAAATGCTATTCTGAAGATACTGTGCCCCTCTGGTTTCAGTAGGGTCGCTTCGTTCTGCCTTAGAACAATCTGATAGAGATCTAGCTGTGCTCTCTTATTTTCTTCCTCTTGATGGAGGAACCGAACCATAACATTAGTCAGCAGTTTCTGAATTTTGACCCGCAATAGCAAAGATACCGAAAGACAGGAGAAATAGATGGAGGCAATTACAAACAGTCACTTGATTGATGGTTGACATTGTTAGAGCTTCAGCTGTATGTCAGGTTGTGGCGGTGCTGAGTCCCCATCCCTGCCGGTGGGTGTTGCCATGGGCAACAGTGCACTGAAGCCAATAAAAAGGAGAGGAAATGAGGGGGAACTCAACCTTGGGGGAAGCTGCAGGGTACACGCTATAAATTATGTTATACTTAGCAATACGCAATATCAAAATTCAGGAATGCTGTGTGTACCTGCCAGCAGTACTATGTCAGTTCCCAGTACCTGTTTCTCCCAGAAAGTATGTGTTGTAAGTTCTGTACGGCTTGCTGCTTACTATCCTGTCTCTGTCTTTATTCAGGGAAGAAAGAAGCGGTAAAATAACAGCAGAAACATTCCCAGTTGGTGTATGTGTTCACTGCTGTGCAGTCTGCATTTCTGCGTCTTCCCTGCTTCTTTCTGCTAGAGAAAGCGATGTGGTTCAGTTACGTACTAACAGACTGGTTTGCAATGGCACTGAAATTTCCAGCTATTCTATACCAGTGGTTAGTATCACAGAGGGGATTTGTTTTGTTTTGTTTTTAAAAAGTGAGGGGCAGATCTGTTGTGTCTCTCTGATTGTCAGACAGATGTAGTCAGCTTTTCAAAGGCATTAACAACTCACTTTCCTTAGAAAGGAGGAAAGCTCTTTTTAGCATCTGGTCAGCTGGGCCAGGTTTCCATTACTGATTTCCATTACATTGGTGCCAGTTCAAGGAAATTCCACTGAAGTAAATGGAGTTAGGCACAGGTGTAAAACTAAGATGAATTCAGCTTTAATTTCTACTGCCAGACAACCCTGTATATAGAATCCCATTTTTCATGGAGTACAAAGGCTTTTTTCCCTATGAATGGGAACTCGAAAGCACTGCAACATGACTCCTCTTGTGTCCAGTCATGCAGCAGAGAAAGCGCCCTCAAATCATAGATACTGGTTTTGCTACACTAGTGATCTTTGCACCAGTGGAAAGAGACCAACTTTCCAGTATTACCAGTGTCATCACACAGAACTAGACACGTTTGGTTTTGTGACCTGTCATGTTTGATTAGACTTTTATGAACACCTCTACCATAGATGACTACATGTGTGCCTTGACTAGTGCAGTGCTAGCTGTAACAGCAGCATCTCAAATTGTACTGAAACAACTGTAAGAGAAGTAGGAGGTAGTCAGTCCAGTATGATTATATTCTTCCTCTTCACCATTTCAGAATATTCGTTTCAGCTGGAAATTATACCGGAAAGGCTTATCTGTGGTCCACTGTTCAATGTGACATAAACTTGAAGCACAAGGCAACAGATTTCCTTTATTTGTATTCCTTTTTCATTAAAGCCTATTAATCTTTTCCTCGGGAGACAGTGTAATTTTTAAAAAAAGGAACGTGCTAAAAGAGCTTTTTTAAAAAATAATTAAAAAAAACCCCTGTAAAATTACCATGCTATGTTTTGCCTTTATGCAAACTTCCCCTTGCTGAGAAATTTACCGCATTGTTAATAAGAATTTCTGAGGGAAGCAGGGACAGGTTGGTGTTTTTAAAGATAACAAAGTTTGTTTTTAAATGTAGCAAAGGTAGGCAATTCTAAAGGCCCTGATGAATCACTAAGAAGCTTTGTTGTAAAAAAATACTTCTTTAGAATACAAAGCAGGCTTTTCAGAACATTCAGGCATAAAAGAGGGGGGAAGAGTGAGAGAGGAACATCACAAAAGCAGCCATAATTGATTCATAACATGTACTGCAGAGATGCTAAACAACAATGTTAATTACATACTATTCGGTTTTCCTGCAGCTCCTTGCATATGAATTGACCAGCTTGCATCCCAGTTCTGCTCTGTATTATTAATTTTATTAAGCTGCAAGTTCTTATATTTCAGTCTGTTGTCAGCTTTACAGATTTTTACAGCAGCAGTTGAAATGTAGTGGAGCTGAATGAATGCTTCTTGTGCTAAGTCTTCCGTGTCGCTCCAATACCAGCACAATCTCACCGCAGGCCTTCCTCTCAGTCCCACTACACCTCCCAGTAAAAGCAAACTATGCTGCTATCAAGATAATATCTAATCAATTCATATCTATGAAAGCATTTCTTAAAAAGTGGTGGGCCTAATTTTATGAAAACCTTTCAGACAGATGTTACCGTAAAGCGACACTGACATTTGCAGCCTTAATTTATGTCTTTGAGAGACATGGTAAAGCTAGAGGAAAAGGAGGATGAGGATGCTGCCTGGGAAGGAAGTCTTCTTTGGTGCAGCTCCTCCCATTTACCTCTATTTACTGCCACGGAGTCCAGCATAGGCTTCAGTTTCACATTCAGCTTCACTAGACACTGGAAGAAGATTTAAAGAAAAAAAACCAAAGAGGTCAAGAGAAAGTATATTGACAATATTTCCACTGCTTCAGGAAGTAACAGGGTAAAAAGTGTTTAATCTGCACCATACCTCCACCCTCTTCAACCCCAGCTATAAATCCCAGTGTAGGTAAAGCTTATTGTTCCCATTGAGATCTCTTTATCTTACTTGTTTTACCTGAAGCTTTAAGGCACCAAAAATGTCCCAAAAAAGCTCATAAGGTGGCAGAGTTGCTGCTCAACTACTTTAGTTTTCTTGCAGTCCTTAAAGATAGTCCTTTTGAGGCATCTCTCAAGTGCTTGAGGCTATCTGGTTGCTGGCATCTATGAGCTGGAGGTCCACTGGTTGGATAACAAGTTGGACAAACCTGAAATAACTTTCAGATTCTCCCCAGTGCTAAATTCCAATAGATGAGTAAACCACAACAGTACTGTGCTTTCCAAAGCTAGCAAAAATCCATTTCTGTGCTCAAAATAATAATAAAAAAAAGTTTTCTTGTAAGATTGCACTGAATTCACCTCTTTTCTGCACACCCAAGTCCAAAGGTCACAGAAGCCAGTAAGAATCTTTTATCTGGTTTCAACTGGCTTTGAATCAGCCTCGAAATTACATAATTCCTATACATCTTTGCTAGAAGTTTGTTTTACCTTCCCCTTTGGTATCAAATGCTTATCTGGAAAGACCACAAGTGCCTCACTTGGTTTTGTCACTGCATTAAAGAGAGACAGAGCCCCATTAACAGCAGCACCCGAATGTGAAGAAAGGGCTAACCGGTTACCTCCTGAGTGGTCGGGTAATATGCCTTTTCAGGCCAGATGAGTATTATTCTTTTGCAGCTTTTTTGATTAGCAGGGAGTAGGTTTTGCTGAGAGTTGGGTATCATGCTTTCTCTGATAGCATGGAAACAATGTATTTGTCATTTGCAATAAAGGATTGGTTCAAGGTAACAAAAAATAATGACAGAGAGCAGAAGCTGTTTTTCTAAAAATGCAGAAAATTATAAGGAAAAGAAAGGGGGGACAGGTACCTTCGCAGTTGATCATTTTCATTATTTGCTTTAAATAGCAGGGTTAACAGCAACGCTTTAAATGGTCCCCAGAGCCCAGGCACCACTACAGAACTGGAATTTTTAATGGCTAGCCTGTAAGCCATGGCAGCTTGGTTAGCTACTGAAGTAAGTCTTGGTAGATTTTTAATTGAGCCATTATATGATAATTAAGGGTTAATGGCCTGATTTTAAGATGTGCTGAAAAATTGCAATTTCAGTTGACTTCAGTAGGAAATATGAATGCTCAGCACTTCTGAAAAATCATGCCATGAGTAAGTAGCTAATTTATGTGGAACTCAAGAAAATCTGCCTGAAATTATTTCCTTAGAATATGGCACAGATGGGGCAGATAACTTTGCAACCTTGGGCATGGAGGAAGAGGCAGAGTTTACTACAGACTCTGCCACATACAGCATCGCTTGCTGGTGACCGTCATTCAGTTGATAGAATGGAGGGGATTTGTAACATTCCCATCACTGTGCCTCAGAGCTCCCCATTTTTGGCTCTTTCTTTCAGACCATTGTGTATTCCTCAAACCTGATTTGTCAGAGTCCAAAAGAGAGGGGCAATGAAACACCTGAAAAGCTCACTGCTGTTCTCATTGGCACCTGCATGACCACTGCCGACTCGGTGTCTAGTGGTGGCACGTTAGATAGTCAACGCTTGACAGCAGCTTATCAGATCTTTTCTGTGCAAAGCCCGTATCCATCCACTGGCAGTTAAGCTTGCTGGTACTTCTTAATCTTGATGAAATTTTCGTGAAGGATTTTCCCAACATACACTTTAGATTAAAAATAAATCAGTGTTTTAAAATCAGTGTATTATTTCAAACGTCTCTAAGCACAAAGGCAGCATTCCGTACTCACACCCTGTCAGCCCTGGGATCTGTAAGCACAACACACAGTGCAGGCTGTTCCTGTCATAAATGTGGTACCAGCAACCAATACCTGCTACAGGCAACGTAGAGGAGAAGCTCATGGGGGTAGCGGATTCTGTCTCAGTGTGGCTGTGCAGCTCTTGGCTATGTCTCTGTCTTCTCTGTACTGTGTTTTTGCCAAGACTGGCCACAAGACCGTGATGTTTTCAGTCCCAGTGCCAGGGAGCAAACGCAGAGGTCTGGGCACGACCTACTGCTGTGCCCATCCCTCTAGGCCTAGGCTCTTACGGTAGGAGACAGCCCTTGCACATACAGTGCCAGGAGAATTCTGAGTGCTTGAGCTGTGTAGACTGAGTAGCTGTGCATTGACTGCAGCAGAGACCAGAAGCCCAAGTACACTGGGAATGGATTCCAGAAGCACCCCCCCAGTTACACAGTAATCACTGTATCCTATGAGCTGTAAACACATTTTAAATCCAAAAGTAAATACATATATTTCATGGAAATATATATCTAAGTGCATATTACAAAGTCTAATAACCCAGGTGCAAAAGAGGTTACCAGGTAAAAATAAAAATGGTTATCTAATAACATTAACTTTGATGAAATAAATTAAAAGAAGTATTTAAGAAAGAATAAACCATGTCTTTGATATTCATTTTTTACCATAGCACAAGCAATTAATTCTGTGGAGTACTTACAAAATATATAGTGTAATTTCAAGAAACTTTATTTCGTTACACATTAATTTAGATTAGGGCCACTTGACAGTGCAGATTTTGAACTTGGTCTATAAAAAGTCTTTATTCAGACATTGATTTGATGTTTAAACCACTGCTTCTGTATTTAGTATCCTTTCACTTTGGGACTCCTTCATTCTGGTCTAGTCTTTTAATTAAACCAACTACCATAATTCCTATAGAAATTAGCTCTTATTTTATTTTTTCCAGCTACCAAAGCATTTCAGTAGGACTTTTTTGATACAAAGTACACAAATTGGATTTTATTTCTACTTGAGATGTGATTAAAAACTCATTTGATTACTATATATCTGCCCCTGTTTTAATTATTAAACTCAAGTAATCAATTTCCTTTTATGAAGCTTCTGGGAAATTATCTCAAAAGCAACACATTTCTCTCCCTTCTGGCAGGCTCTCGACCGTTTACTGAATTGCATTCATAGCACCTGTTCCTGATCCGGATTAAACTACCAATTTATTCCCAAAGCTATTTAAGTTTATTTGGCTGTAGCCTAGTCAGGGTTGTCTGTCTTCTGGCTGCACTTTTTACTTCCCATTTTACTGCGTGAGAACTCCTTGATGTACCGCTCCTCCCTGCCACTATTTTTGATGCATACCTCTTGTGAACAGCGTTGCTTGTCATCTGTCTCATTTGGCATCCAGCTTTTTAACGCCCAATTTATTATTTGCTTTGGTAGGAAGAGTCTCGGTCTTCAACAGCTGTCTGACATGGGATGCCACCAAATAACCTCCTAGCTCAAGAAACACCCTTCTTCCTCGTCCTCGCTCAGTATCGCGGGTGGGCAGCCAGCTGTGCTCAGGGGTGAGGGAACCCCTGCCTGGGGGAGCGCCTGTCTCTCCACACGGGACCTCCATGCCCACTTGCCGTCCTTTCACTGCAATGCTGCTGCCTTGCTACGCAGCAATAGGTACAAGATTGGTGACCTTTCCCATTTTATCCTCTTTGCTGTAAAAGCTCTTCTTAATAGCAGGGTAATGAAGCACACTGAAAGAGCAGCCGTGCCAGTGGCCCTGCGCACCAGTGTTGGGAAAAGCCAGAGAGGTTGGCAGTTCCCTTCTGCATCCATGAGGTGTGTGACTAAGCTGTTTCTCGGAAAGTCACTCTATAGCACTGATTTTCTCTTACCACTTTCAATAAAGTCTTTTGTGACTACACACTGCTCTGCCCACAGCATAATTTCACAAGGTATGGCTCCTCTTACATATGAGATCCTCCAGTGCAAGGAAAGGTTAAAGGCACGTGAGCAATACCTCATGTGCACTGGGGAGAGGGGCAGGGCTGCCTGAAGTACAAGCTCAAAAGGGGGACAGCATGAGATACTCAGAGGAAGCTATTTGTAGGAGAAAGTAAGGAGAGAAGAGTGTTTTTTATTTGGTATAAAGATGTATTTCCTAAGTATATTTTGCTAGATAACAAACAGAGAATGCAGAAATAGTAGACATAGCAACAAACCCCTTCAGGGAGAGGGTGATGAGTAGCAGTGGAGGCATTTGTTGGTAGATATACCTCCTAGGTTGAAGGGTGGTGGTGGGGGAGAGGATTTCATCTGCTACATCACCTTTATCTCTGGGAAAGGATATCAGCTGAAACAGCCAAGATGAGGCACAGATGTGGCCAGAGTCGTAAACTATCGCTAAAGTAAATATAACGTTTTGTTGTATTCTAGGACTAATAATGTTAAATCCTTTTAAAGAGGATCTTGGTATGCCCTAACTATGCAGGACCTCCAGAGTATATGCTTTTCTTCTTTTTTTCCCCCTGAAGATTCTCATCCAAATATTGACCAATTCTGACCTTGTTTAATTTATGAGCTTTGACAAGATTACAGCTCACGGAAGTATGGTTGCGAGTCTAATATTTCTAAAATGAGTTTATGGAATAAGACCATATAAATTCATTTTTATGACTGAGCACATATCAAAAAGTTATAGGTCTCAGTGTTCACTCTACTTTGGAACCCAGTGGTTTCTAATGAATCACTTTTATTATGTAGGCAGTTTCTGAGTTGGAAGGGAGGACTAGTGACCGAGAGGCTATAGGGATAAATTCAGACGTGGTGTAAGCATATGAAGCATTGCTGAAGTCAAGAGAGTCGTGACCAGTTACGGCAAAGCTGAATTGGACTCCTGAGTTTTGCTGAAGTGGCTTTCACGTGAGAATACATAGGCCAAAGGTGAGCCATCTATCTGAAAGTCCTTGAACTTCAGATTAGTTCAGATAAAAGGGAACCTGTACTGCAGTCATCCACAGATTTGATCTTCGTAATACAAATACTTGATGGAAGTTGTTTTCAAAACTGAGAAGTATTTCTATATATATGGTCATGTACTAAAACCAAAACACTGCTAAAATTCTACCTTCTATAGGTAGAACACAGAAGATAAAGTGATAGAAGATACAGAGATTAACTTCTATGAACCTCTGACTTTGTGTGTATATGAATTAACTATTTGCCCTGCTGATTCAGGGCCATATTTGATCATTATGTTCCCCAAAAAAATAATGTATTTGGGAGGGGGCTGAGTGCACCGAAAAAAATAGTAATTACTGTAATCTCCTCAAAGTTGAAGGAGACTTTGTTTATTTTTTCTAGGGTTTACTGAGGAGGGATCCATGTTATCAAGCACATAATGCATCAGTGTATTGCTTTTGCATTTCTGCCAGAGAATTTCTTTCTGATGCCTAAAAATGTAATTAGATTAAATGAGTATGCTACTATCTTCCCTGAGAGAAAACAGAAGTTTCCTTTTAGCTTCTCTACATCAATTGTTAGCAGTATGGAAGGAAGTCAGCTGTGACTGGGAAGGGTTCTAATACATGCACAAGTGTGCAGCTCTTCCAGTATGACTTAGCGTTATGCTTCTTTCTAGTGATGGTATGCTAGTAAAAATAATGCTTTGTAAGTAAACATGCATAATATAGAGGGATGATTATAAAGTAAGATTCTCCACTGGTAAAACGTGCCAGACACTTCAGGGAGGAAAGTATGCACAGAGCTCCTGGTAGCCAAATGTGCTCTGACCCATATCCAGCACGCTACGCTGTCAAAGGGAAAGAGCGGTACTGAAGGACTGGGTACCTACTGAAGCAGCTCAACGGATGTGTTGCTATAGTTGCAAATGATTCATCTGTTCATAATAATTTCATGAAACCAAGGGTTAGCTCAGAAGAGGAAGAGTTATTATTTCATAAACAACTTCTTATTTGTCTCTGCTGTTTATGGTTTTGATTCTATGTCTAAAGCATGCAAGAAGCAGAATGGTTCTAACTCTTTTCCTTTCAACATTTGAACCAAGCAGCTGATCAATGTCTTCTGCCTTGCTGTTAAATGGATTTTGAAAAACTCTTCAAATTATATCAGTTTCATATCCTTATTTAGTTCTTTGAATTTGTCCTCAGCTGGGAATTCTGCCGGCAACTGTGATTCTGTTGTGTTAAACACTTACTTGAAGCATTTCATCCATCATCATTTCTAGTCCTTTTCTGATGCAATGTAGTTTGTGCTTTGTCTTTCTTGAAACTGAATGGCTGTTAAATTATCCATTTATCTTCTTTCAGATTTGCTGTACAATTTGAGTTCCCTCTATTGGCTGTCTCTTCTACCTTATCTGCCAACTTTTCAATCTACTTCCTCAGATCTTTATATACATTTCCATACACGACTGCATGTCCTTCACAACACATCGGGCAGATAATTCTAAATAAAATAGCAACAAAAACTGTAATATTATGAATTACTCACTTGTTCTCACAGATCAGGCTGAAGCTTCACTAAAGTCAATGGCAAACGTCTTTTCTGTCTTCTAAATCACAGAATCACAGAACCAAATATCTTTGGTGATGATCTGGCATTTGGCATAAGATGACTATTGAGGAAGTAAGCTGGAATTGTTCTTGTTTGAAGGGAAAAGTACTCGTTTCTGCTGTCTCTTCTTCAAATCAATTTGGGAAAACTTGTAAATTCTTAAAATTGGTGACAGTAATACAGTGTTTCATCAATAATCTCATCAAATTACAAAAGTCCTAGCAAAAGTAATGTTCTGTTAATTTCCAAAAGCAAAATGAATCCTGCCCTGCTCTCATGAAAAAAAACAAACAAACAAAAAAGAGGAGCAGGATCTTCGTGCCCATTGTAAACAGGTGTTTGTGATACTCATAGACGCAAAAATCCTTGCTCTGAAATCACCAAAACTATGCCTTTCCATATTACACTGTGAAATAGTGATTGACTTAGAAGTGAACTGCAAATAAAAGCATTCTTATTTTCCTGGTTTTTTTTGTTGTTTTGTTTTTGGTTTTTTTTTTTTTTGTTGTTGTTGTTTTTTGTTTTTCTTGTATAGCTCTTCTTCAATCTTTTCTCCCTACTAGTACAAAAATACCAGAAAAATCAGACTCTTAGGTTAAGGGTATGAGGTAAGAAAAACAATTTGCTGATGCTTACTGTATTACTGGAAGTTGTAATACAGTCATAATATACAAGATCTCTAAAAGATCCAAGAGAATTCATTCCGGGTGGCCTCATTTAGATTCATCATTAGTAGACAAGCAACATGGCCACTAGAGTGCTGAACCTAGTTGAGTTCCTATTTCAAGGCTATAGAATGATCCTTCTGCAGTGCCAAAATTTCCTTTCTCTGGGACAAATCCTTATTCCTAATGTACTCCTTAGCTACCAACTCTGCCCAGCACTGGCATTTGGCCTGATTAAGTTTCCTCTGAAGCAAATTTCTTACAAACACAGCAGAATATGTTGCACCTGCTCTTCGTTGGATAATATTACCCCCTGGATTTCAGCGGAAAGTGAGACTAATTTGATCTGCCAAAGTCTGTGCAGCCTCAGTCCATGGTGTATCACATACTGCATCCGGAGCCTATCTGCCTTACTAATCCTTGTCAGCCAGGCAGTCCCAGGAAGCCTAGATGCATTATCTCTCACTCGCTGTGTCCAAATCAAATGTCAGAAATAAGTCCTGCCAAAAGTGTTCATCTTTACGGTATTCTTTAGGATCTATTGAAAGTCATTCTTCTCTTCCTTCGACATGCTACAAAGGCAAAACTGATTTCAATGAGAATCACACAGAGCTGATCAAATTGCTTCCTATGAAAACATTTTTTTCTGAATAGCTTAGCGCCGATTCCTTTTTTTTAAAGAGATCCTGTTTCTAAAAAACACTTCTCAGCAACTTGTGAACTTATTTCAGGGGACGTTGCTCGTGGTGGAAAGCTCACTACCTAGTGCAATCTTTGCTTTAAGCTGCAAACTTAAAATAGAACAGCAGTGCTCTGAGTTTTGGACTCACAATCCCAGGTATGGGTGAATGGTGGGTACAGCAGGTCATTTCCAAAATGTTCGTACAGACTTTTCCTTATTAAATAATTTTAATTTTTTTTTTCAGTTCTGACTATGTAGAGAGGACAGAAATATCTGAAAAAAAAGGACATTGTTTTGGCTGCATCCAGTGACTCTTGCCTGAGTAAAGACTGAGCCATCCCATAGAGTCTGTTCTGGACAAGCAGGTCTTCTAGAGACGTGGTCTAAACCCTGAATTTCTTGTATAGTATTTCCTTATGCAAAATTGTTATGGAAGGAATGAGGGAAAGGGATAAAGTGGTAACTGAGGAAGGGCTGCATCAGGACATAGGAGTGTAAGCATGATTCTTAAAGCCTACTTTTTCCTCCCACTCTGCAAAGAAATAGTAAGAGGTTAGTATCTGTCCTTATAATTGTACCTGGAGTAGATAAACTTTTGGAAAAACAAAAAATCACTGTGTGTACATATGCATTTTCAGTTGAAGTGTTAAAGTCAACTCTCAAAGCAGAGAAGTTAAAGCATGAGGTAGTCATGATTATTGGAGATTTCTGTGTATTTTTTTTCTATACTTTGTAGAGGCTCTACTATTTATGATACCCTGTGCGTTTAATGTACACTTACAAGCAGAATCGATGCTTTTGCAGCTACATCACCATACTCTAAAGATACATTTAATGACAAGGTCAGACATCTTCTGTAGGATGACAGCCATATCAGAATTCTTGGAGTTGTAGACAGAGTGATTAGGTTTCTTTCTATGTCAAACAATGTGGTAAAGAATGACTGTCCCTCCACATTCCGCTCAAACATTTAAAATACTTGCTAGGCTAAACATAAGTCTTTCTACTTTTCCCAGATTCCCCCTAGAATCCTGGATGGAGTAATGCAAATTCACTTCTGTAGATACTATTATATGTTTAGGGTCTCAATACTGAATAAAAGCTTGAATAGTACTAAAAATAACACAAAAATGGAGTAGTTCAATGGAGCACCAAGGTAGAGGTGAGTAGGGCAATCTCAGGCACGCATAAGTTGTAAAAGCCTGAGCTTCTTTATCTTCCACAAAGACATCTCCCTTAAATTTAAATAGCTGCTGTCATTGTCACTGACTACCTGACTATGTATTTATCTGCCCAGAAGCAGAGTGCATGGCCTTTGGCCCTGCTATTCACAGCTTTACTGTCTCTGCCTAACAATGCTGTGAACAGAGCCCCTCTTCTGTTAGCATCTTTTGTTTGATGGGAATCGCTGAAGCTTTGATGTTGTTTGTGAGAAAAATAATGATTAAAAAGAGTAAGTTCTTCACTCTCCCACTCTGTCTGCTCCCCACAGAGAAATCTAACCTGAGTTGGGAAAAATCTGTGACTGATCCTGTTTTAGAAATACACAAACCACAGAGTCCAGAAAAGAAATCTGTTAGTGTTGAAACTCCTAGCATCTCTTTACTGGAGGGTCAGAGAGGTAATTTATCTTAATGATCAAAATTCTGTTTCCTGTTACATGATCATATATGTCCAAGTAGGTGCAGAATACTTTCACTGTGTGGAGAGCACAGCTGTCAGTGGACTGCTTTATTTTCAATGGGATATTTTAGATTTTCTGCTTTAGTTACATTTGCTTCCTCTTTATAGAATATGTTAACAAAAAAGGGGATGGTTACTTCATAGTGAGGCTACATAAGTAGATCTGAAATGCTCGACAGTTCCAAAAAATGCATTTTTCTTTATACATTATTATTCTAATAAGCTTGTTTCTTATCTCTACTGATGAACGTTTTTCCTGCTGGCATTTTTGAATGAAGAGCAAATGTGATGCAGTAAAGTGTAACTAAAGCCCCTAAAATCAGAGCTTCAGAGTAAATGCATGTCTGTTCTGCTATTCAAGGCAAAAACTCCGCTGTCACATAAAAATACTCTGATCAGTGATCACTACAGTAACAAAAAAGTAAATTCGATAAAATTATAATGCCCCAAGTGCAATAAAAAGCAATGAACAAAAAATTGGGAAGCTTTTATCTTCACAAACCTTTGATTCACAGTGTGAAGGAAACAGAATTGATTACTAAGGTATATTGAAATTGGAGGTGGCCTGATTCCCACACTGAGCAGCAGATGTGGGAGAGAGCAAGGGAGCAGAGCCATGGCTTACCCTGTGTGAGAGCAGAGTTAGGCTTACAGAGCAAGCAGAAAAAGGTTTGAATTTAGACACTTGGATATGGGAAATCTAGCTGTGTGTAATTCCTTATAGGCACTTGTATATGTATGTGTGTGTGTCCAGGTATCATTATATATCTATATTCAGCTTCAAGCTCCATGTTAGCTTATGGTATCTCATGTTTTGTAAATCTTTGACCTTCTTTCTTCTGGGTCAGATGAGCATTCCAAGGGCCTGTCAAGCAGGATTGTTTATGGAAGGTGCACAGATCCTAATGATTTGCTTGTCACAAAAAGGGGCCAAACTCAGGAAACAGTTCAAGCGAGGTAAACAGAGGGAGGTGATACACACACTCAAACAAAGGAGACTTCATCATCCTTTACTTAGGAGAAAAACTGCACCTCAAAGTGGGTTGTCTTGAGCTACCTTAAGGAAACACAGATAGAATAGATTCATTAGGAGGAGGTAGCGCCAAATCTCCCCAGAAGCCTGATCAAGTCCCAAGGAATGTTTTAAAAAAATCTAGGAAGACCATAACTCTCTATACAGCTCTGCAAAGTTTATACACTGATTTAAGTATGAAACATTCCTCATGGGCACGCTGGTATGTAGCTTAGCTCATAAGCTTGGACTGTGGAGAAGATATGGTTTGTTATAGTATTATCAGCAGCACTGGGGTGGTGTCAGACCACTCCTGGAAGTCTGGGCTGTGAAGTTACTTCTGTATTGCATACTTCAGACATCTCCAGCTGCTAAGAATAGCCCACTCTTGGGAACTACTTTGAGCAAGAAAATTTCAGGCGCCTCTGCTGATCTCCTGTCTGACTTTACTGGGAGTTGCCAACATTCACTGGTTGCTGGGACCATCTCTACCATGTGGGTGTCAAGTAAGACAGAGCACAGCATTAGGTTCTGCTGTAGCAATAGTGTTGGTACGGACACACACATTCCCCACAGAGTTCCCTTCAGGTCTGGATGTTAGGATCTGCCCACACGGATTCAGGATTTTAATCACTAGCATGGGAAAACCTACATGCAAAAGCCTTGATTTTCTCCTCTGTGGTTTAATGTTGTAAATGTTGGTATCAAAATGAGCATCAATTGTTTATTTCAAACATACAAGTTTAATAAGCACTATGCTAGTGATCTCTGTAAGTACCGCTAAGATTTTACTTATTTGTCAGCTGCCACTCCGCCTCTTTATGTTGCATTTGTAATGATGTAACCCATTCTCTCCCCACATGCAGTCCCTTCAACACATTACAGCAGCTAGAATTTTAAAGAATGTATTTGGAAAGAAAGAAAGAATAAAAATCTAGGACTTGGCAATAGTTGCTAGTGTTCAGCCAGCCCTAAAGGGAGGATTTACAATGCCTGAATACATTGCTGATGTGATATGTGTACTGAGGTTTGATTAAGCTAGATATGAAAATTAAAACTTGGCTCCACATTGAAGAGAGAATCTCCCGCAGTGTGATACTCTGACATCAAGTTTTCTGTTTACCCCTAAGGCTGGTGCTGCAATGACTTCCAGGTTTGATGGTGTCTCTTTTTTAAGATGTTGAGCAGCAGGATAATAGCTGCACAGCATGATGCAAAGACAGCAGAAAGCAGGGAAATCAGATGTGAATATATTCCCCAGAGATCTCCTGCTAAGATGGAGCTAACTAACCAGAGCTTTAGTGCTCAGATGTAGTCTTCTCATGCCGAGGATGGGCTGATTATCAGCTCTTCCTGCTTCATGGTACATTTTTGGATTACAGATGCTATTACAAATTATGAATTCTGGCATAATATGCATTCTAGTGTAATTTAAACTATTATATTGAAACAAACATTATTTTTAAAGAGTTTTCATCTAAGATCAATTCTCCCCCCACCATCTCCGTCCCCCTCCCCATCCAGAATGATCCTGGTATTTTAAAAAAAACAGATTTATATTCTTCTTCAATGCTTGCTTTGTCTTAATTGTTTAAAATCCCTAGCGTTAGTTTATTTCATCATGGCAAGGACTGACTGAAGAAAGGGACAGGATCTACTGGCAAAGCAGAGCTTCGAGATGTGAGGCAGTGTAGGGTGCAGTGGTAACAGGGAGAACTTGTTGCCGTTCCCCCAAAATGCCATGTTTTCTCAGGTATCAGTGGCAAAACTGGTAGTCTTTAGTGGCGTAAGGCTGTCTGTGTGGTTTCAGTGAGTAGGAGGAAGACTGTCTGACAGAGTTATCTGATGGTTAAATTTCTATAGTGTTATAGTCTATTTATCTTCCTGCTTTTCATACAGATAAGAGAGAAAAAGTTAAATTGGTGAATATTATGTTTCACAAGTCAAATTCTGAAACTGATTTAATCCAAAAAGAGAGAAGCATTATTCTGGTCATCTATAGATTTAATAAAAGTAGTACTTGAGAGCTTATACACCTTATATCAAGCACCCACACAGGCTGTGTAGAAGAAACATGATTAAAAGAGTAAACTCCAAGTTAAACAACACACAGGTTAAATCACAAATCATTTGCCACTGACCTTAAAGGCTTGGCCTAGAGTGCCCCTCAACAGTTTGGAGTGGAGCCAGAAGGAAGCGCAAAGCTCAGCTTTGAGCTTCTTTTTGGGTCACATGTATTTGGACAGATTTGACAGCAGAACCTAATGGCACCTCTGCAGAGCACTCCACACCTTGCCATGGTAAGAATCAGTTTGTCTCAAATACAATAAAATAAACAGTTACCCCTATCAGCTTTTATAACTTAGAGAGGAATTATTTCTACAGATATTACCACCTTCAGGAAATAGAATTCAGACTTTTGGGAAAGTCAAAGAAAGATAAGATAGGCCTCAAGGCTGCACTGTAAGCTAACTCTTTTTTCCTAGAGAGGCAAAAAACATCGTCTCTGGACTCCACAGGAGCAGTAAGTAAAAATTACCTCATAGAGTGGCATGCAGATGCTATCAATCCACTCGAGCTGCAACCTGGGTAGTTCATCTTTCCTGTTCCGATCAAAAATGGCCTGAATTGAGAAGGGAACAAAACTGTCATGCTTTATTACACTGTAGTATTTTACAGACACATCATCCAGTACTTTGGAGCTGTGATCAAATTCTTACAAGCAGAACACTTTGTAAACCATAATCAATCTTTGCAGCAGTCTTCCTACTGCTTTGTCTGGCACAAAAAAATAAACTGTTTATTTTCAGTTCTGTTTTGAAATTTGTAGGCTGAATGTATCTGAATGTTATAATATTGTGACGTAAAATAAATGCTCCACAGTTGGAGCTGAGCTGCTAAGAAACCTCTTGCAGAAATGTAAAGGAAGTACCTTTGTGTAGAAATTTCCCTTTTCTCACAGAGGGTTTTCCAGCTTATCAAAATGATCAGTGCTGGATCTGGGCTGGCTCCCTCCCTCCCTCCCTCCCAGTTATAGACCCTTTCTGCAGAACCAGCCATGTCTGTGAATCCAAAGGGTGGGGAATCAACAGATCCATTTTGGGAGCAGATACCAATTTATTCTTCTGGAAACAGTCCAATTCACTGCTCACTTCACCCCTCAGAGAGGAAATTATAGAAGTTGAAGCTAATGTTTAAGAAGATAAATTATGGTTTGAAAGGAAATGGAAGAAACTGAGTTCTGCAGAGTTTGAACATGAGTTGTTTTCTCCACACTCTGCTTGAGATTACTTGGGCCTGTAGCTTTCCATCTACAGGATTTTAATCCTCTTTCTAGAAGTTCTTCCACACCATTTACTGAATCCTTTGTTGCTGGTTTTTTTTTTTCACCCTATGAATATGCCAAGTTTTCATCTTTCTGTCTTTTTCTGTGAAAACCTGTTCTTATTCTGAGCCCATCTCTTCAAGGTTGCTGTCTCCTGAGTAAACTTACTTTCCTTCTCTACGTTCTAGAAACTCCCAACTATACATATTAACTTTTCATTAAATATCTGGATAAATTCTTCTAGTTGTAGCCTGCTCTTTCTGACATAACACAGGTCACAGTGTATCTCAATAAGACCAGGCAGTAAGATTCAAGGACTCTGTGATCTTAAATGAGAATCTTGAGTTTGATTTTGGAAAGTTCTGTATTTCCTATTCAAATAATTAAAAAAAAAGCCCTGACATTTTCAGATTGTTATAAGCACAATGCAAGAAAAAAAATCCTTGAGTTGTAAGATTAGAGAGTATCACATCTTGCTGACCAGCAAGTCTTTCATTTAAATAGCAGCAATACCTATCTAGGTGGGTTGTCATAGTGGTATGTCATGAAATACATCAGCATTTGATCTTTTTAAAAATTCCTCATCAATGTGGTAAAATTCTACTTGATTTTGAACCTTAGCTACCAAGGGTTAGAACTGATGAACTCTGCGATTATTTACTGGCCTTATCTTCCAACATAAAACTCTTAATACATGCAGTTTACTGGAGTTTTTGAAACTTTGAAGGGCCAGAGAGGAAAAACCTTCCTTCAGGCTGTATGGCTTCAATGCATCCTACATGTGGCCCACAAATTATTGTATTCCTTGGTGCAGACTCTAGAGCCCAAAGGGAGAGTGAAAGGGCTCTTATAATGGAGGGAATACTAAAAATATGTATAGCAACACACTCTTATTTCCCACCTGTCTAAGCTGTTGGATGCAGATTTTCAGAAGACATGAGTCTAGAAGAAAGCTCTGGCTTTTGTCTTTTTCTTCACTCCTACCATTATGTTAAAAACATAGATGTAGTTACACACCTCAAAATAATTCTTAAGGTTGCTGGACCTAGGCCATTTGTACTGGAATTCATTGCTATTTGAAGACAGTAACACTAATCTGTGAGTTGAAATAAAATAGCTTCCTTCTACCCTTCATTAGCATGAGAAACACACTTAAATTTTATATACAAGGCAGGAAAGGCACTTGTATCCATATTATATGGAATGATATTTGCAGTTATTTAGGCCTAGATTTGTTCTCAGAATTGTGAATAGTGTGACTGATTGTTTACTCTTCCACTAGACTACAACTACCATTTTTCTGACAAGATGTACACACAAAACTACTATAGGGTAGAAATCCATTAATGTCCCAGTCTCCAACAGTAGACAAAGTGAAAACCCATTTACTGTATCTAAGCATTACTTACAATAAACTTTTTTGACTTTGTTGGTTTCACTACATCACCGCAGGCTCATGTGCAAGTATTATTAAAGTGAAAACAAGTCTGAGCTGGAATCAGCTTATTACTTTTATAAGTGTAAATGTATTTGTGAATTGCTTGTCTTTGTTACCTTTCTTCTCTTGACTCCAGAGGATGGCTTGTCAATATTTTGAGGTATTAACCTGGATAAGGCTTTCTCTTCAAATTGTTCACTGAAAATCTTTACGAAACTTTTTTTCCTTAGTTCTTGGTTGACACTTTATACCCATTTGCCTATATTCCACTCAATACCTGTTTATCCTTTCAATCGCAGTGTTATATTTAGTTGTATACTTACAGAAATGTTTTTCAGCATTTGATACATCAGATAACATTTTTTTTATTTGAATGCTGTGTATTGAAAACAATACCTGATGTTTAGAAAACTAACTGACAGAATAACCTTGGGAATAGGTACAGAAAATGGGGAAAAGAGCTCAATGCAAAAGTGACTGAATTGACTGGAGAGCTTTCATATATGGCTTTAGATACATGTCCGTATTTGACACAGCTTTTATTTATTCCAAGATCTTTCTTTACACAGAAAATATAGTTAGTTTTCTGAATGAACCCAATGATATTTTCTTACTCTATTCAAGTTAGTAACTATTTCAGAAGTGACAAAAACTTACTGAAGGGGTGAGTTTGAGTTCGGATCTTTCTCTGTCTCCTTGTTCAAAGAACTCACTGGTTACCAGCTCGGCTGCCTAAAACATAAATCATGATGAAGATAAGAGTTCTTGATACATAAATTTTAGGGTAATGAGTTCTTGCTCAGACCATGACTTCAGCCTGTGCTTAACTGTGAAGATGTGAATAGCCCCACTGCCATGACTGATACTAGGCACATGTTTGTATAGTTTTCAGGACTGGGCATACAGGGGGTATCAACAGCCATAACCACTGACAGGCACACTTGGCTCTTTTTGATAGGGAATTACTTCACACTGCCGAGGCAGCACTCAATGCAGTTACGTGCAACTTACTCAAGTATTGAGAACAGAGTACAAAATTATGGCTTCTTGTTGGCATCCACAATTGTGTCTATAAAAATGCTTTGTAAATTGTCCGAGAGCATTCTGGGTATTTATGGGGTGTTGCGCTATATAAGCAACTTCACTTATCAAAGAAATTTAATTAACCAATAACCTCTGCCATCTTAATTTAATGTGAAATCATAAAGGTATTTTTTTCCCTGCTAGGCTTTACATTTTTTCCCCCCGCCTTTCATCACTATATGATCTGAACATCTGAATATGAACTCAGATTGTTACTATCATATTGAATCAAAATCAAAAACCAGCAGGTTGAAAGTTGGAATGTATCTTTCTGACTTTTGTGAATGAAGATGTTCTATTCACAGCAGAGGTTTGTGCTTCTCAGAAAAACACAAGATTTAAAACCAAAATTAGTTATGGAAACAACTAGAAATTTAGGAAGCCAAACAGTGAGCAAACCTGATATAGTAACCTTTATGTACTGTATTTTTCTCGTGTGGAGCTTTGAAGGTAGGCACATGTAACATTTGAGATGTAAAAAAAAAGAAACTAATCTACTAAAGATGATACTCAGTTCCTAAAGCTCCTGTCATGCCCGCTTATTGTTTTCAAGTGTTTTCAAGCTAGGAAAGGATTTCGTAATGCCAAGGCACAAGAGGGTGAACACAGCAGAGAACCTGCACTTCATAAAATCTCAACATTTCTTGCTCTAGCATCTGCATGCTAGCTAACATTCACAAATCCTAAGCTTGTTACAGTTGAAATAAGGAGTACCAGAATAAATTGGAAGTAGGTGAAGTGATGTTATAAAGTACTCTTAAATCTTGAACCAGGCTATCACACAGTTTGGAGCCTTATAATGTATGTAATCCCAGCACACTAATAAAATTCTGGATCAATACTCCAGATAGAGGAGTAATTTAACAACTTAGCAGCAATTATGAGTTTGCCAAGTGTATTGTATAAAAATAATGATGACGTAAGTCTCACCCCTGTTTCTCACTGCTATTCTAATCCTGTTCTCCTTGTGTCCCCTTCTCTCTTCTTTTGTCTGTTTCTGTTTTCTGTTCCTGGATTTTGCCTTCCTTTGATTCATATATTTTAATCTTTCTCCCTCACTTTTTTTTTTCCTTCTGACACAGCTGAAGTCCAACTATTTCCTGTTTTCCCTCTGTAGGCTTGCTAAATTCTCTGCTCAACCAGGTCATGTTTCAATTAATCCCAGGTCATGTTTCAATCAATTCCAGACTGGATTTTTCAGTATAAAGTAAACCTGTACACTAGGCTGCAGGGGAATTTTCACCTGCAGACCTCAAAAGTAATAAGGATAAAAAAACCAGTTTGCTAGAGACTTCAGCACTAATTCAGCACCATAGCACCAAGATTGACAACATGGAAAACAGACCGTACCTGACATTTTGGCTGTCAAAGAAAATGGAGAAGCTAACTGGGTTAGAGAGGAAAAATGAGGAGGGATGGCACGCACTGCAGCTGTGGCTGGGCGGCACTGAAAAATCTTGTGACTCATTTTCCCACTGAAGGATGTGAGCAACCTCCCCAATTTCCATGCAAGGTGATCATATTCTGGCCAAGGCGGGTAACCGCCTTAGAAGGACTATTGTCATGGTCCACTTACAAAAGCAAAAAAGACTCATCTGCAAGCTGAGCTAAAGCCCTCATCACTTAAATGCTTTTTTACTGAGTTAAAATGCACGTAACCTTTGCAGGGCCCTTTCACTTTCTGTTACTTTCTTGTGCAAGAAATCTGGCTGCTCCCATCTCACTACTTCTCAGGTCTAGCTTCTCTTTTTCATGCCATCTTTTTAATTAGCACTTTGCTGTAAAGCCAATCAAACTCACTGCAGGTCCTTAGCCACACTCAGCTGCACTGGTGTATTTCCTGTTCCCTTCTTGATGCTGTATATTCCTCCAAAATCCTACACAGCTTCCCTTCTCCTTGCTCGTTCTGGACCTCAGTAAAGGATGCAGAATGATTAGCATGGATACCAGAAATATTAAGGATGGATGCTGAGTAAGGAAAAATGCCTAGAAGAGAGAAAATCTTGTGGTAAAGGACAAGGCTTTTGGGACAGGTTGCTTTCTTACGCTGTAATTGTTTGCGAATGCTAGACTCAAGTCTTATGTATATTTCTAAAGAACCTACTCAACAGCAGAAGCCTGAATTTTTGTTTCTAAGTACAGGATTCTAAAAAGGCTCTATACTACACTTGCCATTTTTTCCATCAGTATTGAGAAAATGAATACATTTATCATATATACTGAAGATTTTATGTTAATCAAAGTCTGCAGATCATCTGCAGGTATTTTTGATTTAGGGAAGATTCTGCCACTGCCAAGGAAAACTTTGGCACAAAACAAGTAAGCACAGCTACATGCAGTCAATGCTTTTTTTGTTTCATCTATCCATTTTTTGAGATGGATTTAAAAGGTTAATAAGAGGAGGTGTTGTAAAGCCAGATCTCTTCAGGTACCTGCCTACATGCTGCTCACCAGTGTGTACATGGAAAGATTCTGCAATAAACCATTTCTCGCAGAACCCCCCTGCTATTTTTTTATGGCATTAATACCGCTGTAAATTGATTCCAGTTTTGGTTCCTAGTAAGCCAGGGCCCTGGGAATATCGTCCCACCAGTCCCGCCTCCTCCCAGCCCTGCTATTAATCATGACTTGCCTGTCTTGAAATCTCCCACGGTTTGGTCACAGCTCCAAGGTCACAGGCTGTCATTAGCATTGATCTGAAAAACAGAAATGAACAATACAAGCTGAATCAACCTTTGTTGGATTTCTAAACAACTCCATTCTGGATGCATAAATAAATAATATATATATAAAATGTCAGTCCTGGCACCTTCTTTTCCTCCAGAAAAGAATGACATGTTTGAAATCTCAACCATCAGCACGGCTTTTACATCACAATTGTGCCTAGGAAGCCTAATGTGTTGCAGGTCATCAGATGATGAATTTTGGTATTGTGCATTGCACACTAGAAAAGAAATGATATTGCAAGGGAGTAACTGCTAATTTTGAAATACTTCTGACACTACTTATGCTAATACCTATACTATACTAGAAAGCCTGTGCCTCACATGATATAAGTAAGGGTATTATTACATAATAACACCTGCAAACTGGATTAATTTATGTATCTATTTGTAAGTGGTTGCTGTAGCAAGAGAACCTATAATCACAGGAGGCATCCCAGACACTGTTTAAGCACTTTCTACTGCTCATCTACAATAAAAATTTAAGATTTACTATGAGCTACACTGTTCCACTGTAGTTTAATACCTAGCTACAACCATGTTTTATATGCATTAGGAGAAAGAAACCATTCAGCTGTAGAAAGCGTTTATGTACAGTACCATGATGCAGATAGAAGTCTAAGAAAGTTTAAATGAAGAACAAGGGCACTGAAAATGAAGCATCAAATATATTGCCTGAATCTAAAATTAGGAACGGGTGAAATGATATGGAAAATAGAAAATGGCCAATATTTTGGTTAAAAGACTAAAAGGAAACAGAATGTTAATGAAATTTCAGATGAAATGAGACATAATCAGGCATGCATATGCAAATGCACACATTTTATTGTCTCAAAAGCGTGGGGTACTCAAACCGCCCACAATATCTGAGGTTTTCAATAGGATGCATGCTCAGATCATTCTTGAGGGCTAGAGGAGAACTGTGTATCGGTAAATTCCCAGGTACTGACTAGAAGAGCAGAGAGAAACATGGCCAGTGAAAGAAAACAGCTGAGAGGAGGAAACAGGGAAATGGACAAGAAAGATCTTCGTGTCTTGAGGCAGAATATTGATGCTTTCTAGAGAAAGAGCGGGAGGGCTGAATGGTAACTGCTGAGGCTGGGAGAAAGGGAAGAAAACATGACAGAGTGTGAAGGCAGAAATAGGAAGTCTCAAGGTGAGGTCGTACTGATTACATCCCTGTGGTTCGGTAACAGTTAGAAATCGTACCATGTATTTCATATCATGGATCATATTTTCAAACAAGCTACCTTCACTTGTTATTGCAAGTCTTTGCTTGAAGATACATGAAATTCCTTAACAAATACGGCTATATTTTGAAATAAACAGAAAGCAAAAAATATTAGTGCTCACCGAAATACTTCTCGGTGGTTTTTTGTATTCCAGTCATAACCACCTTTCTTGACAAGTTCAAAAAACTCGGTCCTTCTCCTGCAACAAAAAAGATTATCAGATAAGAAAGACAGACACTTCCAGGGCAGCACTGCAGTAGAAACAGGGTTCCATGGATGATACGAAATCATTCCACCTCATGTATTATTGTTACGCAGACAGTGTCATTACACTGACAGTCCATTTAAGCGAAACCTACTAATTCGTGAATACATTCTATAAATGTCTGTTATCAATGTCAGAGTTGCCTAGTAAAAGCAATATTGTATTTATAGTCTCCGCAGCTACATAAATAAATGGTACCAAAATGTTCAGTCTTCCATGGAAGCATGAAATGCTCAGCTACAGCAGTGGACAGAAAGACAGTAGAAGCACCCCTGAAATGTATGCACACCGCTCTTTACTTGTCCTTGCAAAATGGCTTTTACTTCTGTATCCTGAAGGGTTCTTTAAAGACGTGCAATTCCTATTATTTCCAGCACACACAACAACAGTGAGACACAGAAGCTGCAGATGTCTCGAGTCAGTAGCAATTATTGACTAGAAAGTAGGTCTCCCTGCTTGGTGCCACGCTTTGTCTTCTGCAATATCTTGCCTTTGTCCTCAAAGATGGACCAAACAAGAGCCAGAACATGTTAATGCTTGTCTGGTGCCTTTCAAGTACCAAAATTCTGATTCATCATAGTCTGTTAATTTTTTATAGCACTGAGACTCCAAGTGGCTCTTATGGCATCCAGTGTGACTACAATATGAAATAGATCCTGCCCCAGATATAGCAGAAATTAAGGTAAAATAAAAAAAATGGAGCAACTTGCCCAGAGTGTCACAACATATTAGCATCAAAGCTGGAAAGCAGATATCTGTGTTCTGAGTGACAGTCCAATGCTCCATCTCACGGGAGACTGTGCTATCTCTTTGTCAAATGGAAATGTAGTTAGATTCTCCAACAGGAGAGAGTTTGCAAAGACCTGCATTTTCTACATTTACTTCAGCTAGACTGAAGGTTTGAACAGTAATTATTGAAAGCACAGTCTGATGTCAGCCAGTGCAGGTTTTACATGTGAGGAGATGCACACGTCCAGGAAAACTGCCCTTGATTAATGGACAGAATTTTATATGGGACACATCGTATTATTCTGGTTCCTGACTGTCATATGTTACATGACCAGTCACTCCTACTAGTGGGTCTTTGTATAATGGATTTCATGAGAGTAACTAGAACAGGGAGATACATTTTGTGAAATAAAAGAATTTCACATTACAAAATTTGCTGGGACAATACAAAGTCACAGATGCAGACAAAAAACTCTATTCTCTCACACAAAGTCACACCATCACGGCCGCAGTGCAAATAAATATTGCAACAACAAAAATACTCATGGCCAAGAGTAGCTGACATATAACCTTAAACCAGACCTGAGCAGATCAACAACTACATACTCTATTAAAATAGAGAGTGAGCAGTGGATTTTTGCATTCTGTGTTTCAGTGCCTAGTCTGAAAATGTAAAAGTTGGTAATGATTCCATTTGGAAGTATTGGATATTCTGGACAAAAAGTAGCCATGTACAAGGAAACAATTTAGTGTTTCCTACTGGTTGCTTATGCATGGTATCCAAAACGAAGAGGTTTGCTATTATTAAGTAAACATAATATGCCAGTATTTCAGAAATAAACAAGAATTGTAACAATTTTGTAATGTCTTTGAGTAATACTGACTCTGATTGTATTTTACCTGGAAGGGAAAGTTGTCTTGTCATATATAGCAAATCCAATTGCTCTACAACCCGGGGGCTCAAGACACCATTTGAGTGAATCTCCATACACTTCATTTTGGTTCCATGCTTTTGCTTGCTGTATGATCTGTAAGCATCATTATCTAGAACTATCTACTAAAATCAAGTATATTTTCCATCTGATCTTTCACTGAAAGTCATCTTCTTGTTTGTTTGTAGAGAAGCAGTGCCTTGAGAAGGTCATAAAGCCTTGCTCTGCCAGGAGTTTTGTTGCTGTTTTGCTAGCTGGACTTTTTGATCATTAGGTTTAGGCATTCTAAGAATACTGATGGGAGAATTTCCTTCTCTATAAAAATATTGAAGCCGTAGAAAACTGAAAAAACAAGTTAGGTACTTGTATGGAAACATCTGTTCACATAAGGTGGCTTTAAGAAGTGTTAATCATCAGTATTACCAGGGAGAGAGTTCAGGCACTTTTGGAAGCGAAGTAGCATAACTACCTGATTAATGAATCATAAGTTATTCTTTCCTCTTGTGTTATTATTTGCAGACTTATGAGTAAAGAGGCCTCATTTGCTAAAAGTTTTCTGATTAATGTAGCACAAAAATCAACTATGCAAGAAAGGATGAATAATTTTGAAATTCAGCTGATATCCCTTTTTGGACATTTTTTTCTCTGTACCAAAACTAGAAAGACAACTTGACCGTGTAGTTTTGCAGCCTAAGGAAGGCAGGGAAGAGACCTCCATCACATCTGGGTCTGGAATGGGTTCCCTCCCAAGGCACTGCCATGGGCACTCTCTCACTCTTCCAGGGGCCACAGGATCTCGGCCTGGGCGAGCACATGGGGCTGTGCAAGAGCAGCTGCCCTCTCAGCCCCTGTCACTCATCTTTTCCTTGACAGCACAAAGCATTTCAGCAGTACTTATTTGTGGTGAGACAGGAGAACCCAAACTGACACATTCCTGTGATCCTTGTATCTCACTTAAAGCTGTCAGCAAATTCCCCTGACATGCCAGGCCCCCAGATAACAAGCGATCCTAACAGACAGCTTCAAAAAGAGTGTGCTTAAAAGGGCTTATTTGTCCGCCTCAGGATTTTCATGTCTGCAAACAGAAATTTCTTCATAGACTAGTGTTTAGAAGTTATTCATAATAAAACTATTCAGAAAAACCCTTTCTTAATAAAACTTCACTGAGAATAGACTTTCGGGAAGCAAAGAACATCGGCACGTCTACTGCCAGTACTGTTTTGAAACAGCCCTCAGCACAGTAACCAAATACTAAGAAAAAAAGACAGCAAACACTGCAGCATCCCAGTTAGTATTTTTACAATTAACAGTAAAGATACAATCTTGATATAGATAGCTGAACAATATCAAGGTCAAGACTTTGCCCGAAGTTTTCTGAAACTTGATTTGGTGTCAACCGTCATCACAAAGGAGGGATGGGATCCAGGTATACCACCCTAAGAAAAACATTACTAAATGCTACCCCGCATTGTACAGGATAGGATGCTAATGGACATCAAATGAAAATTCCTAAGAATGAGTTCCTATTGTCAAGACTGGGAGAGTACGATGGTGAAACTAACCATCTGACAGCACTTCTCCCTGTAAGTCAGCCACAGGCATGTACCGGGAGCAGGGGATGGCAAAAGTGCAATGTGATGGTGACACCACGATTCCTCTGACTGCTCACATGCTCCCACACATTCTCACTGCGAACAGCTTGGTAATAATTGACAGTTTTTGAAAAACATAGAATAGCACCAACTTGAAGTCTACTTGGAGATTTGATTGTATGAGAGAGCTCTTATTATGCTTCTTTCAAGTGAAGCTTTTTAAGGCCTGTTCTCCTGTGATGTAAATTGGCATAATTTGTCTTCAAAGTAACATTCATTACCTCTGCAGCTGAGTTTGTAACTAAATACACTATTTCTTAGCATACATGTTTAGAAACTCTGAAATGGTGGAAAAGAATTCTAAAATGTTGCAGATTTTCTGCATACTTGAAGAAATGATCACAGAAGGGACAGAAGAATTATGGGACTGTGCTGTAACAGATTCCTGGGATTACTTTGAAGTATAAGCCTAGGATTTCCCTTGCTTTTTGTTGATACAGATGTGTTACACACTAAAGCAAAACTTACTTGGACACTTGAGATATTTCTATTAGCCTAAGATATACTAAGTATTAGACTAAATCTCTTCAACCACAGCTAAACACTAATTTCTCATATTATATATCCTTATTGGTATTTAATAGGTCATTAGAGTAAGTTCTTCGAATTTTCATTTGTCAAATACAAGAAATGCCAATACTTACTCAAAATACAGAGTGAGGTCTGTTGCCAATATCGATTGCTTTAGAAGCTGCATAAGGTCACTGTAGTCCTTAGAGGACAAGTTAGCAAAGATGTTGTGACCCTATAATGAAAGAGATAAAAGAGGTAAAAGACTGGCAATCAATATAGGTTTTTAAAAGGTTTTCTAACTCTTTAGTGTGCCGTTTCCCTGTAACAGAGGCCTTTTCTGATTCATGGCAAAACTACGACAAAATAATAATGTTAATACTGCTGAGATTACACTGGGGTGGAAGAGTGGATGATTGCAATCAAGCATCTGGTATGTTTTTCTAAACTCTGTTGAAATGATAGCCTCTTGAGGAAAGATTTACTCTTTGCTCTGACCCTGCACAGACTCAGTTTATGAGGAAAAACTATGGATACATCTCAATCTTTCCTCTTATTAAATGTTTTGGGAAGCCGTGCATCGCAGCTTTTGAGTTGTGCTCCTAATAGATTTATCTGTGCTGCTGCTGCTGCTTGCTGGCACACAAACTGCTGTTAGGGCAGTCAAAGACTCTAAATCAGTTTTTCATTCAAAACAGCCCATTTGCTCTCTCAGCCCATCGCAACGTCATCTTACAGTGTACACAAGCATTGCCTGTGTGGGGTAAAGAACTGCAACTTTACACAGTTTAAATATCCTTTGTAGGCTACTTTTTAAGGGATCATGGATTAAGAATTTGAAAGGAAGAATGAAAGGAAACAAATTATTTAATATTGCTATTTGAGAGCAGGGAAGGTTCTTTTGTAATTGCATTTCTGAAAACTGAGGGACAGAGATCCTGTAATTTCTCAATGAAATCCTAGAGAAAATAAGCTGAAAGAAACAAAATTAAAGGAAAATTCTAAATGTAAGCTTAAGAAGTGGTCTTTGTGACATTAGTCATAACTAAATTACACAAAAGTGCTGCGCATTTTTGTTATAATTACCTGTAGAAATAATAAGGTTCTTGCTCAAGGGAGTTTTAGCTTGCTTGTATTTAGCACTGTAACACACACATTCAGTATGCACTGCCATCTACTGCTTAGGAAGATTCTAATCTTCCTAAGGGCAGTTAAGGGCATTTTAATGCCCATAAAATCAAGAATTTTCCAGCAACAAGATTGTTATAACCCTGATGGTCTGAGGACATAGGGGAGATAAGTTCTGGAGGTAGAGATAGTATTTTTCAACAGATACAGTTAATTGTTGGATTAAAAAAATAATTTACCGTACATAAAAGATAGTCTTCTCTGTGACAATTAAATGATTATTTTTCAGCTAAATATTGAGAAGGATTTGAGAATCTAAAGCTTATTTATGAAAAACAATTTTAAAACTGAAGTACTCAGAAGAAAATAAAACGTATCAGGAAAACAGCAGCTTTTACAACAGGGATAACTCACCAAGTTGTCTGTTATTCTACAGCATCTGTTGCTTTTCTAAACTGTTTCATGGTGTATAAACCATGTCACTACAAACCTCAAGATCACTTATACTGAGATTAGCATGTCAAGAGTAAAGGATAAATAATTCCTTTGTCCAACGATAAAAATCTAAAGAAATAATATAATATACTACGCTTCCTTCTAGATAGCAAAGACAGACTAAAATATCAACATTAGTGGATAGAATGGAATCTAATTTCAGCTTATTTGAGGAGACCAGCTGCTTGGCTGGTGAAAAGTTGGTGTATCTTTAAGTAGACTGAAGGGTCTAAATCTGCATTTATTCCAAGCTGAGGGACGTTGTGTTCCATTAGCAAATAGTATCTATTGGATAAAAATTCTGTGGGATTAATTTTCTGGTTTAGACATGGGAACCTGAAAAAGAAGCTGCCTGAGTGATCAAATGGGAGGACTTGCATTTCAAACAATATTTTACATTTCTGAAAGAAGCTGGAGTAGATTCTAAGGAAAAAAAAGCAGTGGGTTTTTGTTATAAATTTCTTGATTTTTAAGCTGGAAAGGATAAAGAAAAGCGTCTATACTGACATGAGCTATAAACTTTCATAGAGTTGTCCATGTCTTGAGCCTGTCTTCAGAGAGACATTCAGTCATGATGAAGATTTCAGGAACTGTTTCCCAGGGAACCTTGTTCCAGAGTCTGAATACTCTCATAGGTTTAGGAAAAAAACAAACCAACAAAAAAAAACCCTGAAGCATTTTCTTTTTTCCTGTTTAACTTTCAAATGCTGCTGCTTCTTATGAATTTCCCTGGTGGTATAAGGAGCCATTTAATTTCTAGCATCACCTTCTAGATAAACTAGGCTAGGCTAAGCAGATCAAGCTGTTTAAATCTCATGCTGGTGCTCTCCTTCCCTATGTCTCCTTTTTCAGTATAATGTTGAGAAACTGAACACTAAAGCCACAGTCCCGTGTCTAATCTCTGTGGTGCTGTATACAGAGGTAAAGTCATCACCCTATTCCCATTCATCTGGGACATTCCCAGATATTCTTCAAAAGCTACTGCAGATCAGTGTGCTATCTCCCATTGTGCTGCATGAAAAACATTTTTGTTTTCATATATACTGAATGCATTTTGTAATAAACTAGCTGTGTAAATTAAGAAAACACATCCATTGCTTTGTGACGATTGTGTGTCCATCCTTCTACTTTTCATTTAGTACAATTGTGGAGATCACCATGATAAAATTACTGATTACAGAAAGATTGTCAAAGAAATTTAAGAAATTAAATTGGTCTGGTAAAGGAGGACTGTGATACACTGAACAAGGTATATCCCCCACCTTTGGGGAAAGGTAAGAGCTTGTTTTGCCTGCCTATAAACCGCTGAGCAGGATCTATGTAAGGAGACTGAGAAAAGCTGACAATATGATCGGGATATGTTCTCCTTGCCTCTAGCTGATTGAGACAAATATAAACTCTGGGCTCTATGATCAGCATTTATAGTTGTTTAATTTTCTGCTAGTTGTGACCTTTGTGGTAACCAATAAATAATTCCTCAAGGAGAGGGCATTAAAAAGGTACCGTGTGTGGTATTTCCTTTCTCCAGCTGAAACTGCCCAACAGCTTACAGTGAGATTAATAGTAATGCTTTTGTACCTCACTTTGGAGAATCATGACAGCATGATTGAAATGGTGGTGCTCCAAGGTAGCAGAGGTGCCGTAGAGCTGAGCTAAGGCTGATCCACTCCTGAAACAGAACATGGGGAGTCAACAAATACAGCTCCTCTGCTTACGAAGCAGGTTTCAGAGACAATTTAGTAACGAAAGCAAGCAGCCACGCTCTCCCTTCTCCATTTCAGCAACCTCACTTAAGACAGTTGACAAGATCAAACCACTAATTTAAAGCCAGATACAAGGTATTTTGTTCCAGACTTTGCTAAGATATCATGGGCTGACTAAAGATTTTCCTGGAAGTATATGAAATTTTGTAATGCAACTTTCAAAGTGTCTCAGCTCAGCGATGCAACAGCACAAGTGCATCACTGTGCAGTAAAGACAAAATATAATGTCCTTCAGCTAGGACCAGCTGTTCTACTATTTTTTATTTTTAAATTCGTAATAGATATCAACACAATGGCTTATAGTGGGTGATACAAACTCTGTAAAAAACCCCCAAAACACAACAACAAAAAGCCAACTGCAAATGCAGTCAGATTCTGTCTGTATGTAAAATCATGCACTTCAAAAAATACTAAAGTATACAAAAAACCACAAGTGAGAGCAGTGAATATAGAAGTTTAGCATCTCTTCAGAATGTATTTTCTCATCATGTTTATTGTCTAAAGCAAAATTAGCTTCAAAATGCACAGAACAGGTGGGTTTTCTGTTTAATGAATAAAAATCTACAGAATACAATTATAACATTGTGAATTGTTGGGAGGTGCAGGGAATGGAACTGAATCATCAGAATAGTTACTGTTCACCATTACTTCACTTTTGAGACCCAGCCTAAAGTGACAACATGGGTTTTCTTTATGAAGAAATGAGAATAAGAGATTATGCTAGAGACAAAGAGGAAAAGTCTCCTAGGAGCATATACTATAAAACTGCACCATACTGATATTTAATTATCAGAAGCAACTATATTAGAGAGAAGGATGTCTAGGAAACAACATCCCTAGAGAACGTGGTGTTGAGATATATAACAGAGCCATTTCAGACAACTGTGATACTGCCTCCATCATATACCTCCTGAACTTTCATCACACAGAAGAGTGGTATTGAACACCAAAGATAAAGTAGGAAAATGCGATGCTTGAATTTATGTCAGGTTAGAGGAATAAATCAAAGCTGCTGTTATGAAAACTACAGCTTCTGTTTTCAGGGATGCTTTATACATGTGTGGTGGTAATGTTTGTCTTTTCTTAAATGTCTTCAGCTATTTCTTTATGGAGTCGTAAAATGGTAGCCTCCTCTTTGTACTCTGTTGTCAAACAAGAAGTATAAGTGATAGCTGTCTAATGCTGAAACCTCTACCTTTAACTCAGCCTTCCCTCTGCACAAGAGATACTGTTGTGTACTGTTACAGTGGAGAAGTGGTTAACTTAATTAGAGCCTAAAATGGTCAGGATGTAAATTTTAGGTGTAGTTTTTTGTAAATTAGGAACATAAACATCAATCAGCTTAGCTTCCTTCCCATTTGTCTCGTCTTTTTTTGATTCTCTTTCAAGACTCAGCTGCAAAAAGGCATCTAGCAGGGCTTGGTAACCTTTGCACCATGAGCTCTGTCTTTTGAGCACTGCAATTGATTTTCCTTGCTATGGTGATTGAAGATCCAGACAGTGTCATTGTTTCATTGAGACTGTACAGCAACACCAATAGCTCAGGAAATAACAGCTTAGCGAATATCAGAAACATCACTTTGAGTGATGTTCACTGAGGCAATATGCCCCCAGAAATGCAGCAGCCTGTGCAAACACACATTGCAGCATAGTATTTCTGCAAAAGGTAGGACAAAATACGCTAACATAACATCACCCCGTCTTTCAGATATCTTTGAATACTTCCCCATCATGCTGGAGGATTAGCAGTAATACAGAACAGACAAAGCTGCAAATGCATGCTGGGATCTACATGACAGGAGAGCCTCAAAGTATCATATTCTAACTGTAGAGGACCTGGGGAGTTGAGAAAACAATACTGGGGGAGTATCTGTGTCTGACAGCTTTATTTCACAGCTTGGCCAGGATGTTGTCAGGGGACATTCCTTGTTGTCCCCCATTTTCTCAGGGAACACAGATTTTTGAAAGAATTTGACCTTGATTAGGGGAGTTCCCTTACCACCACAGTAAGATGAAGTACCCTCAAACCTTGCATAAACCTGATTCTACCTCACTGTGTCTGAGGGCAGCAACCTGCAGTAAAAATATATGCAGATCAGGAATGCTGAATCAGGTCCTAATCACTTTGAATAGAATAAAACTCATTTTTAGAACTGAAAATGGTCTGGAGAGTGAGGTTTCACATAGGTGATGTAACAGTCTACCTTTGAGATCCAGCTTTGTGTTCTGGTGAGTACCGACCATTGCAGGGGTGGCCAGCCCAATCCTGCCCACTGCAGCATGTCTCCGAACAGGCCCCATGGGCTCTGGCATGTGGGGCAGGCCAGGGAGAAGGCATTTCTACAGACTAGGGACCCTGTGTGCTCCACAACTGACACGTTTGTGGTAAGGCAACTATGCCAGCCACCCACTGCAAACGACACGCATCAGAGCTCTGGCACGATGGCAGTGTTTTCATCCCTCACGAGCTAGGAATTACTTTGTGTATGCCTGCCTTTCCTGCTGTGAAAGTTTTGGTGAAAGCATTGTATGTTTTACCTGTTTTCTTCTCCTCTTAATAGATGAACAAGGTTTTGTTTAGCGTCATGTATTCCAGCCAGAAAGAACAACCCAGATAGACAGTTTCAGTGTTTCCTGGGTTGAATACCAGAATCAATAATACCTGAGCCTGAAAAGAACATCAAGTTTTGTCACCACGTTTCAATAGGTGGTGTCAGTTCAACAGCCTGACACAAAGGACAAGCCAGCAATTATCCACAAGAACAGAGAATGATAAAGATGGATAGTCCCTCGCTACACACAAGAATAAGAATACTTGGCCTTGGCCTAGGAGACCTGAAATTAATGCTTCATTCTTTATCCTGGTCACCTTTTGCTCTTCTGTGGAAGAAAACCAAATTAAAGTAACAAGAATTAGAAAACTTACTTGGCTTGGAAGGCATTGTTGGTTCCCCTGTGGTCAAGGTCATGACATAAGCATCCCACAATCAAAGCTAAAATTTCAATTTCAGTTAGAATCTCCTGAAATCCTGCAGTCTGAGAGCAGAAAAAAGAAACAGCAGCTGTAACTATCAGTAGCAAAAGGGATAAGTAATGGTAGTCCAACGAGCAACAGTCAACTTTGGTTTGATACCATGAACATTTCAGTAAGGAGAAGATAAATGTTTTATTGTCATATTATATTCCCTGCTGTATGTTAGATGGTTAGCAGAACAGATAATGTCCTTGGAGTGATCTGTTATTATCTCTCTGTTGCATTTCCAGTATGCCATTCCTCCACTACCCAGAAGGCACTAAAGGTTAAAAGAGCTGAAAACCAAACACCAATAACTACACACTAAGACAGGAACTGGAATTTTGTATTAGAGAAATACAAAAAAAAACTGATTCCATTTTGAAATTATTTTTCAGAGAAGTATTTAGACAGATTTCTTCTGTCCTGGGGTGACCATCTTAGCCAGTCCCTACTGTCAGAGATAGCTGAGATATTAAATCAAAAGACCTATAAAAGAAGCCAGCTAAAATATATTCTATGGAACTGTTATGAACTATTAAGAGATTTTTTATCTGGGACATATGAAATGAAACTGCTTGATTTAAAGAGGAAATGTCTCAAATGGCATCTTTCTGCTGCAGATACCCACTTGAATTTGAAAGAGAGTTTTAACTGAAGTTCCCCACAAGCAGCTCAGATCAGATGCACCCGTGTGAATAGGAGAGCTGATCTTAGAAACGTTTTTTGCCACTATACTTCTCCTTGTGGATACTTGCCACAGCAGCTTTCCTGTGTGAACTGTCTCATCAAAAAAAAAAAAAAAAAAAAAAGCTACTGTTGTTCCTAACCCCAAGAATCCTAATAGGTCCTGTCTGAAGGAAGTGCTGAAGCCTGCATGGGGCAGCACTTTGGTGCAGTGCATCATACCCATGGCAGAAAAAAACATGGTTCTTCAACTCTTCAGAAGCATAAGGGCATATTGCCTGCAAAAATGTCTGGCTGAGCTGGAAAATCAACACTTGTTTTTCCTCAGGGCCAGCCTCCAGCAACACTCTTCAATTAGCTACATGATCTAGTTAGCATGAAAGGACATTATATAAAAGGAACACAAACACATTTATATTGGAGGGTGAAACCAAGGCTGAACACTGTGTAAGAAATCCTGAATTCCACTGATTTTCAATGGGGTGTAATTTCTCCCACTGGCAAGAAGAGGGTTAAGTTATACAAAGACAGTATCAGTGGGACCTGATGTCTTTACCTGGTAGGAACTTACAACCCACTCAGAAATGCCAATCAATTTCTGCAGCATCATGTGAACACTCTGCTGTTTACTGTGAAGACCACAAATTCTACTTAAATAAATGCACATTTAAATCCACATAGCCTCTGTTTTCATAGTCTGAAATGTGGCTGCAGTTAATATATAGGCAGTATAGGGAGCCAAGCTCCCCCAAGTGCTCAGGAATGCATTTCAGTGGGAACTGAGGAAGTGCAGAACTTGCTACAAAAGCTTTATAATTGTGCTCAAAGTTTACATATCAGAAATGATGATCAAATATAAGAAAAAGAGATTCCTCTTGTGTAGGAATCATTAGTGTACAGAGTAATTTGTATGTTATGCAAGAGATTCTCCTGATCTCTAGCGGCATTGCTTTTTAAAAATTTCAATAATATATGTCCAGGCAGAGAAAATTCTCTATAAAAGTAGTGTTTTCACTTTTTATTTTTTAAACATTAGTCTTATATAAAAAATAATGATCAACATCTGTTTTTTAAAAAGGGATTAAAAAATAGGTTTGTAACTGACAACATGCTATGTGTCAGGTTTCAATGTAGAGCAAATGTTCACGGCTAAGTAACAACTACTTAAAATAGAAGTTTTATAATATAAAATTGATGTTGTAATAAATATTCTGTAGCATAACACAAGCTTTGATTAAACTCAAGGATTCAACCTCTAATGCAAATGCAGGAAAACCGCTTAAGGAATTTATTAACAGTAGTAATATCTGGAAAATAAATGCAACATTTTATTCTTGCCATTTGAATATGAGAGAAATATTGCATATTTCACTTGATAAAAAGCATCTAATTTAAAACAATGTTTTGGCAAGGGGATATCTGCTTTGAAAATAATGTAAAAAAATATAGGATTACATTTCCCCATTTTTTGATTTTACACAGAGGAAAAAAAAGACATGGCTATAGATGGTGGTGCAGTAAAATTTATTTTCACCAGAAAAGGAATGACCTATAACTCATGAGTGGCAGAGTCTCCAGTGAGTTATGGAGGTCATTCTTTCATGTGAGGAAATGAATTGCATTCATTATACCTTGCCTTGCATCTATATGTTTTGTTATTAGCACACCAGATGGGATTTTAATTTTGTATTGCGTATTTGTTCATTTTTACTTTTTGAAATAAGTATCAGTGTGAACTGCGTTAAGCAACGGCACTAATAATGACGCCTGGGCTCGATCCTGTGGTTTACTTAATCCTGTGGCGTCCTTAATGCACACAGAGCAGTCTTGCTTCAGTGCTTGTCTTCAGAGTATTTAGGGGAGTCTGAAAGGCAGAAGTATGGCTGGCAGGTCAGGGCTGAAAATTGTCCAGTGTCTCACCGGAGAGACCAAATATACACTTAGATGTATAGGAAAATCCCTGAGACATGCAGAAGGCTGACATAGGAGTGAAACAACTGGTTTAAGGTTTGTTAGATTTCTGTTATTTGGCTTGTTCAACCCAGCTGAATTTTTCTTCCGCATTTGGCAGGAGCATGGTGGGGCCATTAGAGGCCAGCACATTACAGATTAGACACGATTATGCTACAGTAAATCCTATCTGAAAACACCCTGAAATAGACCTTTTGGTTTATATTTGTGGCGTAGTCAATATTGCTGACTGTCATGGAGAAACCAGGACTAGAGTGCAATAACTGCACAGAGCAGTACCTTTTTGACCACCAGCGCCCCTTTTTGACGGTCAAAGAACTTTCCCCTTTTTGCAAGTGAAAGAACAAGGCACCTGCTAACTCCCAGAGTGTCCCTGAGGCAAACAAGGTAAGAACAAGCCTTGTGCTATTCCTAGTCTCTTGACTTTAGCATCTTTTTTCACAAGATCAGTCTGTCTGTCTCTGGAAGGGAGAGCAGCCCAAGCAGATCATATGCCTGACCTTACTCTGTTCTCAGCCAGAGCCCCAGCGAAGTGAGGTGGGATGCATGGCGAGTCCAATGCTATCGGCACACGCATCAATCCCTGCAGATGGAATTGCTTGTTCAGTTTGTTACCAGAAGTGTGTGCCATGAAATGAGCTTGGCTTGAAAATCCCAAATCACTGTCCGCAGACAGTTGCATCCCTGTACTGAATGCTAAAAGGATCCTGAAATTACGCTTCGAGAACCACGGTCAGAGCAGTTTATGGTTGAGGCCTCCTTAGTCTTGCTGGTGGCTGTAGAAGCAGCAGGGATCTGCTTTCTCCTCTCGGCTGCCAGTGCAGTCCCCGCCAGCTGAGCTGGAGATAGATGCCTGATGGCAGAGCGTTTCCACCAAAAGAACATCCTGTCGAAAACCCGGCCTCGGAGCTCCACCTAGAGGTCCTCACGGGTGAGGTCTGAGAGCAGCGTTTGGCAGAAATGAATGTACTATCAGCTGAACGGCGCTGCCCGACTTTGCCCTTGCACCTCAGAGTAAACGGCTTTTCATTTCTCTATAACGGAAAAAACCCCAAACATGTCAAGTTTATAAAACCTTGAAAATGACCAATGCTCACACATTGCCATGAGATTTCATTAGAGATCATCAGAAAGTGCCTGCTGAAACAATGTAATTCTGCTCGGCTGAAGAGCCGCATGCCCAGAAGAGGTGACGGAACACTGCAACAGGCTGCCCACAGAGGTTGTGGAGTCTCCTTCTCTGGAGGCATTCAAAAACCACCTGGATGCGTTCCATGCGGCCTAATCTAGGTGATCCTGCTCTGGCAGAGGGGTTGGACTAGATGATCTTTTGAGGCCCCTTCCAACCCCTAACATTCTGTGATTTTTCTCCTGTTGAAAGTATCTGTTTCCTTTGCCTCATAGCCTATGGCAGAACTTTGCTATGCCTCCATAAATGCTCACAGAAACAAACCCACGTAGCTGGGACAGACCTAGCGCTAGACCAACATTTACCTGCCACAGGATGTCATAGCCTTTTTTTTTCTCACTCAACACACAAAGTTCTTCGACAGAGACAATACCAGAGGAGGACAGCTGGGAACCCATGCAGAAGACAGCTGTGCCCTCTGAACTGGAAACAGGCCAGAGACTATCTCAAGTCCACGTAAGACGGTGCCGACGTGTGTCGCAGATGGCACAGGCTGTGGAGTCCCCACCTCTACAGACAGTATCTAAATGCTAATCACGCCACAGAGACCGGCCAGCAATGAGAACATAAACATTCAGTGATTAAAAATTAGGAAACAAGCATGTGATACCCCAGATAAATAAATATTTGCACAAATGCTATTACTATTACCACTTAAAGGTTCAAATTAGATGACTCTGGCCATTACAACTGAACATGAAAAAAAATGGAAAAAATTGAATTCTTATTTTTATCTGGAGATAAGACAAACCCAAAATGTAAAGTACAGCAGAAAGTGTTATGTGCCACCATTTTTCTTTCTTTTGCCTATTAACCAGAATATTAAACGTGCAGGGCCATTTGGGCATTTTATTAACACATTTACAAGAATTAGCTCGCCAAATGTGGATTATTCCATGCAGTGAGGTTGCTGTGGGGTAGAGAGAGAGAAAGTAAGAGCAGTAGTACTTTCACAGAATTTATTTGTGTGCTGAAAGGAATTACAGGGACTGATGGAGATACACGCTAATAAAACCCAGAAGTGTTACAGCGACCAATGGAGACACAAGGTTCGCTTAGATCACTATGTTGGAAAAAAATCTTAAAATGCTTTAAGGCAATACCTTCTACAACTGTTTAGAAAAAGCTAGATTTAAAAGGTAATAAATAGCAACATCATAAATACTTCTGGGATTCTGATCTTCCTTGGTTTTGTACTTCTAATTTAAGAGTCTGAAACAAATGTCAAGTCAGAGACTTCCAAAAGAAAAACATTTTTAAGATCAAGATCTAGAATAACCAGCTCGCTCCAAAACTGCCATCTGTTTTCAGTCACTTTAATGTGCCTAGGATATCACTGTCACTAAAACACTATAAGGTTTTGCCAAATATGTGCCGCCTTAAGTTGGATAACTTCTGTGTTAATTGGAAATGAATGGGTATCATAATAACTAGAAAGGAAATCAAATGCTGGAAAGACAGGTAAGGCAATGTAGCAGTAAAACTCTTATGGGTTGGTGTCTGTAGCTGGATACTTACAGTTAACATGGCAAACATTAGCTGGCAGACGTTGAAAGCATGCCTCCAGTTGTGATACAAAACCATTCGATAATTCTTCCTCACCGTCAAAAGCCACCTACACAGCGTCTGAAATGAAAAGTACAAATTGTATCAGGGCCACTACATGTGTACAAATGGACAGAGCAGTGCCAACACAAAAGCAGCAAGATATCTCTGCAGCACAGATGGTTACCTCGTAGTCAATTTTAAATTTCTGAACCATTCCAAGTTCCATGAACATCCGCAGGGCTGCAGTAATCATGGCATCCACATCAAGCGAGAAGTCATCAAAATGGATATCATCAATGCCAAGCTCTGACACCAGAGGGATGTTTGCTGCCTGAAAATGCCAAAGGGAAGGGGAAACTTCTGATTCAAAACTTGGGTCTTTTTTTCTGCATCATTCTTTCAAGAAACCATCCATACATCCGTTCCGACCTGCCAAAGATCCCCTGCTTGATTTGAATGCCGAACAACAAAAAGTCTTCATCTGAGAAACACAAACATGTTAAACTAACAGAGCGGGGAAACAGTGGGAAGGAGAAGAACCTGGTACAAGCAGGAAATAGGCTCACCATCCCAAATCGAGCCTGTATATACAGCATTTAGATTGTGAGAGCTGACCACTTTACAGCTACTGCAGTAACACAATATATTCCAATGCAAATCACAAGGCTGTAATGCAAGAAGCATCTGGACAGCCAGCAGCTGGGAATTTTAATTGCTACCATTCAGAAATGCAAAGCAAATATACTGCTCTGCAGAACTTCTTCATCCAAATGTCTTTATGTTCCTAAGCATACAAAGTGCCCTTTGCTTTACACTGTTCACTACACATTCATACAATCAAAGAAGAGTAACCCAAGAAACATCCAGCAGAAGTACTTTTCAAATTAAATAATTCTCAACATGCCGATCAAGTACAAATTTAATAAACAACAGCAAAAGCCGTAAATTTTGCTTTGTCCATGTCACAGCAGACTTTTGTTCTGTTTCTAAGAGAGGAATGCGCTTTTCATGCACACAAAACCACACAACACACAGTTGTGCACACAGATGTGTTGGGGCTGGCCCAGTGGCAGCACCTGCGGGATCCAGGCCGAGGTGCTGACAACCCTCAGGGGCTTGTTTGCCCTTCCTTACGCCCCTTTGGCCTTGCCACTCGTCTCCCTAGAGAGGGCAGGTGGACGAGGCTGCATTTGCTGAAGGAGCATCTGTTCTCTGTCTCCCACCGTGAGAAGGTGATGGGTCAGGTAGAAACCTCACAAATGTGCTGGATCAAGCCCATAGGCCATGAGCTCGACCATGCTGAATTAGTTAAAATCACATGGGCTCAGCTGGCGTGGCACATCCAGCTACTCACTTGCATAAAATGCCAATTTGTTCATGCGACTGCAAGTTAACCTTCACAGTTACAGCTTCTATGTGACCACCTTACGGTTTTTTTTCCTGAAAAATTGTATTTTGAAATATTGCACCCTAACTAGAGCTAGTTACCAACATGTAAAAAGCTTTTTCTGTCCAAAGGGAAAGTGTCACCTCAAGAATTACTTTATGCAGAGATTAAGCTGTTTTAGCTATATCAGGTAGGAGAAGATGGTGTAAACCTGCCATAGATAGTATTAACATAATGTTAACTAGAAGAAAAGTTCAGTTCAGCACCCCATAAAGCATGCCGATACCACACAAACTCAACGGCATTAGGCCAGTGAGGTTAACTGACTTAGGAAATACAACAAACCCATCAAGTCGAGTGTCATCTCAGGACACAGCTGAAGCACCTCTGGAGCACACAAGCAGAGATGTAAAGCTCTGTTAACTGCATACTTACTTTGTCTGCTAGCATACTTATCCAGATCAAATCAGGTCAGCATCTTTTTTTGAATAATTAGTGAAATACTTGAAATATATCTAGATGATCCCAACAGGAGTTATACCTCAACATCTGGCTGAAAAGCTATGTATTTACTTCTGAGGTAGAAAGAGAATATGGTTAGGTCTGAAACAGGAATGCTGGGCCAGAGACTGTGCTGTCCAGACCTTCAGCAGTCTTACAAAAATGGTGACTTTTTTATCATTCAGTTATCTTCAGAGCTTTGGGGAATGCTCAAAATGCATACTAAATTTAGTCATTACTAAATACACTCGTTACATAATAAATGCAATCTCTATAAAAAGCCTCTGAGGAAAGAAACACGTTTGTCCATCTTACTTATTTGTTCCTTGTTCCTCCAAGTACTTGATTATAAGTAGACCTGCTCAAAACTGTTTTATCAAAACCATCTTTACAAACCATCTTTACAAACCTACTGCTTCATTTCCATTAACTTTGAAATGGACTCTGATTAAAACTGTCCACATTTTTTTGTCCTCTTAAAGGTAAACAGATATTTTCCTTGCTCTATTTTTACTGGAAATAAACACTTTTACCAGCCTGTTACAATTCAAGGAAGAACACTTGAAGCAGTTGCTCAACTACAGTTGTTTTTCCCTTTGTCAAACACTGGAGAAATAACAATAAATTCCAAATCTATTACAAACTGAACAACAGGATATTAACAAAGCAAGTCAAAAACAATTTCTTCCCACGTCAGTCTGAAACTTTTAAATATTTATGAGGTTTTACATTCCTAAATTTAACAGGAGTGCCATAATGCAAAATAACTGCTGAATTAATAACCATGAGATAACATTTGTATAAAAGAACCATTTGCTTTACAACAGCAATAAAGGAAACAACAGAATTATGAGTGTTGAGACTAATTTGAATAATGTTTAAAAAATGATATGTTGTGGGGCTGCAGCAATATTCTGGCTGCACCTGGCATTGTCTGTTCTCAGCTTCTTACACTGGAAGTGCAGCAGTCCAGGGTTTATAGCAGAGCAGTCATTAAAACTTCATTTTTTTTAATTACAAAGATATAAAAATATTCATAATACACAATATTAAAACATATCCATCCCTGAAATTTTGCTGCACTACAGGACAAATTCCAGTAGATTTCTTAAACAGCAATAACAACACTCTCTTTCAGGATAATGGAGGGGATGAAAGTACCATGACAGTAAAAGGAAGGGGCAAGCAATTAAAATTCAAGTTACAGTGAAATTATTTTTTAAAGTACCACAGTGATTTAAAATCACTTAAAAGGCTTGCTTCCTGTTGAACATTTTGAAATTCAATTTCCCCTTTCAAAAACAATTAAGAACATTATACTCTGAAGTCTTTTTACTCTGTGGACCAAGCAATTTCATCCTTGAGAAAAATTCACGACTATTTTGTGAGCTTATGGTAAATTAAAGCTGGGCATGCCTCCTCTGGTGACATCTCCATACTCCCTGGTCCTAAAGCAAAAATTTGTCTTGAAAGGAACCAGAAACACAAGTTAGGCTTAACACAAAGGGCAACTGGTCTTGCCTAATAAAGTACAATCTTGGCAGTTACCAGACTGGGAAACTATCACGACTTGTGGAGAGCTTGAAAAACACAGTGTCATGCTCCCAGGTGAGAGCATAATGACAAGGTCTGTGGCTACCCCATACTCAGATGTGCATGGGATGGAGTGGATGCAGGAAGGAGTAAAAGTACCTTTGTACTCAGTTCCGGATTAGAGACAGATTCTCCTTCTCTTCTTGCTCTTTTGCTCTCACACAAATTGCTTCCCAGCCTGCTTGGTATACGTGAACAGCTAGGAGATGAGTGACTCATTGAGCCTTACATTACAGCAGCCATTGCCAAAGGGCCATATGTCACTAATAAACATCGTACTTCCAAATATATGGAAGACCAGAGTGGCTTCTACCAACAATAAAGTCCCAATTCTGGGCACTATAAAAGACAGCCCATGGGAATAGAAAAAAATTATTTCCGGTTCAGTATTAATAAGCCTTTGGGCTGTTCTGGATGAACCAAACCTAAGAAGGAAAACATTAAGAAACTGAAGTGTCGAAGTTTTAGGGAAACTTTGAAAGGCTAAATACTTGAAATAAAGCTACTGTTTGCTGCTTACACCTTAGTGCTGCTGAAGACAACTATTTCATGCTTTTAGAAGTACGCATAAAACAGTTTGTTTATATTGTTAGCATGCAACTAGGTAACAAAGGTAAGTATTCATCTGTACTAATTTTTTCTTCCTGGCAGTATGTGCATATGTAAAGATATGTGTGTCAGAAAAATGCAGTGTAATATTCACACACATACACAAGAGCATTTCACAGAATATTTTAGAACACTCACGAAGTGATCACAATCAATCAACACAAGTGAAAGGGGAGGCTTCTGCGGCTCTTACCAAATGCATTTCCTGAATGAGAGATAGGTTTTATATGCAGTTTGGTTAATGTTACTAGAAATTGCTTTCCTTTTAATCCTACTTCTGTTTCTGTCATACACCACACTAGTACCTTCATAATGACCAATAATGCTGCTGAGAAAACATATGTAAAGCACATCATTAAATGCTCTCTTACAAATTAACCTTAAATCAGTTTTAAGTTATAAATAGTACAAGAATTATCCCGTGGAGGTGGGCGAAAGGGAAGCAGGCAGATTTCCTGTCCTGAATAACTTTTAGGTGTGATAGCTGCTATACACTAATGATAGTCCTTCCAAACAGGGAAGAAACTTTATGGATTTCGCTAACGATCCACAAAGTTTTACAAAACAAGCCTCCTGTGTGAGTTGGAAGTCTAGTTTTCAGTATTTGAAAACTATACTAAGCTAAAATCTTCTCATTCCAGCTAGTCAGATGTACTGCCAGTGGAGACCAGCAGACAGGTCACATGCTGCCAGCATAAAAAATGGTTAGAGGGAGATAACATCTTGCATAGGGAAAAACTGTATCGCGTCAGGAACAAACATGAAAGAGCAATTTGGGTATTTAATAATCTCCTATAGTAGAATTTTGTTATGAGACAGTCTGGGTCAGTGGTGGAGAGGGAGCAATTTCAAGGTGGTGACTGCATTTGGTCTCATTTTATAATCCTCTTATTCCTTATTTCCTACAATTTGGCACACGCCGACAGACAGCCTAAGGAGTTTCTTACACAGAACATACCTACAGCTCAAGGGTCCGATTGTAATAGCTTCATTCAGCATTACATGTTATATGAAAACAGAGGTTTTGATCCTATTTGATATAAAGAACAGATTGATAGGGAAGGCTTACTAAATGGTTTTGCACTAACTGTTCTAATAGCATATTCTTCGCAATCTTCTATAACCATATTTAGTACTGTGACAAAATGAGATGTAAGGAAACCAGTGAGTTCTTCAGAAAGCATTGTTTCTCCTTGTAAAATGTTCACTACTATGGAAGCAGTCCAGCTAAGCACAGAAAACACTGGACTGAAATCCTACTTTGCCCTGTCAGCTTAAACTCTCTGTACTTCAGTTTTACTACCTGTGTAGATAAGATGTCAGTGCTTATTATGCAAGGAAAGTATTTTGAAACCTACTGAGACGTACATTAGTATGGCTTTGTTAAAAAAAATAATAGCATATTCTGTCATTTGGTATGCTCAGCTTCTTGCCCATGCAGTATCAGGACTATTTTGTAACAACACCTTCTACTACTGAATGTAGTCCACCTTTTCTATAGCCCTATGGACAATGAGATGTGGAAGGGTTAGCAAGATCTTCTAATCAGAAAGCCCTGTCAGACTGATGGAAAAAAAAAGGAACAAGAAGCTTGAATATGTATGACAGATACGAAGATATCCCATGAAATATATGTTGTAAGACATGGAAAGAAAGGCAAAACAATGTGGTAGCCCTCTTACCTCCCAGGGACACACAGTCAGGAGTCCAGGTACTATTTCGATAGTGGGTCAGCATCTGACTTCATTTATACTCTATAGTGAAACTGGAGCTTTAGACAACATGATGTATACAGAAAAATAAAACTACCCTTTCAAGTATCTCTTCGCCTAGAATTTCTCTCAAAAGATTAGGAACTGAAAGATCTTAAAGGCTGATCATCAAAACCTGCTCAGAAAGCATCAAAGTGGAGAATAATTAAACACAATGCCTTCTTTATCTCTCACTTGATCTTCTATCAAGTTATTCTGGAGATAGTATTTTCTGATGGCAAAGAGTTTTATTTGTAAAGGGTTCTTTTCATGTATAAAAGCCTCTAAAATACTTGTTTATACTTATAGCTGCAGGCATAATTTTAAATTTATTTTTATAGTCAGTTACAGTGGACAAATTTTGCCCTTCTTCGTAGCCATGGAGGACCAAAGCCTGTTATGTTCCAGTCTGGCACATTTCTTACTCTCTCCAAAGGGGAAAGAATCAAATGTTTCAGCTCAGGGATGTTTTAATACCCAGAGCAACCTGGCTTTTAAAGGCCTCCATTTGTTACTGCAGACTGCAGATGGTGGCTTCTGCCCTTCACAATGCTGAGTTAGCACCTCTTTTTCAATGACCAACAGCAGCAGAAGCAGGACAGTGGCATTTAAAGGGAATTTCATAACATTTACAGTAAAGGGAAGTGGGTGTCAAAGAGACTTAAAGTGTGCATATGTATTCTCCTCTAGATTTTGATGCTAATGACTTCAAATGTGATTATCACAGTAGCATTTCAGGAATGAAATCACCCAGAATCACAGAATCATTTGGGTTGGAAAGGAGCTCTTGAGACCAGCCAGTCAAGCAGGGTCAAAAAAACCCCAACTTTATTTGCCCTTCAACAACTTTCAGCAAATTCCAGTTCTCTGAATGAGCGTGCTCTATGAAGGGATACTCAAATATCCAGAACTGGAGAATGGAATGAAATAAGAATGGGGCTTTAGACTCATCTGAAGGTGGCTGGATAAAAACACGCGATAAGGAGAACTCACGCTGCCATATAAACATGTATTGCTACCCTCAGATCTACCAGACTCCCTGTTTCTGTGTGCCAGACTCTGTCAGTGTTTTATCCAACAACTGTTCAGATGTGAGACATCAACAGTTCCAGGAATAGGATTTATATATTTTAAACCTCTTCAGAGTGACCCAGCAGATAACCAGAGGGCTGCAACGGTGAAATTAAATTTCCAGAGTTTGCCCAATGTCCCGCAGTAGGAGTCTGAGCCCTTTTCTGGAAAAGGTCATTCATTGTTTTAGTCAAAGTTTCACATCTGTAAGCCGAGAATAATGCTGCTCTTGCTTCAAATCTGCAGCTGAAGCACATATATGTGGTGTTTAACACTTCATCCTCAATTGGCAAATTAACAGTGTAACACATAATTTAGATGTGAAATGTGGAACAAAGAAAGTTGCATTTAGTCTTGTTTCAAAAAGTTCTATTTGGTTTGATCATTTACCAAACATAACTACTGCTTAGTATGAACACTGGTATTTGCTTTAATTAAAAGAGAAACTTCATGGCATTAAGAAAGCTATTTATTCTGCTGCTTCTATTAGAAAAAGAAAAGTATTCATTAGGCAATATATCACTATCAAATATAGCATTTAGGATATTTTTTTATCATGCACTGTGGTCTTAGGACAAAAATATGGTATTTACTCTCTGCTTTTGGTACAAAGCTCTATGTGCCTGAGGAAAGGATTTGTCTTCTTATAATTTTATTTTTAAAAGGGCAAGGGAAGATATGTCATTACAGCATTACACATGCTATTTCCAAAGCTAAGCCCAGAATTATAGCTAAAAAGCTGAAAGTATTTTGAAGGTTTCTAAGTCAATCCTATCTGAACGTGGTACTTTCTGAAACTCGGACCCATGAAAAGGAACAATACACTTCAGAGATAAAAATATTACTTTTAAAATTTCATTACAAACTATAATAGAAAAGACACAAAATACATTATTTATGTTGCCAAAAATCAATCCTTGACGTTAAAGTTGTTTCCTAGTACACAAAAGCAAATATATGGCAGTCTATAAAAGGAACGAGAAATTTCTATTTTAAAAGAACAGACACATAAAATAAGAGCAATTAATGACCTGAGCATCTATTATTCTTAAGGCCAAAGTCCATAACCACAGCAGCCTAGGACTGGAGTTTTACAGGGCACGTACATTTGACACAATGATCTCCTGAGGCGCACAGGGGAGCGTTCACATCCTTTTGGCTTATGGTGATTAGGAAATAACCAGTGTGTCACATACTACAGGCTAGCAACTGTCAATTTTTTATGACCATTAGTACAGATGAGAAGCTCATACAAAAGGGTCTATTCAGTCTCCGTCCCAGAATTTTAAACAAACAGAAGCAGCAAACCCAGGGCAAGTATTTCTCTGTGATACAAAAGTGTCAGGCTGCCATTTCCCACAACAGCCTTATTTGGTTTTGGTAGGCAGAGAATCAGCTTTGTTGCTCCCATGAAGAGCAAAATGGGCAACGCAGACTGACCCCTTCATGCCTATAAATTTGGGAGGATAAGGGAAGAGGGGGAGACAAGGTAGCCTTCTCCTCCACAAGACTATGTAGGAAGAGGAGGGAAAGCTCTAGTGGCTTCCTGGAAGACTCAGAAGAGGAAAAACCTAATTAAGGGTGGAAGGAACAGGGTAAGGGTTCTTCTCATAGAGGACACGATGTGAAGGCACAGCGAGGATCTGGCTTTTTTGGTGGCAAACGGCCCAAATTGTGCCCTGCAGTTCTCAGTTGGACACATGGTGTGAGAGAGCTCATGAGAAAAATTGAAGGTGCTGCCAAGAAAACACACTAAAGAAAAAATAAATTAAAAAAAAAAGAAACAATAAAACCTCAGAAACCGTGCCAGTGACATAATGGTGTGTACATTGGTATTACACTATTTTTTCTATCCCCGTGTACTCCAGCAGCACTCACTGTACCCAAGCCAATCTGCAGGGCCACTGGTCATGCATCACCGTGGGGCCGTGGCAGCGCTGCAGGACTGCAGAGCAATGGCACTGGGTGGCTCCTGCTGGCCACCAAAATTTTCCTTCTGAGCACCTGTGACAAATCAGGCTGGCAGTACAGTGACCGGTGGTGAAAATTATGCAAATATATAAGTGGGCTACTGCACCGCTGGGGTAAAAGTCCTATTTCAGATCTCATAAAATGACAGCTATAGCAGAGTATTGTCATGCAGACAATAAATAACATTGAAAACACCTTTAAACTTACAACATACATTTACAGAAGAGCTAAAGAGAACATTGCAGTGATTATCCTTAAAGTATGGTTTATCTCTTTTTCTCCTTAGTTTTTATGAAGCTCTGATTGCAGATTTAAAAGAAATTCATCTATCCTATTCTGAATCCATAAATCACTCAGCACTGTCCAAAAGAGTATTCTCCAAAAAAAAGAAAAGGTTCATCTTGCCACACTTTCACAAGCCAAGAGGGTTACCCTGTGCGAGGCTTCTGCAGCGCAGACTGTGAACACAGAGCCCAATTCCTCTCCCTGTAGCAGAATGTCCATCCTCTGCAGCTCCCTTCATTCCACAGAGCACAAAAGCTGAGAAAACCTGAGCACCCAGCCTGCACTGCCTCAGAGCTCTACATCACACACAACTCACAGCCTAATCACCACACATCTTCTGAGAAAAAAAAAAAAAGTACAGATCCAGCTCTTTCAACAAAGCCAAGTAATAGACACTGAAATCTTACATTTATTTAGCTCTTTACTTACGACTTGTATATTATTAGCTTCAGAAATTTTCATTAAACAAAAGCTCCCTTCAACTATCACTGCTTTGAGGTGAAAGGCTGCAACACAGCCATAAATACTTGTTTCTTGTCATTCATGAGGTTCTTAATGAAAGTTTTATCACACATTTTAAGCGGCCCCTATGATACCTGACTGATATAACTGTGCCTTTTTGTAAGACACTTTACACTCCCAAATTATTTGAATTTTGACTATAACGTTCCGAGTATCTTATCCTATGCTTAGATGGTGCTGCAGAGAGGCCACAGCATCAGCTGAGGAGCTGTGAATCTCGGTGATCTGTCTGCATGACTATTTTGGGGACACTGAAGATTGGCCAGGTCTGGCACAAAGCTGTGGGGTGCACAAATACTTCAGTCACCACTGACCCAGAGAAGCACTTACCGTGCAGACAAGCGAGAAATGAGCCAGGCAAGGAGCTGGATACGGAACCCTACTGGGAGTGCATTGCTGTGCCACCAGCTCACCAAGGTCTTGCCCAGGCCACTGCCACATGCCCCTGGTGCAGGCACCACCCACAAAACAGGTCATGCCACAACCAGCCATGGTGTTGCTGTGATTATGTCACTTACAACCTCTCCTTACCACCACCCACAGCAACAGGTCTCCTTCAGGGCAAGTACAGGTAACACAAGTAGATACCTGGAATCAGTTTAACAGTAGAGTTTACGAGGGCTATAAACAGAAATTTTTTTGGTTGTTTTTTTCAGGGTGTTATGGGGTTTTTTTTCTGTGCTCATAAGCTTGCCGTATGCCTGGGACAAAACAGAGGCAGCTGCATGGCAGCACAGAAAGCAGGGTTGCTGGAGCTACGCTTAAGTTCACCGAACAGGATGCTGTATGCACGGGGGGATCACAAAGGCACTGGAAAACACTGATATGTGCTGTTCTCAGCTTTTTTGTGTGTTCAGAGCCGGGTGTATCTTGCTGCAAAGCACAAGATGATGGAACACTTCACAGAAATGGCCTCATAAAATATTCAGTTTCCTCCTTTAGCCTGGGGTACAATCTGCACATTTTCCATACAGTTGCAGCAAGAATGAGAAGTGCTAGAGTCTATTTCTCATACATTTAAAGTGTTTACACTTTAAATTTGAAAGACTAAAAATGCAAAACTACTGATGTAATTTCTCTGTTAGAAAGTACATTTACTCTGCCTGGGATTTTTCCCAGACCAAACCAAGAGGCTTTTGAGACTAAAACAATAGAGGAATTCCCCCCTAGGCAGACAATGAAACAGCATAATAAATAACCCATAGAAGGTTGTAATCACAAGTATTTTTTACATAATATATGCTAGATATAATTTTGTGTGGATGACACAGGCCCACACACCTCAAATACAAACAGCTCTAGAAAAAAAAAGTGCATATCTATGTAATTTTTTTCTTTCAAATATCGCCAGAGCCTAAGTTAATACTGCACAGGAGCACGATCATTCTAACACTCATGTGAACAGACAGGTCTTTCAATACAGCCTCGCTCTGACCAGCTGATGGAGGAATAAAAAAAAAAATAATTAAAAAATTGCTGGATATAAGCCTGTGGATGTAACATGGCTGAACCCATGAGGCTATTTCTCCTGAATCTCTCAGTGACTTGCACAAGAAGGACACGCTGCCTGCGCTGCTAACATATTCTACCACATGCACACACACAAACATTACGATGGTGTGAAATTACACTGGTATTACCTTTTTCCGGATTTTACTGCTTAACAGAAATGCTGCTAGGCAATCAGCCTTAAAGTGGAGCAAGGATGGCACCCAGTGGCCAAACAGATTCATCTCAGAAAAAAACATTTCTCATCTCTTTCCCATTCTTCACTTTACAAACTTTTGATTATAAAAAGGTTCTAGCTCTAATGTGAACTTGTTGGCAATGTCAGAAGCCTTTAAAGGGCACTGCCTTCTTCCTTTGGGGGACATTTATGTTTTCTTTTGTAAACTATTTTGTAAAAAAAATTGCCTATAGATATATTGCCATTAATAATTTAAAATCAATACCAGTAAACATGTATGACAACTGTTTGCAGCCAGAACACCGTACAGAAGCAGAAATAAACAAAGAAAATTATTTTTTTCCTTTTGTAGGGTGTATATGTCAGGGAAAACAAAATACCTTTTTTCCTGGTTTTAGAATCAATAAAACTGTGAAGGAGCTTGCTTAATTTTAAGATTAACATTGATAATATTAATGCCAACTAGAAAATTTATATCCAAATTAAGTTTGGTGAAAAGCAAGTGATTTTTCAACTAGAAAATTCCCAGTTATAACTGTCAGTCTGCTTGGGCTACAAAAGAACATATAAATAAAGAGTGATTTCAAATGTGAAATACTATACCATTTTTCCGGGTTTCTTTTCAAAATTCTTTCTTTCGTGAGTTAAAAAAAAACCAGTACAATGGTCTTACTGGGCCAATCTGAGAATGTAGGTCTCAAGACAGTGAACTCAAAGTACCATCATTCACTGAAGTATCCCAATTTTTTAAATTATCCTGGTCTAATTTAAGTGCACAAGTCTTTGCTAGACAGACTTTTCTTCCCCTTTGAAAACCTTTCCAAATATAAAGTCACAAGTGTGTCACTGGATTGAACCCTACTATTTTATCATTTGACAAGTGCTGATTTTTTTTTTTTTAATCATTCATCAGATATTTCTCAGGCTTGCATGACATTTTAAATACGTTCTATGCCTTATCAGTTTTTGCATGGTTGTTGGCTAAATGGGGTAGCAATGTTGAACTGTATTTATTCCACAGCGCTTTTCAGCTGACTAGACATTCTTCTGGAGTATGCTAACTGATCAGATTGAAGGACAGACAATAGGTCTGACGTATAATAAATCATTTCACATTTACTTATGAAGCAAAGAACGTCCCCAACAATTGCTATTTCCAATTTGTTCTTCTTAGCATTCTCAAGCCCTGAACTAACTATGGTTTTGGATACAGGTACAAGAAATAAAACACTTTATCATGTAAATAACAAAATGCAGTGTTTGAGAGCAGGAAAGAAGCATCACACTTTAGTATGGGTAAATTAATAAAGATAACTGGTTTATTACTCCTCTGCTAGAATTTTCTGTTGTTGAAGTACTGCTGTATTAGTGTGCACAATTACTACGTAACTGAAAAATAGTCATATTAAAGGCAATAAGTCAGTAATATATTAAACTACTTAGAAAGGTTTTTTTTTAGTACTGTAAAAGAATATTAGAGCATAGCAAAAACTCTGAGAATTATTATTCAAATAAATTTAAATCTATTTTAGCTTTACAGAATAAGGCTTTTTAAAAAAAGTAGTACAGAAATAGGTTTTGATCATGTACATAATTTTAATTTTCTGTTATTTTCAGTGACTGAAGTTTATTACTTGTTAAGGCATTTAACAAGAAGATTTAAGCTCTGGTCTAGCTATGAAGTAGCTGATACTACAAGCGGTCATTATTATATATTTCTAGTTACTACGTGTCTTTACTCTGCAGTCAGAGTATCAGTGTTGAGCTTTCACATTTTTTAAATCCTAACCCTTAAGATCCCTTCTTGTAAATCTACTGTGTAACTGTATTCAGAGATTATTCTGTATAAACACTTAAAAATAAATACATTTTGCATCTGCATATTAGAATATTTTACAGAAAGTTCCTTATTGACATCTGCCCTGTGTGATGTATTTCACAGATCAGAACCTATTTCTTGCTGAAAGAAGCCTATCCCTTTTAAAATCTCATTTAATGACCTGTGCTAAACTCATAAATGAACAGAAAAAATTGTCTGATCATGGATATATGATTAAATTTTGGGCTTTATCTAGCTTCTAAGACACAGGTTTCTTTCTTTTGCCTTGACTCTCTCAAATTATATGTAACTTTTCCTCCAGAGAAAGATTTTTTTTTAGCACAGGATTTACTTTCCTCCTACACTACAAAATAAAGTGGTTTTGGGCAGGCTTATCATACAAATGCAACATGGTTGTATCATAGAATTCTTTTGCAGTCAGAAGGCAGAAAGGGTGAAATTTTTAATTTTTCACAGAGATTTTTTTTCTCTCCCCTCTTTGCAGTTGGGAAACCAAAACGTGACAAAGTGCCCTGCCCTGTCCAGATGACATGACAAAGTGATGGCAAGGAACCTGCCCAGTTAGACTACAAGCATTCAGAGGTAGGTGGACAGGGTGAACGTTCTTCTCATGACCGCTATAACCTCCCTTTACCTCTCTCTAGCAAACAAAGCAGGCTGGCCCCTTTAAAGAGCAGCTCAGTGCCTGAGTCTTACCAGGTTAAATTACTCCCAGCAAAAGTTCCCTCCACAGCATCCTGGAAAATTGATGTTTCATCTGCCCTGAACAGAAGGAAACATTTTATTCTGGGACATTTATGTTTTCACCTGGAAACAGTAAATGCAGTCATTCTAGAAATACAAGAGGAATCATTTCAGCGATCTTTTGCAAAAATGTAATCTCCTCTTGATCAACTACAAAGCCAGTAAATTCAACTGCTGACGCATCAAAAAAAAAAAAAGTTTAAATTTTTGAAAGCAAATTCAGAATTTCCATTACCTTTTTAACTATTCCTAGAATTAGACTAGACACTGTAGTATGACTCTAGTAAGACAGCTCCAAAAGTAACTGAAATAGGTGCCCCTCATGCCTCTGACACACTGAAGTTGTCTCACTTTATTTTTAATAAAATGCCTCATGGAAGAAATTAAAAGAAAAAAAATCCTCAGTTTTTCTTTTCCACAAACTGTCATATTGCTGTTTTATATGCCTTATTCTCGATAAAGCCTATCACCTTGGAATAGGTTTCCTGACGGTAACAATGTCTGTATGAGAAGGGCTGTGGTACTAGAAGTGCTCCTGAGAATCACAGGTCCCAGAACAGAGACAAGGAGTTGAAGAGCAGCTTAGCAGGACAATCCAGAGATGCTTCTAGGGCAGGTGGTTGAGAAAGGAAAAGAAACAGCTCATACTACAACAAACAATTCAACAAACTTAGGAGTTTTCATCAAATCCTGGTATCTCATTTCTGAGATTTATGTCAGTAATGATCAAGTCAAAGTACATTTCATTTTAAACATAGCAGGCACTGTCTCTCTGCTGGGTGATAAATGCAAAGAATGCATTTTTATTTTGGTTTTTTCCCCAAAAAAGTACTGTTGGAAGGCACTGATTAATAACATAAGAACTGTTGTATCAGTCCAAAAGTCCTTGTAAGCCTTGTACCTTAGCTTTTAACAGTGACCAAGAGCAGGGAAGATTATTTGAACTGAGAAAACATACTTCCTTAATGCACTCCTCTCAGCTCTGTCAAGCTACATTTTGGAGATTTCTTCAGGCAGAGAGGACTGTCTTTATACAACAGTTCTCATTTGTCTTTTCCTTCTATTAAGTCATCATTTTCACTCATTAACATCTACGTTGATAGGTCATACAGTTTAACTACGTATTTTCTGGAAGAGACATCTTTAGTCAGATTAAAATCTGTACCCTGATAATTTCATTTGATGCCCCTAAACCTAAACATTGTATGAGAAAAGACCATGAACAATCGTTCCCTACTCCTCTTCTCCATGCCATTCCCGCTCTTCACTGAAATGTTAAATTTTTTTTTAGTTCTCTGTATCTTTGAACTACAGAGCACTAGCCTGATGTTAACAGATGACAGCCTCACATTTCAGAAACTAGTATAAACCCCCAATATTATATTTTGAATCATTATTTATTATTTTTAATAATTTTCAGTGTATGCAATATGTTCCTGACTTGTTTCCATGACAACTGAAGACACAGGCACATGTAAAAGTGTGTGAAATAATGTAATCCAATAAGGACTTCAGTTTCATGAATTATGAAACTCTTAAGACCTAAAGCACAGTGTTGTCTTATGTGGGCAGTGCATGTGGAAAAGCAAAAAAAAAAAAAGCTGTGGTTTTCATGTTGTGAACATATGCATTTCTCAGAAGGCAAAAAGGGAACAGAACTCAATATTAACACTTAAGGCCTGCTTACCCTTATTTTTCCCCCATTGTTGCTACTCTCTGTGGAACTTGAGTAGCAGGAGTAACATTAGGGAAAAGCTTGGTGCCAGCACAGACCCTCATGGGACAGCCAAAGAGGAGTTCAAGAGTCTGTGTGACTAGCCTTGGAGGACAACCTGAAAAATACATCAGCATGTGAATAACTTCATGCACTTACATAGAATTGTAGGTCTCTCAAGAGCTGTACGAATTTCATCATACGCATGCCTGGGACCATGGCTTGCAATACTGACTTGGCAGTGCGATTACACGACTTCAGTCCTTTGTAAACCATTGTTACCAAACAGATTGAAACAGCAGCGTCTACAATGCGTAGAAACCTCTCATCTTCTAGCTACACATATTTAAATGGCAGTATTTTGTAAGTGGTCCAAAACACAAAGACTAGCTGGCCTTTCTGAAACTTAATTACTGAGGAAGACTATACTGTAACTATTATAAAATAGTACAACTGTTTTAATTTCCAGAATATAAAAGTCATTAAAATAGTTCTAAATTGAAAGATGGTGTCACAGCAGAGAATAACATAGTCTAGGAATGCTTTCCCAGTCCTTACAGAGACTGGAGATAAAATTAATACATAAAATTGAATTTTTCATTGTGCTGCCTACTGTGATGCATTTAAGGGTGGGTATAAAATTGTAACAGCATAAGACATGAATAACAATTTCATTTTATATCGTACATGTAGCTTTTTACATTGTCATATACAGCAGCAGTTCTAAAAGTCTCCTCTTTTGATTCAACCCTTTCCATCATTATTTAGTTAAATGTCTGTTTTTTTAAGAGACACAAAAGCCTCCCTATGTGGAGGTAGATCTTAACCAGCCATACCTCAGGCTATGGAATTGAGAACTACAGGAATTGTTACTGATGCTACATTTTGAATCGAAGATTCTGTAAAGCAGGTGATACATTATTTTCTGTTGTGTAGCTCTCCTGTGTACTGTTTGACCTAAAAAAGGGAATCTCTCACAGGGCTATAAATAATGCATCATAGTCATTAAATATTGATCTGGCTTGTACCATTCACAGCTGCACAATTAGGTCAGCTTTTTAAAAATAGCTTCTTGTACATTATCCATAATAGGACAGTGTTTACATATTCTCTTTGGAAACTATGTTAGTTAAATTTAAAGGTGATGTGTGTTTGTGGGACCGCTTGCTAAGTCTCAGAACTTGTTCATTACTGTCTCAGAAGCCAGTAACTCCTGCTATAAGTATCTTGTCCTGGACACAATTCTGCATTCTTTACTCGTGTTTCTGGGCATTCTCTATTTGCCTAGAAGACAACTTTAGGTTTGGAGAGTCTGCATTTCAATGAGAAGAAACCTGGCACTACAGGACAATGCTACAGCATAGCATCAATCTCAGATTAATCAGACTTCACTAGTCTTACATTTTTCTATTCCAATAATACAAATGTTTAGCCCTGAACACCAGCACTAGTACACAAGAAAAATAATGGAATTGTCTTTTCAGTCTAAAATACAAGAGCACTGAGTTGCTACAGTTTTAAAAATCATACCCATTTCTAACTTTAAAAAATAAAATTAATACCAATATGATTATGATTCATTGGTGTATTAATTGAGCTTACCCTGCTAAAATTCACTTTGTATTTAGTGTAGTTACGTAGATGCACATGAGGAGAAGCACTGTAATAAATCAGGCTCAGAACTTCAGATGGACATTTTCAGACATGCAAGAAATGTTTGCACTCAAGGTGTGGAGTTTTTTTTATTTTACTTGCATACCCACGAGAAGTAAATTTCACTTTTCTCCCTATATCTAGAGCAATGGTATCAGACATCTACCTATCATAGTAATGTAGCACGTATCAGAAAACCTAAAAAGATATTATGCAGTTTATATGAACTTAGCAGTATATTAGACTTAAATGATTTTTGGTTTTGGAAGCCATCATAATCTAAGTTTAAAAAAATTCAAAGCTGAAAAATATTTTAAGAGCAAATAAATGTAAAATAACCTGGAAACAAAGAGACTATGTACAATACTTCCTTTAAATTGTATGTTTTAGTTGCTCTTGTTTTAATCCTATAAATCATTCACAAAAAATACATCCTCCTTCTCAGAGCCCGGAAATACAGTGCATATCCCAATTACAGGAATAATAGTAGATACTCCACGATTAATTCTAATTAATAATTAATTACGATTCAATTGCCTGTTATTGAAACTATCAATTATGCTTCCATGTCATTCCCCATTTTAAAAACCTACTCATTTTCAGGGAAAAGGGCCCATTTTATACTGTGTGACAACTCAAGTTTTCACGTAACCTATATTTTAAACTGGCATAAAACGAGGACTGGATCTTAAATTTGAAATTTTTTTCAGGGATCTTGTTCTATCAGAAAATACAGTACAACAGACTGACTGCCATGAATAAATAGATGGAAGGAGGCAGAGGGAATACTACTATGCAATTTTACAAATGCCAAACAAAGGTGAAGACAGCAACATCCTGATGAAATCAATGGCAAACCTCCCATTACCTTCCCCAGAGCCAGATTATCACCTACAGAGACTAAGGGATTTGCTCAGGCTCTGAATCCAGATCTCTCCACTTCTTCTTGTGTCTACCTAGAGGGCTAAAGCCCCCTCCCTTAAGGCTAAAACAAGCTCAATGGGTTAAGGGTGTGAAGTTTCCATTCCCACTACCCTTGCTTGGGCTTGGGCATCAGACTGAGTGGGTGGCTCCATTCCCAGGTCAGCAGAGATGCATCAGCCTGCATTGTGTCTGAGCCTCATACCAGTCCTGCTTGCACTGGCCTCCGGAGAAATGTGTGCCTGCTAATGAATCCCAAAAGCTTTAATGCAAATAATGAAAAGGACTAGTGACGCAAATTTTTACATCAATGATTCACGTAATTGGATTTTCTTCTGAGAACCCCCCCCATTCATTCATTAACAGAATGATTTCTAATCATATAAACAAATTAAAACTTGGCTTTCAGATTTTTATTAGTGAAAGCTATATTCTAGTAACACCAGAAGTGGAATTCCTTCAAAAATGTGCAAAAATTCCATTCAATATGAATCTATGTAGCTGCTTCATTTTTAGATAATTGTAGAAATCAAGTATGGAATAGGCCAATTGCATGACACGGTCTATTATCATACACTCACGTTTCATTGGTCCATGCTGTGAACTTCCCTCTGTATTTTTCAACTCTACAACCAACAGTGCTCTGCACCTTTTCCCATCCTAGCATCTGGAGGAAAGTATTTCATTTCTTAAGGGTGGGTTTCTTTCTAAGGTGGGGGGGGTTTGTTTCATTAATTCTTAGACAGGATTAGTAGCAACAGAAATAGATGTTATTTATTTTACAGAACTTGCTTACAGTGATGATGATTAATTCTTAAAAAGATACCAGGTATATCTGTGAATTTTTATATTTGTGAATTCATCCAGTAGCAGTAGGATAGCATTGAAAAAATTTCAAGTAAAAAATCAACTTTAACTAGTCTTGCTAGGCTTTCTGTTATGCGATAAAATTAATTCACTGGTAAAAGCCAGAGGAAAAATAAAATTTCAAGTACACTTGCAATTTTTCACTTTGTATCAGAGTATTCTTGAGATCTTAGGCAAATAAAAACCAACGGAAAAGCATTTTACTAAGCCTATAAAGAAATAAGATGACAAAGGTGTAAATAAACAACTTGAACTAGGAGGAAGAATATGTAATTATTTCCAAGCTGCTGGGGTCTAATTACAGTAGATTTGGGGTAATATTTTGAAAAGCTGTCAACTTAAATGGATTGTCACTTCCAAGTCATTAATTATTGTTAGATCCTGTGTCAGTCAAGAGCCAGCAGTGAACTACTGGCATTACTTTCATTTAGATGATTCTATCATATGTGTTTGTTACTGTTCTGACCAGAACATCGGGTAAATCATAACAGACATTTCCTCTGAGATTTGCAAATAAATCACCAAAGGGAGAGGGGACAATTTTAGCCCCAAACATCCCCAGAGGGAGGAATTGTTTATTAGCCAGTCAAGTCTAGAAGATGACCCTAATATAACAAAGGGCTTTTACAAAATACAACAATATAATGGAAAGAGAAAAGAGCAGTGATTTCAGGGTAGGGATGCCCCAGGAGACCTCAGAAGGAGACTACTTGCCAGAGCTCTGCAAAGGGGGAGATGGGAGCAATTTCATCTCACAGATGAATGGTCCTCTCTGGGGATGAGCTCTCTGTAGAAGTCCCACCAGACATGCTGGTCCTTTCTGGGTTTCTGTTGTTTTGTTTTGTTTACAACCAGCGTTGCAAAGCATTAACAAAGTCTACCTGGCACTCACTTTGTCAGGAATTGAAAGGGAAACAACTGGATAAGAAAAAGAAATTTTTTCTGAAAAAAAATCTCAGCTTGATTTAAGTATAGCTTGGTTATATTCCTCATTTTCTCATTTCTGTTCACAAAAAATTATTTATTTGAATTGTTAATGAATAAATGCTTTTTATTTCCCTTTACCTTACCATTAACCATTAAATGGAGTTACCTGCCTTCAAGGTAAATGGATGACAACAAGACATTCCTTACGTGGAGACAGGCAAATCCATTAAATGAAGACACTTGGGAAAACAGGTAGAATAGCTCCTCCTCACACTATTATCTAAGTCCAAAGAGTAACACAGCAGGCTTTTATTTCAACTACATAGACCATGATGGAGAACTGTCTTTCAATGGCTCACAGCAACCAAGACGTATGGCCCTCTGTAAAGTAGAGAGCTATTGCTTGAATTCTGACAGTCACAGAAGTGACATTACAGGTGCTTTTTTAAAGTAATCTAAGAAAACCAACAACATAACTTTATCCCTTTATTTCTTTCTTTCCCCTGTCTCTCATGCAGCGTTCAGTGTTCTTTTTTTTGCCAAACATAAAACAGAACTTCCTAAGCACACAAAAGTATTTTCTGCTGCCTGCAGTGTTGGAATGATCTTCAAGCATGTTTGGTTTCAGTAATCTAATCTTCATCTTACAAAAGGGTGGGTAGCTGCACCAGTAACTAGAATGGAGGGAGAATATTACACCCTTGTTACCAGGTATTGATAGAGTCCTAAGGCACAGCCATTGTTTGGGCAATAATCTACAAATTAATTAACTAACTGGCAACAGCTGCCCTTCCTCAGCCCAGGTAACATCAGCATCAGCTCTGCCAAGTCACCCATGGCTTCTCCCTTCCACCACTACCATCCCCATGGTACAGAGATCACATTGCAGCTAGCCAGCCAAGCGTCAAAATAACTACCAAACAGCTATTTTTCCAGCCAGAGAGCTGCCAGGGAGTCATAGCAGGGATTGCCAGCAGTGTGGGGTCACAACAGTCCAGACCTACTTCCTAGACCTTGCCACAGTCTCCCATGCACTTTGTGTATAGGAGACAAGCACCAACACTGATATCCATCACGAAAGCCTCCCAAACAGCTCTGGGGAGCCCTGTACAACATTGAATCCTCATAGCCAAGAAAAGTGCCACCCAGTTTCCCTCAGGTTTCCTCAAGCGGAAAAGGACAAACAAAACCCATTGCAAAAGCAGCTCTGGAGTGCTGCCAGTGATGAAAGAGGAAGGTCACCATTCCCCCTACACTGTAACCCTTGGCAAGTCAGGATTCAGTGAGAACACATAATGATAGGTCCCTAGCAATGTTGCATTGAGCACACAGCACTTTTCAGTTCTGCCCAGGGTGCTTACAGAAGTTAGAAGACGAGTTCTCACCTTCACGTCCAGTCATCTGATCTTGATAGTGAATAATCTGCTTTTTTTCGTGAACACAGGACAGCTTCCACACTATAAGCATATAAAGTCTCAAGTTCCTCTCATTTTCTGTAGTCTCTTCCTCACCTCCCACTGTGGTATGATTTCCCTGTGGTGGTTCTTGCTGAGGAGGCCGCAAAGCCCAGTTCCAGCTGGGACAATGGTATTTTGTCACTTTGCACCCATCACTACAGCTCTTTAACCTTTGACAGATTTTTTTTCCAACTTTCCTGTCTAACAGCCTAAGATGTAATATATCCTTCATAAATCATTGTTAATTACGATTTTCTGCTTTTGATGTAAAACTTTTCTTTCAGATAATCTACATCCATTTTAATTTACTGTTGTTTTCAGAAATAACTTAAAACTGAAATCCTTACCTTAAATTTATCAACTTCTGCCTTCGAACATGTTGCATGATAAGATAAAACCTGCCACAGAGAAAAGATAAACAGCCAATTTTGTAGACTTGAGAAGTAGAAATAATAGGGCTTTTTACTGTGGTCTAATCAATGATGTTTAAAAATTTAATTAATATTTATGTATAGTAATTCATTTCTGAATGCCAGCATATAATAACTAACTGCAGGTTATCAGGTACACATTTGGCACTTATATTGCAGGGAATTTTATAGGACATCATGGACAGTAAGTAATTTAATATTATAAGCAATCTTAGATTGTTCTCCTGGAGTTCTACAATTAAAAGAGAAAGAGTTTAATGTACAAGTAACAGTAGATTTATAGAATTTAAATAATGCCTTTTGCTATAGTGCAAAGCTTTAATGCCTTTGCTGGTGGCACATCACCACAGCTCTATGCTATGCCTGACACTCTCTTCAATACCATTCTGCAGATGAAAGTATCAAATGAAATGCACAAAGTACTGCACACCTCCTCTTTTTAGCCATAAGTATGGATACATTTACATGGAATGCATGATATCCTTACATGATGATACTAACATTGAACAAGCACTCCAGAAAGTGCAAGAGCCATCCTTTGCGCTGGATCCATCAATGTCTGACTGTGCATGGGACAAGGTATTGGTCCATGAGGGAGCTCACAGAGCCAGAGCCTTCCCAGCAAGGGCAGGTCCTCTTCACCACACAGCAACACATGATCTGCTTATGTGCTAAAGCTTTGATAAATATTTCTAAGTTTCAAATTTCTTTCATCTATAAACGACTCTGTTACTCACACAAATATCTACAACCCCATCTCAAAAGCCCTTGGCTTGCAATGCCTTGTGACAGTAAGTCCCAAGATGTATTTACTCTTATCAGTTTTAGAGGTGTCATCTTTTACAGTAACAGGAAATCATTCCTGCACTGTAAAAGAATAAATAACAAACACCAATTCACCTGTTTTGTCCCATGTTTTATTTTCTTTAAGTATATATCATGTTCTTCCTCAAATAGCATCTATTTTTCTGTCCAGTTGTATTGTAGCTTCTCTCAGAAATCTGTAAGATTCGTAAAATCATGTCTTCTGCTATGACAGATTATATGTAATACTGAAATTCTCGTCCAGCTTCTCCTTTATCTGCATTCATTATATCCCTCTAGATTTTTACAGTCTTTCCTAATATTGATTATTCTAATATTTTAATAATTTGCAAATTTTCCATCCTTAATATATAAAATATTGTTTAGCCTGGTTTTAAACCATATGGCAGCCTACTGTCAACCTTTCCCCATCACTTCTTTACATTTTGGTCTTTTGTTTATTAGTCAATCGTATGAGAATTCTGAAAAACACGAGATACTGAAAAACAGTATCTGTATATTTGGTAAGAATCTTATTAAGAGTATGTATCAAACCGATTTATTTCACATCTGATATTGATGTCATTTTCAAATGCCACTCATTGCCATCCTACTGAACTCATAAATACTAATAAAGTATTCTATTACTGAAAAACAGATTCACAGTCCTTCAGCACATACCATTCTTTTGTTCAATACTTTGCTGTTGTATCTTCAATCACTTTACACAAATGTTATCGTGAGTTGTTGCTCATTTCTAGAAAAAATTACTCTTCACTGAAGCATAGTGGCCATTTATCAAGCCTACAATCTACATTCAAGCCATATGGCTATTAGTCCTTTTTAGATCAAAGAAACAAGCTGTATTTTTAACCAAAGAATTTAAATTTGTTATTCACTACTGAAATCAAGGAAACTTCTGTGTTAACTTTCATCCTTGTTTATCTGAGTGTGATATCTGGCAGAGTTTGTTTTTCTTGCCAGAGGGAGTATTCGTTCTAAAATGTCAGATTGCATAAATATCTGGGGCATATGAAGGCTCATAGTAATTAATGACTATGACATCTAAAGGATAAGAAACCTTGCAGGAGGCTTGAAAAGGCAAGCTTTTAGCTTTTCCTCTTAAGTGAATACATATGCAGGAATAATAGCACCATTTATGCTTAGAATGTTTTCTAACACAAACAGACCTATTGCCTTCAAAAAGCCTTTATGCCTACATGCTTTACAGGATAGATCCTCAATTTACATAAGTAACTATCTCCAATTGCTTCACAGCAATCCAGTTTTGTTTGATTTTTGGTTCTTTGTTTTAAAAGAGAGATGTCCATATCTCAATCAGGCCAACACCATTTTTGTGATTCTTATTGTAATGGTGGGTATTGTATAAACTCAAAGGAGTTACACATTTAAAGGGTGCACACACCAGGGATAGTTAGATCATTTTCTTATCACATGAGAAATTTAAAATAATACTGAAATATTAGCAACATTACCCTTTCTTTGGAGGAATGTTTTAAGATTAATCAGTCCTACATAATGCTTTTTAAAAGATCTTAAATTTTATTCATAACATTCTTAATTATTGTTTCAATAGAAGTAACATACATTTGTAAAGTTATCCACAAAATTCCAAGCTTTGTTCTCACTGAGATTATTTTTAACATGATTATGTTTAAAATCTCCAGAATATAATAGAAAATAGTGTTTTATTGTTGAATCAGCTTACAGAAGTTTAAATAATCATAATTTTTAAAAAGTGTTCTGCATTTCAAAGTTTGTTTTATGGGAGCTGATAATTTTCATTCTTCATAAATTAGGGGGCAGGAAGCAGGGCAGAAACAGGAAAAGAAACTCCTATGAAGGCAATAGGCAAAAAAAAGAGAAAGCTTTCCCTCCATCTATTTACCTACTCTATTTGTGTTTTACAGAATGACACGATGTGTTGGAATGCCAGGATCTGGAAGTATGTATTGGCCTTGACCCACAGCAGAGCTCTTACTGAGTTGCCAGTGATCCTGCTTTAACTTTATTCCAGCAAGACATGTATCTGGTAAGAGTTTGATAGATGTTGCTTTTGCTAAAAACCCCTATGATCACTTTTTTTCAAGTCTTGTTATGTTCATAGTACATTTTACTTACACTTTACAACACTAGAAAAACAACAACAAGCTTTCTAAAATACCAGTTTCTAAGGAATTTTCAGTTACTGATGGACAAGAAAATCCATACAATGCCTAGATTAATTTCCGTTTACACCTCTAAGAAACTAGCTTCTCCATCATCGCTGTCCCTCCTTCGAATGTAGAAAACATAGGTATCAGATAAGATATCCAGATTCAAAATTACTTAAGCTGTGCATTAACTCCACAGTTAAGCATACCCTGAGAGTTTCCCTTCAGCATTACCTTAATGAGACAACAGTCTAAGGTGCATAAAGGTAGATATAGAAAATGATGCCAATCACAATAAATTCAGAAGTGGTAGGTGCTTTTACAAGTGACACTTATGAGCAAGAAAAGGTTTCATGAAGATGTACACATACGTCGAGAGCCACAGACTGCTTCGCCCAGGATTTCTTCACTTGGTCATACATAATTGTGTTGTTGATGCCCAGGCCGCAAAAAATAACAAAAGCCTAAAATAAAAAAAAAAAAAAAGATAAACAAGAAAAGAAAGTAAATGCTAATTCAATTATAATACAAACACAAAGATGAATGGTGGCTTAATCATGAGAAGGAATTGCATGAAAATGTTAGGAATACTCATTCTTGTAGAGGTTATCCTGAGAATGCAGGTAAGTCACTGGCCTGAAAAGATGAGAAAGATTAGATGCAAGAAAATTGTTTTAATTAGGATGCAAATTTAAGCGAGGAGTTCTGAGAGTTAACGTCAAACCACAAATACAGACAATATATTCTTCCCCCCTCCCTAGAGTAGCTTGAAACAGCATTACCCAGAAATACCAAATCCTGCTATTGCTATGAAACTGAATGCCTCTTACTTCAAATAGTCGCTGGTCAGCATCATCAAAGGGTTTCCCATCAAGCCTGTTCAACACTTGAGCAACCCCTTTAAAAGAGCAAATATGAATTATAATCTTCATTCACTAACTCACAATGCAGAATATTTTATTCATTGGTAACATTTAAAATACATCTTTCAAGCCAAAAAGCACAACTGCAAATATTTCTTCTGAAAAGCATTAAACAGATATAAACATACAAAAGTGTGACTGTTTGGATACCAAGACTCAGTTTATTACTTTCAACTGTTATTTCTTACTTTCCAAGTATAACATTACAAATATAAAAGCTACTCACAATGCTTTTCACAAAAGGTTAAAGAGCTCTTTGGGAAAGAACTTGAACACTTTGTAAACAGCAATCATGTAAGTTGTCCTAGCAATTTGGAGTTACTAATATAATTTCCTGAATCAGGACCTTCATTTCTAAAATCTTAGTTGGTTCAGCATCACCTGGGTATATAAGACCTTTCTTTTTTCTCACAATTGGTCCATAAATTTATTGAATCAATCAAAAAAAGCTAATTTCCTTAAATCACTTGAAAAAAAGTGTTCAAAGCTCTTGGCTCTAGCTGAACTGAGTCCTACTGCAGCAAACCACTTCATTGAACTACAATATGCCCTTAGAAAAACCACTGTAAGAGCTATTAGCAGTCAAGGGTTCAGTTTCTTTCTACTACAAGGTAATAGGCACTTTACAACAGTGAGCCACATTTTTCAAAATTCCCACATTATCTCTGCTGAATACGCTCAAAGATTCTGATCCTGCATGGCACCAAGCACCTTCAGCAATGCACTACTTGGGGACAAAAATTATGCAGCTATGAGGAAGGTCTTACCAATTATTTGATGGTTGTTATTCCATATAGGAACACACAGAACGGACCTTATATGAAAGCCAGAAATCTGGTCAGCCTAAAACACAGAAATGAGAGCTTCCATTAGCAGTAGGTACTATTTGCAGCCTTTTACATTCTAGTAATAGAAATGTCAAGCAGTAAGTTTACATTTACAAACATCATTCCATATAGATCAGCTCTCACTCAAAAAATTCTGCTGAAACCTAATTCACAGTAAGATTAACCCAAAATCATAAGGATTATTCTAAAAACTGCCAAAGCAAATACAAGCATCGATATCTTTGCAACAGAAAGTTTAAACTATTTGACTTGGATTTGGAATTAAAGACAAATTGCAGCTGAGGCAACGTCCAGACAATTCCTGGATTACTTACACTGATGGATTAGTAGAGACAACCTCTACGGAATAAAAGAGCCTTAGAAATATTCTTTCTAATTGTCAAACTGACATTTGATTTAGTAAAGCAGCTGTAAAAGAGGGTTTACAAGAAACATGCATTTTCAGAAGAAAGGCAACAGTAAGTAGGGAACGGTGCAGTCATGCAAGCTCGGAAGAAATGGAAGGACGAGGTCAAACCCAAGATTTTATATTTTCTATGTGAGTTTAATGGGTCCTATAGTTCTGAAGAGAATTTTCTGTGTCATTTATTGTTTTCCATCTAAGATGGTACAAAACTTTAGAATTTATTATAAGTCTCACTGAATCTCTTTCCTACATTCAAAAAGCTCTATTCTTTAGGGTCATTGCCGCAAAATCTAAAGAAAAGAAAATATTTTTTTCAAGAGATATTAGAAAAAGAGTGGGATGAGCCCACTCACAAGAGATCAGGAGACATCCTCTCATTAAAACTGCCAGTGGTACAGGCAATCTGTAACAGAAGTAAGAGTCCAGCAATAGCTCATATACTGGAGGCAGGATGCAATCACTGTGATTTCATAGCTATCAAAGGATATAACTCAAGACTTTATAACTAGAGTACTGCTTATTTGTGCATACTCAGAATCCATCACTGAAATCAGCATGGAGTGATATTTAAAGTCCATGGGAGTGGGGGAAACAGTTGCCTCAGGTGTATATCTCAAAGTGAACTCAATGAATATACTTTGAGCATTAAATTCTTGGCGAATGAGTGGAAAACTGAGCATTATCATTTGAAACTGACAATTAGTGTTCTGGAAGAAAAAAGCAGAGAACAGAATATCTGTTCGTAACTACAAACGTACGGCTGATTCTAAGTCATAAGGAGTAATATGTTCCTCTTATTACCCTTGACTGTCTATAGAAATGGTATCAGAACTGAATTTAAGAATTAAATTTTCATAGGAACCCACCAACAGAAAATAATTATTGCCCTTTGTATGAAGTGTTTTCTTTTTCTCCATATAAACTGAGGAGTTCCTCAAACTTGGAAAGGGCTAACTGTGAAGCTAACAGCTGAATTATTCAGGATATGATATATTAAAAGTACTGGATAAAATTCAGTTGAGATTTTGTCCTTCCATATGACTCTAACAATTTTTTAGGTGTTAAGTATGTGTATAAATTTTTAGCTGTATCTACACCTTCCTAACTGAGGCTGAAATTGATACCTTAGGATACACAAACAACCTTTATTAGGAGTGATACATATCTTGGAGAAATAATGAATCCAGTCTATATATTTCACTTGTGCAAACTGAAAGGTTAGTTGGCTAAGTTAGATCACAAACAACATTTGTCCCTCTCTATACTGGTTCTGTTTACACTGTGTGTAAGGTCCCAGTCACTGCAACAGCAAACAAGAATGGTACTGCTAACACTGAACACTAACAGCAGAAGTTTTGGCAATAAAAATCAGTTTGTATAAATATCAAAGCACTTGGTAAAGGAAGGTAACACGTATAAATCAAAAAAAAAAAAAAAAAAGAGAGAATCACGAACAGACTTGGCAACTGCCTGAAGCCATACACGAATTCAAGTGACCTGTGTTTACTGGATAAGGTCACATCAATACCAGCAGACCGGAAGGAGGACATGTTGGACAAAAAACAAATAAAAATAAATATTCACATGTTTTACAGCTACTTGGATATAACGATAAAATTGTACTATATTAGTTTCAATGCCAAAAATGTGATATATATTTACATTTCTAAAAATCTCTTACTTCAGCATCAAAGCGAGGATCCTGATAGGCATCACTGATGTTCACTGGGAGACCTGTGGAAGCTACAAGTTCTGCAATGCTATTATTTATTAGCCAGTCAGAATAAGATGATGATTTCTCCATGCTGTCTTTGAAACTATCAAGAGGCATAGGAAGGAAAGAAAAAATACTGTCAACATCGCTTGGAAGTCCAGCATGTCTTATAAGCAAATATTCATAGAAACAGCAGAATCATTCACTGTTATTCATATTTACTAAGCATTATCTATGGAAAAATAATTTGCTGTTTATCGAAATAATATATCAAAAAACTTCTCCTCTTTGCACAATTCTTTATATTGAAAATAGCATTGCCCTCCCAAGTAATACAGTATTTATAATACAGTATTTAATAAAGAAATGCATGTACATATGATTAAAGAGAGGGATTATGTTCCAAGTTTCTATGGGATACAGGCTTGGTCATTGAAAGCAACCAGTTGTAAATAATATTTTCCATAGAACTACCTAAAAGTATATAATTTTAAGATTTTAATTTTTAAAATTGGTCTAATAATTAGAGCTATTTTAAATTAATACTTTCAATAATTTTCCTGTCAAGGGAAACACTATTTTTTAAAATTTTGGTCTGAAATGCTAGATCTGAATGGCTGAAGAAGGGATCATGAAATGTCTAAAAATCAATAATGTAAGTGTGTTGCAGCAAGTGGATCCAAGTAGACATATAACACATTAACATTTCCTTTTCTTTTTCCTTGCTGAGCTTCTGCTCCAACTACTGAGGGGCTAGAGCCATCAGTAAATGAGCAGAAGACACTATAACTATAGGCTCAACTCACTACAGTCCACAGCACCTTCTCCAGAAAACTCTGTATCTATGCAGACTTTAAAATCCTAACCCTAAACCTCATATAAAGAACAGGAAAGTTGTCATTGATTTCCTGCGGAGAGATTTTTGCCATTGGTCTTATGTGAATGTCACATGTGAATGAATGAATCCATGTTGTCCTAGTTTTGAGAAGAAAAATGATCGATTTTCAACACCTGAGAAATGTTACTTAGAAAAAAAGTGACTCTGAGAAGCTATGGATAGCTTGAAGCTTCAAAGTAATGCACATGAATGAAAGAAGGATGCACAGTAAAATGCTTGAAAGTTTCAATCAAAGTGAGAGGATTGACTTTTATTGGCTGTATTGATTTTCTGGAGACTAATTCAACTAAGTCACACATTTGAAAGAAAACTCAATATCCTTAAAAGACTATAAATAAAGATAATAATAATGATTTACACAAATCTAAGTGCATCAGCTTTCACTTGGGATAAGTATTTTGAGTGACTAATAAATGTTATGTGTATTCTCTGACAGGAACCTTTAAAGAAATATAATCTTTTCTGAGCCAAGTGCAAAATTCGTGTTTACAATTAAAATTTATTTCAGGACATCAATACTTGAGAAGCAAAAAAATCTTTAAGCGTAAGAACCTAATTTCACACACATAGTGCCCAGTTCATACCTTAAACATCTGGATGAGGTTATTACTATAAGACACTGTAAATCGAGACTGCCTTATGGATGTCAAGAATTTTAAGCAGCAAATGAATTCAAATAAAAGAAACAACATATAATTCGCGAAGAAGTTTTAGAAGTATGTTCTACTACATTGTCTCCATTCCTAGCAAGTACTTTCTAACTACACTCTGAAAGAGAGGCATTCAGTTTTCACTAGAAGGAAATATTAATGATTAATTCTGATGCAAATCACAGCCAGCTGGCTCTGCCTCCATCCTCAGCAACTCAGAACACTCAGAAGCTACTCTAAACATCACAAGCAACTATTTTCTCCAAACTGTGGAAAGCGATGAGTGAGTCCTGCTGGAGCAATGCAGGCAGCTGCATGCCACCATCTCCCTGCCTTGCCCACACACAAGCGGGAGCACCACATACCAGGCAGAAGAATAAACCCAGCAAGAGCACCAAGCAGTGCTGTGGGCTCCCCTCACGCAGCTGCTTGCCTTGCTGTCTTCCCTAAAACCTCCCTGACAGGGATGGCAGGAGGGAAGTGGTACAGTTAAAATCACGGCTGAGATGCAACCCTCTCTAAACAGTGACATGAACCCTTCCAGCTCATAGGACTAGAAAAGCAGAAAGATGCCTTAAGAAGCGTAAAAATACTGCAGTGAATGGGGCGATACCTGAGCCCACATCATCCCAGGCACAGTAGTGGTTAAACAGCGTTAGCAGGGATTTCAGCACTCTCTCTGTACCAGCCCAACTGGGAGGGAGCACAGACATTTTCTCCCACGCAACCCACGCTCTGGCTCAGGCAGCTGACCTTTCCGCTGCCACGGGCACTCAGGTTAGAGAATTGTAATAATCTCAGCTACATCATCTGCAAAGGTGACTTTTTCTGTGCAGGAAAGGCATAGCCCACAGCACCTTCCCTTGATCTCATCTCTATCTAGAATACAAAAGAACTAAACCCTCAAAGCTTCTAAGATACATGTAACCTTTTTTCAAAGGAAGAGAAAATTTAGGAGACTCAGCAAACCTGTATTTCAAGCATAAAATGACTGGAAAAAGTGAGAGCATCAGTGTGCCGTTATGGATAGTGAACAAACTTCATCATGGTGTGTGATGGAAAATTGCAAACTGAACAGATAAATGCAAATGTGGTCTTCCAAGGTACATCTTTACAACCAAGAGCAAACAAAAAGGATATGAGTATTCATTATAATATTTAGGGAATAAACAGGTGAACTGCTATTAGGTAGATGTAAGACAGGCAAAAGAAAAGACAATTTCTTCTAAAATTGTATGCGAACATTGTCCTTGGAGCTTCTCCCTCTTTCAGATAAAACTTCTAACTAGAAATTTTCTCAGCCTATAATCTCTTTGGATTTTCACTAAAATTTCAAAGAAATATTATTTATCTTCACTGATGTAACACCAGTGATGGAGAAACTCATCTTGCCATCTTTTTCCACATGAAATGTCTCATGACTTTATGTCAGTTACAGCTGCAGAATGTAGAATGAAAAGGGCAAAACTCACTAGAAAAATGCTCAAATGTCAAGGGCTTCCAGCATTGTTCTGTATCCTAAATAACCTTTATTTTCGCACTATAGCACCAATAACTCAAACTGTGCCTGTGGAAGATCCAAATGCGACATTATATCTGCCAGTCCAAGCCTGGTCTTTCTAAAACCAACTTCACTCTCCACTGGATGAAAAATGAAAGAAAAAACAATAAATCTTTATATTAAGATGCACAAAAATATACTTTTATAAAATCTTATAAAGACTAGCTGCCAGGTGGCATGTGTTTATTCATGTCTCAAACTAAAGTTAAAATAATCTTGACTTGACAACATGCAGAGTAGGCTACTACAAACTGCTTTTTTGTAACACGGCAATATAACTATGGTAACAAGAAATGATCCAGCTAGGCTATCTTGACACTGCTCTACATTGTTTTGACTAATCTGGCTACAAATCAAGTTTGAGAAAAACAGGAAAACCCACCACATCCCTTGATTCACACTCCTGTTTCTGAACAAAAGGCATGTATTTTCACCCATTTAATTGACCTAGGAAAGACCAACTGCTACTCTGAAGCTTTTCTGTCAAATGCAGTAACTTGTGATTCTCAGATAAATCAACAGATTCTTTGTTCATATTTAAATCTTTCTGGTTTTCATCACTTGTTTTCCTTTTCCATTTGTCTCTACGTTCCCATCTCTCATCTAGTGGATAGAACATGAAAGAGATCCAGCTTTTACATGTCCTTTTGTGTGGCCCTGTATTTTGTTGTCAGCTTGCATATCTTAAAAATAACATTACCCATTTTTGTAATGTTGTGAGATCAATCTGTGAAAAGCATTAAGAATTATGACCTGTCGTAATCTCGAGAACAATGCACATTCACCTTAATGAAGTGGTACCTTCTTACCACGCTGGAGGTCAAGAAATAAAGCACAAAAAGAAAACAAATTGTTCAAAAATATTTTAAAAACCTGCTTAAAGGGCTTAAATATGGCAAAGCACAAACTAATCTCCAAGTTTGCTAAGCTATGGATAGCAAGTTCGACAGAAGGCTAGGTTTATCATTATGGCAGCCATTTCATATGGAAAATTCTAATTCAGAATTAGTATGAACTGATATAAAGTGTGTATGATAATCAGTGAGTTTAGGCCCTAAAAATGGCAGAGACCTTCTCACAATAGCCTTTAATCTTCATCCACTCATTTGGTATGTAGCACATTTTATGTGAACGGCTACCAGTTGTATTATCGTGTAGGAATTAATACAGTAATCTCACATGGACCAAAGGCTTGTTGTATTACTACTTAAAATTATCCCTTTATCAATGTTTAAATAGAGATACTACTAAGCCAAATGCATACTTTTATTCTGACTGGGCTCTCAAAAAAGATTTTGTCACAGGAACAAAATTTGTAGGAAATACAGGTTCTTTGAGGTTTTTAGGCTTTCCAACTTGATGACAAGAGCAGAAATAAAATTTTACTGGAAGCCTTTGAACACAACTGTAAAGAAGCATTTTGTAAGAGGTCAACAATTAAAATAATTTTGTAATATTTACTTCAGTATTAACTATGCAAAACAACATTTGTGTGTTCTCCACAAGTTCAACAATAAAATGTCATCAGGTATTTCCTGGTTTCTCCTCTGAGACACCAATACAATGTCAGTGCATATATATATATACACACACACATATATATATATATAAAAAAAAAATACAGGCAGCATATTTATTCAAGCAAGTCTCTATTGGAAGGAAGCAGAAGTCTTGTCTGAGTGAAAACCAAAGGCTCATGTTCTTCATTCAAATTCACCCAAACTGCCATGAGAAAATAAAACTATGATCAGGCAAATTCAAAACTATGTGAAAAATTAAGTAATTCATTGCCATAAAAGACACAAGCACTAACCTGTTGTCAGTATCAGCACTGCATTTTGGAGATAACAACTCAAAGGATTTTGTAAATTTCACCACCTATCACAAAAAAAAAAAAAAGTAGTGTAAAATTGTTATTAAGATCCATAAATATTTAAGAAAACAGTAATGTAAGCTTCCTATAATTAAACCGTATTTTTATCCAGTGATCTTAGAATAAAAACCTAATCTGTATTCCCCCAATGAAGAATTAATGTTCATAACACACACTGTGCACAGCTCATTAACAAACAACATCAAATCAAATTCTATCTTTAGATTCTTCCATTAATGTATTTTCTGCTTTGGAACATGAATTACAGAGCATTACCCAAACTTCACTTTTTTTTAATATAGGAAAAGGAACAGAAAGACCCATTTGCACCACTAAGAGTTACTAATGTGACATAGAACACAGGTAGTGTTTTTGGATGCTAGATTGGGTCCCCATCTCCCACTTCAGTTCTGTAGTACAAAAGCTTTTCATGCAACTTACAAATGACAATATTTTAGACATGGTTTAATATTGAGTTACTCCATGGAGATCTATTTTAATATATAGGTTAATCTTCCCAAATAAGAAAAAAAATCAGGAAAATGACTGGTTTGCCACTTGCAAAAATGACTAAATGGGTGGCAAGATGCTCTTCTCCTACTCCAGATTTATGCCTGTTTAGAAAAAGTTTCGGCTTATTAACTGAATACCTTGGCTGTCCACATTTCAGAATTTGGTCTAGAGCAATGAGAACTCATTGCCTGTGGTTTGGAGAAAAAAACCCCTTCATGCTCAAAGGTAGAAACAGTACCAAGAGCAGAAAAATGAAGTAAACAATGCCACCCACAGTCTGCTACTAACACAATGTACTGTAAAAAAATAAATAAATCATATTATACTTGCAAACATAGTGGCATTTCATAAGAATGCAGTAGAACTGTATCTTGTAATTATAAAATCAGTATGGGGGGTCTAAAAAGAGAAAATAAACCAGAAATATTAAAATTCTATAACAGAGAATATATAAATGAAATACGAACCTTGATCTTGCTTTTATAAAAGCTAGTGTAATTTAGGGCATACTCCACTAAAAGTACTTATTTGCTATTAGTTTAAATGAAATGAGAATCATATCTTTCCTCCAGAAAAGAATAAGTTTGTGTGTAGGGCAGGAAAAAAAACGTAAGATTCTGTCTCTGATAATCATTTAGACTTGCCACAGCTCAGCAACAAATAATCAATTATAGAGTCAGTGAATCCAAAGCTACTTGGACAGAAAAAAAGCAGGATGTAACAAGGAATGTTTTTATCCTTCAAATACTTCTCAAATCAGTAGAAGAGGACAGTTTTTGTTGAATAGCCTGAAAACACTGAAGGGAGGTACCAATATAAAACTAGTCACTTATTTTACTACTAATAGTCATGGAAATGTTGAGCCTTTTTAAAGAGACTCTCTTACCCTATGAATGCCAGTACTAAAAAGCCTCAGTGAAAGCCCCTGTCAGAACTGTGTGTGAAATCCAACTCTTGACAAATATTTTCGTATAACTTAGATCCACTTGCTCAGCTTAACAGAGCTCCACAAAGAAATAATTATTCCTTGATTGAGTGGACATAGCAATTGCAAAAATCAGTAATGCTGAAAGTCATATTTTCACTTCACCTGCTCAATGCAAAAGCTTCTTCCCATCACAAGCGCATGACTACATAGACATTTGTATGCAAATGTGTCTTTTCTAATGGATTTTCTATTACCTCAGGAAAAACTACTAGGTCAAAATAACAAGAGGATTTACCTTTTCACAGCATTTTCATCACTTAGCAACTGAGACCAAATCTCATTACGCATTTTGCAAAGTATTAAAGAAACCTGTTAAAGTGTGCAACCATAGCTACTCCCAAACACACCCCTGCCAACAGCTAGAGCGGGTGGAAAACTTCCAGGAAGGAACAAATCCCTTGTTCCACCAAAAGCAGCTGAGAAAACTCCTTGTGTTGCAGGTTCAGCCTGACTGTCTTGCCATTCTTCCACAATAAAATACTGGATTTCACACAAAAAAATTCAAGAGAGAAGTTCAGAAGCTGACTACTGTGAAGATGCCGATTTGATTGTCATAAAGCCCACTGAGGTGTTGAATACACATGATGGTCAGGTAACAAAGTCTTGATGAGTTTATCTTTGTTATTTCTGGGGGATTAGCAGTCTGATTAAAGATGTAACATTACATACTAGATTTGAAACACAGCTATTTCAGTTTGCTACAATTACACGACAATCACAGAGACAAAATATGAACACTGTAGAAATACCAAGAAATACTCAGAAAGACATCTGATAAGTATTTATTGGCATGTATGCAGAAAAGATTAGTTCTAAAAATGAGTATTAAAGATTTTGTTAATGGTGCAACTGTTTCTGGTTCCAAAACTTGTCACAAGCATCATCCATTTGATAAGTCATTAGCCCGGAAATGTTACCAAGGTCATAAATTCCAGGTAAACGTAAATGAAGCTACAGACAGGATTTTTCTTTCCTTTTAGTAGCTACACCATGAAAGAAAGGAACTGAGCAAATAAATATTTGATAACAAATCAGGTAATTTTTCTTTTTTAAGCAGACCACAGAAGCACCTTGCTTCTCAGTTAAGCTGTCCTAGCTGCTCTCTAGTGAGCACTAATTCCACCAAGTTGGATCACACCACTGGTAATTAGATCCATCAGCAACTTACAAACATCCCATTAAATGCCTTCAAATGACCAGAAGGAACGAAAAATGTATGTTTCAGTTTGCATTTGAAAAATTCGCTATACTGGTTTTGGCGAGGGTAGTGTTAATTTTCTTCATAGTAGCTTGTACGGTGACATGGTTTAGATTTGTGATGAAAACAGTGTTAATAACAGAAGGATGTTTTCAGATGGAACAGGCTGCCCAGAGAGGTTGTGGAGTCTCCTTTTCTGGAGACTTTCAATACTCACCTGGACATGTTCCTATGCAACCAGCACTGGGTGAAGCTGCTTTGGCAGGGATGTTGGACTAGATCTCCAGAGGTCCCTTCCAATCCCTACCATTCTGTGATTCTGTGATTATTGCTGAACAGTGCTCACGTGGTGTCAAGGCCTTCTTTGCTTCTCACTCTGCCACCTCAGTGAATAGATCAAAGGGTGTACAATAGATTTGGAGGAAACACAGCCAGGACAGTTGACGCCAACTGGCCAAAGGCATAATCCATACCATATGATGTCATGCTCAGAAATAAAAGACAGCGGGAGGGGAGGAGGAAGGGGAGCACTTTCAGAGTTGTGGCATTTGTCTTCGCAAGTAACTGTTACATGTGACGGAGCCCTGCTTTCCTGGAGATGGTTGAACACCCACCTGCTGATAGGAAGAAGCATATGAATTCCTTGTTTTGTTCTGCTTGGCGCATGAGGCTTTTGCTTTACCTGCTGAACTGTCTTTACCACAACCCATGAGTTTTCACACTTTTACCCTTTCAATTCCCTTCCCCATTGCACTGGTGTGGGGCAATGAGCCAGCAGATGTGTGGGGCTTACCTGCCTACTGGTGTTAAACCACAACAGTGGATTCAATCTGTACCTAACTTACATTTAAGAATGACATGCTGTCCAGTACTTATATACGACATAAAACAGGTTACCACAATAACAGCAACTGCTTCACCGCTTGTGGAGAAGAGGTGGAGGGGAGACCTTATTGCTTTCTACAATTACCTGAAAGGAGGTTGTAGTGAGGAGGGTGTTGGTCTTTTCTCCCAAGCAACTAGTGATAGAACAAGAGGAAATGGGCTTAAGTTGTACCAGGACAGGTTTAGACTGGATACTAGGAAAAATTTCTACACTGAAAGAGTGATGAGGCATCAGAACAGACTGCCCAGAGAGGTAGTGGAGTCGCTATCCCTAGAAGCGTTAAAAAAATTTGTAGATGTGGCACTTCAGGACATGGTTTAGTGATCATGACAATGCTGGGTAGACGGTTGGACTTCATGATCTTGGAGGTCTTTTCCAACCTTCATGATTCTGTGATTCAAATATTAGCGTTTCTACAGAATGTGCAGCCATACTTACTGGTGATTCAATATCTTCCAGAAGCAATACTGAGCACCGTTCACACTTCAGTAGAGTCTGGGCCCGATGCATAATTTTCTTGACAATTTTCTCTAAGTCAGTCTGTTCTTCAAAGAGGTCATTCACTACTTCCAGTAAAGCCTGCATACAAGGACAGAAAAGTCTTGTAATGGCTGTAGAATTAACAAACACATTGAGCATTGCAAAGGAAGTGTAGTCTCTGGGATTGGTTTTAATATGAGTGATCCATTGAAATCTTCATTCAAGTAAAGTTCTTAGTGATTATGGCAACGAATTGGGATAGAAGTATCTGAAGAAAGAAATTTTAAGTATTTCTTAGCTCACAACTGGCACAACCCAACTCCTGGCAAACAATGGGAATCTTTCAAACTATTTCACTGTGGTCCAAAAATGAAACAATGGCTGTAATGCAACTCTCCCAGTATGCAGTATGGATTGAGTTACTTGATTTGCTATTATGAATTTCCTGGTGCATTCAAACTCCATCTTATTCATTTATTACCCATTCTGTACATTCAAAGCTGGAAAGAAAAAACACATCAATACTTCCATATTCCAATAGCGCTCTGATCCATTCTTTACCACTAACAACATGTCTGTAAAATACAATGTTTTAAAATGAAGGGCTTCCCCTCTCATTTTATCAACTTTAAAAATAATAGGCCATGTTCTTTCTTACCATGGGTCGAGAGAAGTGTGCTTGTTCCTTTATTCTGATTTAGGGCGGTATTGACACTAAAGAACATCCATGTAGGTGAGCATATAGTCATTAGTGGTCTTAGCTTTCCTAATACAATGCTGATAGGCAAAAAGTTGGTCATGGTAACTGGAAGTTGCCACCATTGGTGTCCACTTGATAGAGAAGGCAAAGTATGGGCTTGTGCATCACATGTTACTTGCCAACTAATTTCAACTACGGAGTAGGCAAAGCTAACGATCACCAAGAGGTCAGAAAGGCAATTAAGTACAGGCCACTATGCAGCTGTCAAATGGCAATTATATTTGCTATGCATTGCATGGATGAAGCAGCAACAAGAAACAAAGAATCTTCATCTCTAACAATTTCTTTATGAGTCCAACAACCAGAATTTACCATTTTCTAATGAAGAATGAGAATGTCCCTAATACTTTCTGCTGAATGTCTCCCTCAGAAGATTAAACACCAACGCCTCCAAAGTCTGTCATTGTTCCCTGCAGGCTGGGAATCTGCAGCAAATTTATATCTCTATGTAGTCAAACAATTATTTCATTTGAATACCAAAAATAAAATAAATCTCAAAACCAAAAAACAACAATAAAAAACCTCCAAATCTTTGGCAGGAAATCTTTTTTCCCCCAAGCCTCCTACACATCTCCACACCATAGTAACAGTAGTCTGTAGTTAAACCTGGTCAGAAGATAAACTCAGATGCTCCATGACCCTTAAATATATATGCCATTAGAAAAGACTATTGTTAGTTTTCATAGTAGTGGAAAATATTAGTTTCCATGCATAGAAAGCTCAAAAATCCTGAATATGCAAATGTCGGCACTCAATACACAGACCCACCCCACTGTAGTTTCTCCTGCTTTGTGAAGTTAAGAGCGGGTTCAACACTACCAGTGGTATTTCTACTGAAGTTTTGGAGCTGTGATCCATGATAACAGAAGTATAATTTCTCGTCATTTCAGGAAAGATGATTTAAAAAAACAAAAAGTCAACAATTATTAAAAACCTTCAAAATTACCTTTTGATTTCTTAAAAAAAGAGAGACCTCTCTGGGAAGTAAATGACATGTGAGTTCAGCATTATTTTCACTGCTTTTGACTCTCTTGCCCCAGCTCAGCAATTGTGAGTAATGCGAGCAATGTATCTATGCAGATACATGCTGTCAAAACCCTTCACATGCAGGTTTTTATCTTGCTTATTTTTATAAAGATATATCCACATTATTTGCGTATGAATTGACTACTACAAATTCAGGATGGCAAAGGTTTGATAGTACTGGAATTTTACGAGAGTTTGAATCTCTGTCAAAGTAACACACTCCATCGTCTGTGTCACAAACACAATTGTTTCAAGCACTATGAAACATGGAACTGACATCAGGAAACAACAGCCACCCCCACGAGCTTCTTTCCCTCCCACGCTCTCTGCTTGCTGCCTCAGTCAACACAGCGATCTGTTGAAAATGATTTTTTTGAACTAAAACACAGTTAAAACAGTTTGCTTAGCAAACACGTATGGGCAGCTGGAATCTGAAGGAAGAGAAGACAAAGGTTTGATATTTGTCCAATAATACGTTTGGTTTTTTTTTCACTTACCCTGCTTCTGTCATATTCCTTCCTTGAAGCTGCAAATAGTTGGGCATTGGATATGGCAATCCCACAGAATGGGAGATACATCTGCATCACCTAGTATCAAAAGAAACCCAGTCATTAAAAAACCCTGCAATTAGACACTCATGCTATTAGCAGAGACCTAAACGTCAGTGACATGTCACAGGAGGCTCTCACTCACTCTTGAGCAGAACACTGAACACAAAACAGAATCATCATGGGCCAGGCACATAAAACAGGTGGAACACAGATGAATGAGTAGGAAAGAACAAATACATTTGAGTTCAAAGATTTCTGCAGTGAGGGTTCTCTGTAATTCGTCTGGAAAACCATAGATTCTCAAGTCTATAAAATGTCTTCTGAAGACTAAATTAAATTGCTATAGACACTGCAGCTTCCCTGGAAAATGTATTTATTATTTTTCTGGACTGTCTCTTTCGTTCCAAGCTCAAGAAGCAAGCTTGAGTCACATTCTTCCTTGCTGATTTCTAGAGGTTGTAGATTTTGGAGAATACCAGCACAGTGGAACACTGCACATAGACTCAAAACTATTAGTGAGAAAGTTGACTGTCTCCTCAATAAAGGAAAAAAAAAATAAAATAAAAGGTTAAAGAACATACCTGAGAAACTGAGCCTTAATGCATCACCATATATTAAGAAAGATTGGACAAGAGGGACCGGGAAAATTTTCTGAGGTGCACAATATGACTTTAGGCTGACGATGACTTCAGGCATACTTTAGACTGGCCGTGTGAAATGAATAAACTAGGCAAGTCAAATACTTGGATACCTGTAAGACTGGCAGTTTCACAAGAATGACAATAGATCAAAGTCCAATAACATTAGCATTTTTCAGCCACAAACTGATAGCAAGTCTGTAACATACTGCCACTGCTGGGTGGTTCCCAAGCTTCGGATTGAGACGTTAAGCAAATTTTATAGGTGCTGAATAGCCTTAACATTTGCAAAGGCAGTGAGAATTGGGACACCCTGCTATTCACAGAGCCAAAAGAATGCTGCAGCAGCTAACCTTTCTTCTCCCTGGTCCACTGACTTGGAAATCCACTATAAGAAACCCTTTCTGTGACAAGTTTTGGCATTGAGAAAGTGGCATTTGTCTTTGAAATGCCATTTAATTAGAAAATTACTGCTAGTCCAGGGAAATTGTCTATTCAGACTATTCCTGGAAATAAAAAAAACAGGAACTGTAAGCATCTAGAAGAACTGAAACAGCAGCGACTGCTGTTCTACTTTATCTTCCTTAAACGCTCCACTGGTTACATGTCAACTTAGTCTGCATTTGAGTAATGTTGAGTTTTCAAGAAAGATCTTTCTAAGATTTTTTTGATCAAAATTGCAGAATGGAGTAGAAAGCAGTTACCACATTCTGATTTGAAATTACAAATTTAAATCTGCAGTACTCAAGACTGCTTTACAAGCACCTCCATCATGTTGATGCTATGGCTGTTACGTATGGAGTAATGTAATAGTCAACTCCTATCTGTCTAAGCCAAATACTGTAAGGAGCTGGTATTGTTATGCTAGATTCACTGCAGGGATTTTCCCTTCAAAGAGAATGCAGAGTTGAGGAAATGGCACATACCACCATAAACTGGACATATTCTTTCTTCCTCCTTTTAAGTCACAGGTATATAACTATTAATGCTCTGGTGCTCCAAGGTAAAAATATATTGCATAACTGAACAATAATGCACTGCAGTTGTAATTCTATTTCCATTCCTGCTGATTACTACTATTCTTCCTTAAATAGAAATTATAAGCATAAAGTACAGTCCAGACTTTACTACCTTAATTCTGCAGCATGGATATGCATCAATAATATAATACTGACTCCTGGTAACATCAAACGACCAAATTGTGTTGTGAGGACACAGTATTGAAAGAGTGGTCATAGACACACTGTTAACCAGCACATGACAGGAAATGACACAGATAAATGACATGGTTCTTTTAATTTGCCTTGGTGAGACAAGATCATGTTAGGAAGAAAGTGCTTGCTTTTGCCCTGCCTGATGTTCTTCCTGCAGCACTGTGCAGGCCAGAAGAGCTTGCCTCCAGCAGCCAATGTCTGTACAGTTTTACCAAACAGTTTTGTTACACAGTGAAGCCAACCTAATGCTGGAACTTGTAAAGGAACCACTGACACCTGAGCAAAAGGTTGAGTATGCAACTTGTTCCCATTACATCAATGCACAAAATACTGGTGTGAAACTCAGGGAAAAACACCCAACACCTCCTTCTGAAGGACCTTTCCCCTTGTTACACTGAAGGCCACTTAAAAAAAAAAGACATTTTGAAGTAAAATGAAAGATCTCCAAAAGAAAATCTCCTTCCACATCTATTTTGAACTAACAACAGGAAAAGAGCCTGCAGATTAATTAAACAAAGTACTTCCCTAAAAACATCCAAAATACAGCTTTAACAGATACACCTCATTCGTTTCTTTTGGCAAATAAGATTAGTTATAATGAATCATCACAGTACTTTGTGGCATATTAAGAAGCAAATTAGTAAACATGTAAAAGTATATTGTATATTTTATTAAAATGATGTTCAGTATGAATAATAAGCTAATCTAATTAACCTGCTGAGATGTAGGAAGAGACAACTATTATTTATTTTTTTGGTGCCAACTATAAGGGATTCAGATACAATAACTGCAGGTTAACAAGATTGTATTGTGAATTACTTTGGCATTCAGGGTCCAGGTAAACTGACCCACTTTCTCATACCTAACCCTCCAACAACTATGGCATCCTCGGGCAGCGACAACTCCCAACTCATATTCATAGCACATAGAAGCTAAAAAGCTGTGCTCGCTTACAAACTGTTCAATATTTTATCAGGGCAGGAAATCTATGAATCTATGAATCCTCTTCATTTTGGAATTCTATTAGCTTGTTACACGGTTATCTTATGTTAGGAGTACTAAAACACAACTTCCAAAGGAATAAACAGTATAAAATACAGAAACTTTAATATTCAGTTATGTACCACATAGATTTTCAGCTAGGTCCTGAAGATGATATATCTTTTTCTGCAAAACTACACCTGTAAGATCAAATGCACACAAGTCTATGGGACTGGATGGGTTACACCCAAGGGTACTGAAAGAGTTGGCAGACATGCTCGCCAAGCTTCTTTCCATACTCAGCACTGGTGAGGCCACACCTTGAGTATGCGTCCAGTTTTGGGCATCTCAGTACAAGAGAGGTATCAAGGTGCTGGAGCAAGTGCAGAGGAGGGCAACAAAACTGGTGAAGGGCCTGGAGAATAAATCTTATGAAGAGCGACTGAAGGAGCTGGGGCTGTTTAGTTTGAGGAAGAGAAGATTAAGGGGAGACTTCATCCCTCTCTACAACTACCTGAAAGGACATTGTGGAGAGTCTGGTGCTGGTCTCTTCCCACAGGTAATTAGCAATAGAACAAGGGGGAATGGCTTCAAACTGCAACAGGGTAGGTTTAGACTGGACATCAGGAAAAAATTTTTCACAGAAAGAGTAGTCAGACACTGGAATAGGTTGCCCAGGGATGTGGTTGAGTCACCATCCCTGGATGTGTTTAAGGGTCGTTTGGATGAGGTGTTGGGGGATATGGTGTAGTGGAGAACTTTGGAGAGTAGGGCTGATGGTTGGACTCGATGATCCCAAGGGTCTTTTCCAACCTGAATGAATGATTCTATAATTCTATGAAATGACTCTCCAGATCATAGTTACTTTCATCCTCACAGAAGGATATGTTCCCATTGTTTTATTATCTCCACACATCTCCAAACTTGCACGCCCAAAGTTAGGCCTTTTAATTCACAATAAGAACTGAAGCAGTAGCTTGATATTTAGAAGTACAAAGGATTCCCAAATTCTTCAATATTAACTACTAGGACAAGAAAGCTGCAAACTGTTCTTGTTTCACTGGTTATTTTTATGACATCAGTTCTGAAATCCAGATGAAGCATACTAGTTATCTCTCAGAATTTCAGAGGATAGTCTTACATCTATTTTCTCTTCATAATGACAATTTTATAGGCCAAAAGTTTCATACCTGGTTGCACAGTTGTCTGGGTACTTCGGCATTAGGACACCTACACTATAGCATCACAATATTTTGAGATGTGACACTCATTTTCTTTTCATCATGCTGAGATGCAGTCATAATACATAAGTTTAGTAGATGCTTGTCAGTCAGTGTTCCTTTCAATTGCTAAAAATAAGTTAAGGGTTTGTCTCATGATCTGGGCTTGGGTTTCACAATAATTTCATACATTATATAATTTTTTTACCATCTGAAATAGCCAGGAGGAGACCTCTGGCCAAGCTCTCCCTGACAACACCTGTCCTCAAGCGATACCATCTTTCTCTTCAACTCATGATGGTCCTTCCAGAAACCTCTCCTTTGCTACCGAAGAGAAGCCTCTGTTGGCTCCTACTTTAAATATTCAAAAGAAGGCTATTTTCTAGAACTGGATGTCTCATGGGAAATAAGCTCTCAAATTTTCTCTTCACAAGGTATAAAAGCCTTTAGTTTCCTAGCCTCAGTGTTATTTTTCACTCACAAATAGCACAAACTCCACATCAACTGCAAATCACAAAAATCTTACTTTTTGTACCCTATTTAGAAATACAAGTGCTCCTATCTGCAGATGACGATATGTCTTTTGCATTTTTTATTTTTTTTTTAAAGACAGGTAACGATACAAGCAATGAAGCTGCATGCATGCAGACCTGCAATGCAGAAAATTATTAGCTAATCGTGAAAACCAGTCAGTGCTGCAATGGCAGTAGACTGCAGAGGTAAAACGCCAGCTTCACACTTGCTGGCTGGAAAGCGGCCCCAAGTTCAGCTTCAGCAAAATGCAATGACATTTACCCTGCCTCCCCCGCATGCGGCTTTGCCTGCACTAAGCATCCTCGGAGAGCACTTGCTGTCATAACTGTCTGATGGATATAGTCTAACTCATGGCTTCTGACATACTCCAAGCATCCCTTGCCTGTGGTCACAAAATAAAACAATTTTGATGTCCGATGGGAGAAAAAAGCCTCTCAGTAAGCTTTGCATACCTAATCTGGCACAAACTCCAGGTTAAGCTTTCAACAAATGCTTGTCTGGTTCAACAGTTTTCTTCAGCGGCCACTGGAGCCACTTCTCTTTTTACAGAGCCTGTGGGGGAAGGGAGCTATTGTAGGCTTCCTAGAAGGAGAAATAAAGTCCTTTTAAAAAAATGTTTCTGCTATAGTTTAAAGTAATAAATGTTTTGTGGACATCCTTAAAACCAAGTCAAGGAAGAGAGCTGCCCTTTGAAACACTTCTTGAGGTGCTGAAACTTTAAAAATAGGTTCAGAGAATGAAATATTTTACTAAATTCTGAAAATGATAAACCAAAATCAATTGCAAAATGGTTAAAGCACAAGCATTCATCCAAACTCCATTACCTTCTGCCAGCTGTGCAGTGCCTGGCTATCCACACCTCTGATAAAATCTGATCGTCATCTAGGTTTGCAATTCTCGGAAGTATTTTTCAAAATTATTTCTCCACCTCGAGCATGGACAGAACAATTGCTTGGTAGAGACACCCCTTAAATTATGGGCATAAAAATAGGGCACATAGCTCCCACTCATAACAGTGAATCTGCAGAGGATCCTGGGCCAATTTTCACTTGCTTATTTTAGTTAACATTTGTATGTGGCTATTATTTATGCAGTACCATAAAAATGCCCTAATGCTTGAAAAGATATAGCAGCATCTCTGTCCTATAAAGCTCACTGTTTAACTATGGATGCTTGTGGTGGCTGTAAACAGCCTGGAAAGAACCATGGGAGCACTTCTTCAGCATTGACTCTGTCCTTGCCTGCCTCGTATAATTACTGCATACATTCAAACTAGATAACTGTGTCACCAGACAGATTACAATGCACATCTCCTGTAGGAGTAGACTTACTACAGTTTTAAAAGCTGAGTCCTACGTAGGTCACTGTCCTCACAAGCCATGGCACTGAGAGACTATCACATGCAGGACCAAGGGGCAAGAAAGGGCAGAAGTGCAGCTTAAACAGGATCCAATCTTGTGATCTTGCACGTGCAAAAATGCAGCTACTTTCACTGAAAATNCTCTGACCTTTTTTCTGGGCCCCTATCACTGCTCTCCAGTTGCTACAGCTCAAAACCCATCTCTTCTCTCTTCTGCCACACATCTAAGATCTTTAAACTGGGAAAACAAATTAACACATTGAATCGGATTTATAATAATATGCTTGTAAAAGTGTTTTTACAGTCAGAACTATACACATAACTAATCCCATTTCATTTTTTCTGGCAGATATTTGGAGGTTTCTTGCCTCAGTCACTTTACAGATAAACATTATTCACATCTGCCACCACTAGCAGGAGATGAAGTTCAAAAAAAAAAAAATCTAAACAAGCCACACTGAATTATTCTATCACACACACAGAAACATTAGCAGGGGCTATTCAACCTATTTTTAGCAATATTCTATAAGATGTATTTAAGTATTTTAAGACTGCATTGAATTTAGCTCTCAGTATAAAGTGGGAAGGACAAGAAATTGTACTGTACATTTCCACAGAGCACCTCATTTTAAATGCTGTTGCTCCAAATAAATTTGAAATACGAAAACACTTGTGCTAAAGACTAGGAAGCCAAAATTAATTTAAATATATGCAAAATGTCTACTATTCTAGGATCCAATCTTGTGATCTTACACATGCAAAAATGCAGCTACTTTCACTGAAAATTTATTCTTACTTTACATGCACCTGAATCAGTGATGCTCAGCAAACACTTCAAACTGCCACTTAGTTATTCAACATGTAACACCAAGCCAGGATTTCCAACAGGAAAAGCAGCAACAAGAGGAGGAGAAAAGTTACATAAGGAACAATAGTGGGGACAGTGTATCCTCAGCAAGTTTGCTGATCATACAAAACTACAAGTGGCTGACACTCCAGAGGGCTGTGCAGCCATCCAGCATGACCTGGACAGGCTGGAGAGCTGGGCAGAAAAGAACCTAATGAGGTTCAACAAGGGCAAGGGTAGGGTCCTACACCTGAGGAGGAAGAATGCCAGGCACCAGTATAGGTTAGGGGTGGGCCTGCTGGAAAGCAGTTCTGAGGAGAAGGATCTGGGAGTTGCGGTAGATAGTAAATTATCCATGATCCAGCAATGTGCCCCTGCTGCCAAGGCAGCCAATGGAATCCTGGGTTGCATAAGGAACAGTGTGGCCAGTAGGTTGAGGGAGGTCATTCTCCCCCTCTACTCTGCCCTGGTGAGGCCACACCTGAAATACTGTGTCCAATTCTGGGCTCTCCAGTTCAAGAGAGACAGGGAACTACTGGACAGAGTCCAGCGGAGGGCAACAAAGATGACGGAGGGATTGGAGCATCTCTCCTACGAAGAAAGGCTGAGTGAGCTTGGATTCTTTAGCCTACAGAAGAGAAGACTGAGGAGAGACCTTATTAACGCTTACAAGTATCTTAAGGGTGAGCGCAAGGAGGATGGGGCAAGACTCTTCAGTAGTTCCTAGTGAGAGGACAAGGGGCAAAGAGCACAAGCTGGAATAGAGGAAGTTCCATTTAAATATGAGAAAAAACTTCTTCACCATGACGGTAACAAAGCCCTGGAACAGGCTGCCCAGGGAGGTTGTGGATTCCCCTTCTCTGGAGGTATTCAAAACCTGCCTGGATGCAGTCCTGTGTCACGTGTTCTAGGCCATCCTGCTTTAGCGGGGGAGTTGGACTAGATGATCTCTGCAGGTCCTTTCCAGCTCTTGACATTTCTGTGATTCTGTGAAAATGAGAAGTTTATGAACTGAGTAAGAGTAGGGGTAACAGCCAAAGACAAAAAAGCAGTCACACAAGGAGTTTCACCATGCTGGTGTAAGCACCTGGAAGCCCAATGTCCTGGGGGTTCAGCAAACACATATCAAGCTTGAAAGCAAGGAAAAGTCATCTTGCAGGCAGCCTGAGTGAGGGCTGTAAAGTTAAATTAATATGATTAAACTAGTAAACCAATGTGCTTCTCTATTATAAGCAAGTTGAAATCCATAGAGACTTCTCATTGCAAAGGCTACTGAGGACTCTCAAATCTGGATGGTGGAGGTATGCACCGTGTCAGTGTGACCACCTGCAATCAGAAGGCCATTAAATCAACCTGACAATTATAGATGACGTTCTTTATCAAGTTGAGTGTTTCCACCCATTGATTTTGAAAGTTGTCAAGGCACCATCCTTTGTAGCAAAGTCTTACAGAGGAGCACTGGGCAGCTTTTATTAGTTCATCTGAAATAACATAAATGAGCAGTATCATGAAAAGTCACGAATGTCTTCAAAACCACAATTCCTGCCCAGCAATTAACTTTCCTTCAAAGGGCTGAATGCTTGTCACCTTTGACACAACCAAGTCATAGGATCACCTTTATAAAACTCAAGTTGAGAGGGTTCACAAAGAACATTTTACCTGTGTAATGTTTTCCAGAGAGATCAAGAGGGTCAGTTACCGCCTGACTGCTCCCTCCTGTTTGAAGATGAGCCCCTGGAAGCCAGTCCTCAGGCACAGGAGCCCAGAGCTGTTGTGTAAGACAGGCAGCTCTGCAGTGTCTTAAATCTCAGCACTTTGGAAGACCATGAGCAAAGTTTTACAGCAGCAATATCATGTTGTAATTTTTTTAATAGACTGCAAAACTGAGCCAAAGAAAGATTAACTGATTTATCTGAGGGAAGGAAGAAAGTCACAAAGATAGATTTTCTCAGACTTTTGGAAAAGGTCCTGGTTCCCACTATGCCCCAATCAGTGGGCACACCCTGCCCAAAGACACTGTTACAAAAGCTTTATAAATGACACTGCATAAGATGGGAAGATCTTGGTATTAGCACTGCAGAGTGAGAGCAGCGAAGACTGATACTATCAATGCTAAAAAAGATAATTGCAGATTAGAACTTCAAATTGGCATAGCAGAACTAATAAATTGATTCAAAGTTGGTTTTTCCTACAACATAATTGCAGACTTCAGTTTTACCATTTCAGATTGCACCACATGCCTGATCTCTGGCAGATGCTACCCATAATAATTGACCACGCTAACTGAATGGTAATGGAACCAATAATAAATTCCATATGCATCCATATGTTGAGAATGTCATCTTCAAGTTACAATTCTACTTACAACTTAGTTACCAATGACCAATTCTTGTCAATAAAGAGAACTAGATTTATTCACACACTACTTGCTGCAGTCTTAAAATTACACAAACGGAAAACTATTTCTACTAATTCTTGTCTTAGCCATAACTGGATGAGAGGTCTTCTTTCACTCTTTGTATTAATTAAATTTTGTCTTTAAAGCCACAGCACGGGCACAGAATCAGAATCACGAACTGGGTGAGGTTGTCAGGGACCTTTGGAGGTCCTCTGGTCCAACCCTCTGCTGAAGCAGGACCACCTAGAGCCAGTTGCCCAGAACCATGTCTAGACAGCTTTTGAGTATCTCCAAGGATGGAGACATCACAACCTCTCTGGGCAACCTGTGTCAATGCTCAGTCACTCTCAATGTAAAAAGGCATTTCCTGATGTTAAAAGAGTTTCCTGTGTTTAAGTTTATGTACATTGCCTCCTGACCTGTCAGTGGGCACCACTGAAAAGAGGCTGGCTACATCTTGCAACCTCCCATCACCTATCTATACATACTGATAAGATTCCCTCATGATCATTCTCTTCTCTTCTAAACAGTCCCAGCTCCTTCAGCCTCTCCTCATAGGAGAGAGGCTCCAGGCCCTTAATAATCTTTATGTGTCTTTGCTGGACTCTGCCCAGCATATCCTTGTCTCTCTTGTACTGGGAAGTCCAGAACTGGACTTGCTGCTATGAGAGTCATGAGTGAAACTTAATCCTGCTGTTGCATAAATACTGTGTGCCGTTTAACCAAAAAGGAACTCAGCTCATCTATATATAACAGTCTGTATTGAGAACACAGTGATATTACTAAATTTCTATTCAGGTTCTTCTCTCATATACTTCAAAAGGTGTTTTGTGATTTCTGAAGAAAAAATTACTTGAACAGCAACTTTTTTTTTCATATTGAACGTTGTTTAACAGAGACAATATGTTGCTGGAAGGGCTTACTGCTGAGGTCGGATCCTTTGCCATGCTGAGCAACTCTTTCAGCAAGGTGGGTGTTTTACCTAAAGCCAATGTCAGTGAAAGTCCTTCCTTTTAACTGAAACCTCAACAGGAATACAAAAGCCTCAATCTAACACAGAAATCAACTAGATTTCCTATGTTAAATTGTGGCTGATATGAATAAGTTTAGCTCTCCTGCTTGCTCACTATTTGCAGTACTAGTCCAAAAGGGATTAAAAGGGTTGCTTCTGTTCATCTAAAAAAAATAAAAGTGAAACAAGTTTCCTTATGAAAGTGAGCTCCCGAATTTCGGTAACAGCCTAAAAGAAAGCCAGGGACCCAGGACATCAGCTGTATTCCCTTACAGTACTGCTTGTCAAGCAAAGCACTGCTAGTGTTTCTTAGGCTACAGAAACTTAGAAAATAGAAATAGAAAAAAAATCTTCAGTGGAGTGGAAATATCCCACAACGGACAACATATGGCATAACTGACCCTTTCACCACATTATTTTATGTCTCTCTTCCAACCAGGATGCACCTATACCTTAACCCTTTCTTCCATAATACATGGAAGCACCACATCATATTATTGACATAGATCCGTAGGTTACTTTTTTGAGTTTCTCCTCGACATCGGGAAATTTGCCAGTGGCGTTCTACATTTGCCTATTATGAGTTTATGTATATTTAGTGACTAATACCATTGTTACTGAATGTCATGGCACTTTATACTGGTGACACTTGTCTACTCTTCATACACTTTTCCTGAGAAAGCTGTTCTCATTCTCCTTTCCAGTTTTTAAAATGAAAAATAATTCTAAGGAATACAATGTATTCTCAGTGAATCATTTTTACCCATATATTTTTTCTTAGAAACTCAATGTTTCCACCAAAGTGCAGAATCTTATTCTAGCAGAACTGATCATACAACTGGACACAATTGATTATACTGTTATTTCAATGTGATCATACCAAGTAGGTAATCTGAAGTTGTTTCTACTATAGCATTTTCCGACCTGATTAAATGCCCTTCTAACACAACATGTATTGGAATTTCTACCTGTCACATTGGGTGTGTTAATGCTTCACATGAGAAAACAGAGGAATAAACTCTACAAATCTTCACCTTTATGAACACAGCTCACAAACCCTCATGTTGAGCTCATATTAAAAAAAAAAGAAAAAAAAAAGGCATTGTATAATAACAATAATACCATCTAAGAACAGTTTCTATGCAATGTGACAGAGGTTAGTATCTACTAAATTAGGGACAGATGAAAACTAATGTAATACCAAGGCAATAAAATAATTTCTTAAACCACAAGAAAGAACAAAAATGGTAATTCTTATTAGTTTCAAATAAGAGTAGCTTCTGAAAGATCAAAGTATAGAAAAATTTCTTAACTATTTTCTTAATAAATAATAAAATAATCAATAAAACTTTACAGAAAAGTGTGTTGACCTATTATATTATTTCTCCTTCATTACGAGCATAGTTTAAAGGAATAACAGCAGGAACGCAACTGAACAAAATATTGCTCTCATATGCATCACTATGAGCATGTAGCAATACCTCTGGCACGTTAATTTGGATTGATATGGTTGTAATTTACAGAATTTTGTCATCTTTAAAAATGTGGAAAGGTGGTTGATGCCTCGCGGACATTTTCATCAGCTCTGGCTGCATCAATTTCACAGAAGACAGACTGACATTAAAATTTTACCCTTTCCAGGCAGATGTCAGTCAGAAGCAGCTGAGCATAAACATTTACCAAATTTCTGTGGAACCACATCATTTGTAATACAGTCTGATTGGTTTAACATTCCCTGTTTTCACTACATCTCTGTTCAGATTCTACCAGGATGTCCAAATCTGACATTTTACTGTTTAACCCATACACAAGAACACGTCAATAGAGACAGGAAAGGAAGTGACCATCTCTGCATAGAACCTTGAATCCTACCCATAATATCAATCACAGAAAGTAAGAAAAACATATGGTATATTCTGCTAAGACTTAAGCCACAATTTTAGAAAAAGTGATCTAACCTTGTGCTTCAATTTTCTATCTTACTTCACTGCAAAAAATCAGAAAAGAACACATATGGGGAAAAAAGATTGTCCAGCAAACAGTAAAATGTGCAACTTAGGAAGATAAACAATGATTCAATCTGCAATATTGAAAGTATACCAGTTCTAGAATGCAAATGTGGTTTTAAATGAAGAATCCACTTACTTCTGTCTTTAATCTTTGCCTAAAAATATAACTTGAAGCCTTTTTGAATTCAATTGTTTTGCCCAGAATCTTCACTAGACATCAGTAAGAAAGAATCAGAGAATGGATGAGAGCCATGAGCTGCAGGAGTCAGGTATCCTCTTTTACCTTTGAAGGATAAATCTTGCCGGACCAGTTAGAAGTCAGGCACATTCCTGAAGTAAAAGATCCTTCTTTTTCTTTCTCTACAAATCTCTACAAAACAAGCACCTGATCGTAAGTGCTACTTTTGGTATTTGTTGATTTCTTCCTTACAGCCTCCAATCAGGGACACCAACATAATTAACTGTTTCCAGTTTCAGCTCATGAAATTTTAAAAATAAAATCACGTAGTATTTTGGATCATCATCAGTTCCTTAGAACTTACAAGCATGTTTTCTAAAACAATGATTTATAGAATGCAGTTTTGACAGATGTTTAGTTTTGCATCTATGTGGAGGATGTTAATCTATTCACTTGAAATCGTGTTCATTAACTCAGACAGTAAATTAGTGTATTCTAAAATGGCCTTTTGAGCATGACTGAGCAACAAAGCACCAGAAGAAGCACTGTATTCCACGTTACTGCACTTTTGAGTTTTAAGACTGGGTGGGCTACAGCAGCCTAACTTGAAAAAATTAGAATTTTTTTTCTATGCTGCAGACTTCAAGGGGCTCATGAAAAGTGTGTGGGCCGGTTTGGATGTGGGCCATGCTTTTTCCACACATCATTGTGTCTCCTGCACTAATGACTCACACCTGCACATGCTGCTATCTGATTTCTTGGCAAAGTTATTTATAAGCTGGAACTGCAGGGCCAAATCCTGACAGTGTAACTATACAGATCACAGTTTACCCAAAGCACTTGTCTGTGAAGACAGTTAGTTTGGGGACACCGAATACACTCTCCTTTCAAGTACCACAAAAACTGGACACAGCTTCTCCCCTGATAAAAGCCACACTACGATTTTATCTTGCAGGCCGCTACAGATCTGATGTAGCAAAGCATTGCTTTTCACCTGGCTGCGAGGCAAACACAATCACAGACCTCCAAGGTCCCCTGGGCACAGAAAAACATTCTAGCTTCTCTCACAGCAGGTACAGGAATTATTTGCATACACGCTGTTTATATCTGGAGACTTGTGTGTTGCAGGCCACTGCAGACAAAAAAAAAAGGTATTTATTTTATTCAAGCAAAAATGCTGTTGCTCGAAGCATATAACTACAGTCTTCCCTGAAGTGTCTCAACTCACTGTTCCAGAGTATTCAAACCTTCACATTACAGTCTCTGCTTTCAGACAGTGTTCCCCAGTGCTCAGAGTCTTTTGCTAGTTAAGACTGCAGAAGCATCAGCTTTTGGTAGCAATAACGTATCTTTTTTCTCCTTCTTCTGCAACTGGTTGTGAAGTGGTTTTACTACAGCTTTAGATGAGGCCATTTGTCCTCCTTGCTTTCTTTGGGGTAATTTGCTGAAGGGTACAGAAAAAAAAAAACAGTTTAGAACAACTGCCTAAATGACCTCTCTGTGAGAACAGCATTATGAACCATACAATGAGTTACATCCTCAGAGATACAAACCAGTGATCTGCTGCAGTGTAAATTTTCAAAGATGTTAATCTTACACCTAGTAAGCACTCAGCATCCTGCCCCTTAATGCTGAAAATCATACAGTGTTTTGAATCTTGGATTAAAGTGATTGCGTATCTAAATAAAGCTCCGTTTAAATGGAAAAACCCCAAGCCTTTTTATAGAAAATCAGGTATATAAGCAAGCCTGTAACAGTTATTTACACAGATAAGCACTTTGCTTCCAGCAACACAAGCGTTTTCTAAACATATACTTACGTATATTTCATTGTGCTTCTCAGAAGAAAAACAATAAGGTACTAATATTAATATAGCTGTTGAACTGCAGACTGGAGGGCATTTGATTTCAGGTAGCTGAGTTGTGTTCAGAAATCAATATGCTACTGTCTTCTTTAGTGCAAATTTGCTGATGTTAAGGGCTTACTTCTGCCTACATTATTAACAGTTCAATCTATGGCCAAAATGCTTTAAACATTTACACAGCACCCAGCAAAACAAGGCTTCATTTCCAGTTCCAACCTTTAAGTAGTATCAGAGTTCATTCAGCCTTAGCTTGATTTGAGGGTAAAATACTTCACAAACTGAGTAAGGATAAAAAAATAACAGGAAGACAGCCTGTCTTGTCATCATACAGGCTATTCTCCCTTCATAGATATTTTATTTTAAAAATGCAGGAAAAGAACAGTGTTCTTTGATTTGATTAGGATTTGAGTAGGCTTGCTCTTGTTTTGTCTCATCTCATAATTCTGGACTGAAAAAGTTGTCATTAAACAAGCAAAGAATTAACCAAGGCGAGGCTGAATGATCAGGGAAGTGCCCTGGGTCATACATCCTTGCTTCTTACAGCTGAGAAGAACTACAACAGAGATGCCAAAAGAAATTCAAATTCAGCTCACTGCACATCTGCCCACACTTGCTGTCCTGCTTTTATTGCTTTTCCCCACAGGTTTAAACATTTTCCAAATGCCCAGTGTTGGTTTTTTTCTTAACTTTATCTGCTTAAGAAGCTATCAGTCTCAGCTTAATTATCTTTTAATAGGCATTCAATCTTGTTGCAGTCCTTACACCCACTCATTTTCCCATCTTTTCTGCCTTCTTTTTAAAATATTGGTCTATTTTCTCATAATTCTTATTTTCAACTCCATCTCTGCTTACAGAACAACCAATTTTAATTTAGCTGTTTCTTCTCAAGAAAAAAAAGAAGAAAAGTTTCTCTTATTTTAATTAATTCATTTGATGTTGTGAGCTTTTTAAATAGTAAGAAATTTGCTACCTCCATAATGAAAGTCTTCTCTTTATTCATGGAAAGAATGGGTGAGTTCTGCATGCTAGCCTGTCAATTGTACTGACATACTATATAGACAAGTAAACAGGATCTATTCTTGGCACTTTTTTCATGACAAAACTTTTACTAGTACCTATGTGACAGTGGATTTTATGATGTTTCTGAGAAATTGAACACAAAGCATAAATTGATTTCACTAAAAAAGACCAATAGATGGTGCCAGTACTATCAAATCCAAAGTACTAAAGAGCTCTACATCTTTATACAAATTGTGTGATACATTTAAATAAAGAGCTTGCTGCTCCTTTTTCCACGCAAAGAGATTCTTGGTCCTGAAAACAGTTAATTTTTAATTAGCAACTATGAATCTGATTTCAGATGCTGGAAAAACACCGAAACCCCTCCCCCATTTTTTCAATCTCCTATTTCTCACAGTTGCTGGCCAAACATGGAAATAATTAGCCATTTCTTAGCATTGGCATTGCCACTCCTTCATTCCCCTTCCTTCCCATCTATCCATCTTTAACCCTGTCAAAGTCAAAGACTATCATCCATACTGGTAGGAGAAAGAAGGCTACTGAGCATGGGGATATTTCTGACTTTATCTGCTCTCATCCAGGTGGCGAGCCTGGATGAGAGCCCTTTCGGATTTCTGAAAACAAAAGTCAGATGATGAATGGCTACCACAAATACTTTCACAATTTCTAGAAATTCTAGAAATTCGAGAAACTCTTCAAGCACATGAGTTGGGAGAGGACTTGTTCCATTGAAGAGAAGAATCTACTTCTGATCACAAGAAAATTAAACACAGATAGCAGGTACAGATTTAATATTTATATTTTTATAGAAGTACTGAATTTTACACACTGATGTTCCCTCGTTTTAGGCCCATTCACCCATTTGCGACTGCAAGTTTGTTTCATAAAAGGGAGAAATAGATTAAGGAAGGAAATATCACTTTGAAGCAATCTTATTTTTTCTAAGGAGTGTATTAAGTTTCATCACATTAAATCAAGCAGAAGATAAGCAGGAGAAGATTTTTTTTTTTTTAAAGTGATCATTCTCTCAGTTAGGCTTCAGACAAAAACCTTCTTTCCATATTACTCAGGGCTCTGCTACTTCTCACTCCTATGTGTCCACAAACCTTTCTGCTATTTCTGCTTACCCAGGCTAGTACCACTTAAGCACTTCATTTTTGGGCTGTGACAAGTGCCCATCAAGTTTGGGGACATCTGTTGACTTAAGCCTTGTGTTCCACAAAGAAGCCTAATTGCTTCACATGGCTGTCAACAAATGAAAAGCACAGTGATTAAAGCTACCAACTTGAAGAAGGTGTAGTCCAACACTTGACAATACCAATATGCACATTTATAATGCACTTACTATTTCATTAACCAATGAAAAGCACTCTCCTTGTTTTAGATAGGAAAAAAGAAGTTATGATTGTCTCCTGGTGTTTTACGGGTGTGAGTCATCATGCGTAAAAAGTCCCTTGATTTTAACTATACTACAGAACACCACATTCATCTACTTTCAGCTGTATCTGTAATCTCTTTGGAGCTCCTTGGATGTGAGCTGCTCCAATTCATACAGTTACTAATACAACTGGTGTTGAACCCAATTATTTCTGTTACCCTGTGTAATACAAAATAAAATTGGGGTCCTAATTCAATAGCATTAAAAGACATGCAGAAAATTAAAACCTCATGAGGAAAATTAATTGCATTTCTCACAAAGCACACTACAGTGTCTCTTTGCAAATTAAAAAAAATATATATAAATTGATTTTTAGCTAAAGGGGACAGATTCTGATCTTTACTTCTCAGTGCCAACTCAGGAGGCCTCTTATACCTCCTCTTCTCCCTAAGCCATAGGAGAAGATGCATATAGGTGGAAAGCAGGCTACGTAGGTGAGAATTGTTTGTATAAGCAGATAGACTAGCACAGAGCGCAAGGTGGCATTTGGAGCTGTTACAAACTGCAGAGATAAGCCCAGAAAAGCTGCAGTAAATTAGACTTGCTGAGATTGACTGCTCTACTGTCTACTAAACATTGCAGTGACCTTCAGAGTACCAAATAATCTTGAAAGTTTAAAGCAATCCCTTGTTCTTTTACCTCCAGGCTGAGCTCTCCTTATAATGCTTCTGCCAGGTCCAACAGATTTTCAGCTAAGGACAGCAGCTTTGAACCAAACTCTGTGCATGCTCTCAAGTCAGTAGAATTTACAAGTAAATAGGTCATTTATAATCAAGGCTTAAAACCTTGTGTCCTCCAAGCCTGTTGTGTTGTGTAACTCTCAGTTGCATGATACCTTGAACATGATTTTAATATTAGTTATTTGTTATGGCATCATTAACAATCCGATAGAAGTATAGCTATTCCCTTCACTAAAGGGAAAATAAATGATAACGAAAGATTATTTCAAGAAGCTTTCACTATTATGTATATAGATTTAACCCTATGTTCATATTGTCATCACCAGGGTAGTACCACTATGCCTGTGTAGCACTGAGTAATATTTTGTTACTATATTTCAAGAAGATTGCTAACAGGGCACAGTTTGTCAATAATTCCTTTTTTTCTTTCACAAAAGAATTCAGTTGTATTTGTTCAGAGTCAAGGAAAATTTTCTGATCAAAAGAATCCACATACCTCCACAGAAGGAAGGAAAAACTTTCTTGTTGTGAATCTATGTTAGTGCTATGAGATACATAGTGCCTATGATGACCAACTGTATAGTATGTCAAAAAGAGTACAACAAAGAAAGGTATTTGAAGTATGTCGATGGGAAAAAAAACCCAAAATAACAGAACCAGGAACAAAACAAAATTTATGAAACGTGCTCCAGAAAAAAACCAAAGTATTCCACAAAATCTTCAACACAGTTGCTTTTTTGTTTTAGTGGGGTTTTGCTTTGTTTGTTTGTTCTTTCAAGTATTAAACCATAATGCATAAGGAAACACATGGTATATTTTTGACAGAAAGGAATCTTGAACAGTGTATCAATCAGGACCTTTCTACTGCATTGTAACCACTAACACACAACTGTGTTACTGCAAATGTGGCAAATCATCCTGTCCTTGGAAAGATGAGATCCAATTTTTGGCCAAAGCATCTTGTGATTACCTGAGCCAGCCTGATCTGCAACCCTAGTCTAGTTCTTACAGGTCAAGATTTTGCCTCTTCTACAGTTTCCCGACTATGACTACTATTATGGGATCTTTCTTCCTCCCTTGATGTTCCTTCCTGTGGCCTACTTCCAGCTGAAAAATTTATAAAGCACAAAAATTAATTTCCCTCAAAGTATCCAAAAGGTCTACAGAAGCTTACTAAAAGGTCATCAGATATGTATTTATGACACCCCATCTGCCATATTTGTAATACTTTTTAGCACCTCTGGAGAAGCTGCCCTCTGCTTGTTGCCTGTACAGCACCTACTACACTGGGATTTTGGGCCCATGAGTGGGGCTTCTGCATAAAAAAAAAATAATTAAAAAAATGTAAGGACACATGAAATAAAGGCGTGCTTTCAAAAAAGAGAAGCACATGATGTACCTTTAAAAGCTAAGGATTCATCATCTCCATAACACTTGTACTGAAAATTTTCTCGTTAGATTTACAGGTATCACATTTGGTTTCCTAGAAAGAAATTGCAATATACAGCAGAATTTCGTTTAGAACTGTTCAAGCGAGGCGCATATTAATGGTGACACAAAACATACACTATCTTTACCTACAGGTTTGGCTTGGAACTTGCACATAGTGAGCATCCCAGAAGGTGCTGTGTTGCCCAAGAATTAAGCCTTGCCTCCCCATGTCAGACCCCAATCTGGGTGCTGCCACGCTTCAATCAACACCAAAGCTCAAATCCCAGATTCCACATTTTTAGTTGACTGGTGAATTTTATCTAGAGTATATTTTACGTAGAACACTTCCTGATATTCAAGAGCTGGTAAGAATCCCATACAGACATAGTGATTACATCCAAGCACAGAGTTAGCTTCAAGATCTCGTTGCAGCAGTCCTCTGCAGGAGGAGAGATGGTGGCTAGTAACAATAGTTCAGGAAACAACACAGGATAAACTGGGGACTCTACCCAATAAATTAATGACATCATTTTCATTTCTACCTGAAAAACAAGTGCATTATCAGTAGTAATTGCTAAACACTTTAAGTTGTTTAAAGAAAAAAGACTTAAGGGTCTTCAAAATGACATTAGCTTCCATACCAGAACTATTACCTTTTATTTTGCTCTGTTAAGCAGGCAGAATATCACAGAACACTTAGACAACCCACTCAGACTGATCTATCTGTGTTTTTAACTGTTCAATCTCTTTCCCTCTCACATATTCCCCCTCCTCAATTTAACCTAGGGAAGGAGGTGTTGTCATCTTTACAACGTGAAAAAACAATTTGGGGCTCTGGAAAAGGCATTAATCAAAGCTGGTAGCTACAAAGAAAAAGCAAAAACAAAAAGGCAGCTTCCTGAAACTTGTTAGGACAGTTACCTATATATGCAGATAACTATGGCTGAGGGATGAGAGGTTAAAAAACAGAACATGGTAGAAATTCATTAAAACTGAAGTTCAAAGAACCAACTACCCCGAAATATTTTTGCACTTAGCATCCTGGCAAACACTTTCTGAAAGTATTAGTACTGACCAAAACATGACAAGAAGAAAAATTAAGATACATTTATATCCTAGCCTAATTTCCAAGAAGACTGAACTTATCACAAATTTTGCCTCTTAAAAGGGGAACGTGAAAGGAAACATTGTCTTACTAAATTTCCTGAGGCTTTGCCTATCATTTCAAGACAATAGTTTAACAATTAAAGTTACCCTATATACAAAGCTTAATTTATATCCAGGTTGATTTGTTGTTTCTTTGGGTTTGCTTTGGTATTTCCCCCCCTTTCCCTTTTTTTTTATCCACGTTACATTCCTTCTCCTTACATATATAATTAAGGGTAGACAACTAGCCTCTCAGCTATGCTACTATTTAGACAGGCAAGCAGGAGACAACCTACCATCTTGTGTTGTCTATCTGCACCACAGATGTGGTGATGTTATGTTCTCCACCACTGCTATCATGACCAGAATTGCTTCTCTTTGTATCTGGTGGATCCTTTCCCTTTTTCAGCTTCTGCTTTTGTTTAACAGATGAGCAGCCCTTCTGCTGATCTGTCCTACGAAGTGCTCCATTTTATCTTGGCAAGGGATAATCATGACTTTCATACTTCTCTACATACTCTCAATCTTCCTCTTTATCTTTTAACTTTTTATTAGATATTGTGCCTACAGTTGTTTTGGTTTTTTTCAGTGCTGCATCTTTGTGCATTGCTACCTTTAGGTTCCTGCATGACAAGGATCAGTAAGGCAGAAAGTGAGGAGAAAACATCTTTGTATTGCAGAAAAATAAGTTAGAAAAAAACAGTATTACATGAATAAAAATTAAATTCAGAAAAAGGGTAGCAAAACAAAGGAAAATTAAAAACAGTAGTAAAAGAAAATGGTAAAAAGGCTTAATAAGAAAGGCTCAAAAAGAATGGACCTATTGCATTATACATCATATGGATAAAGTAAACTTAGTTGTTCCATCTGCAAATAATTTAGTGGGAACATAGGATATTTTACATCCTTTTGTTCAGATATTTTACATCCTTTTGTTCACTTCTAGTAACATCTGAAAGTGAAGACATACGATGCTATATGACAAACAGTGCCAGACTGTGATAACCTCCAGCTTCCATTGGTACGAAACGTAGCAATCCTTTGGACATGCAGAAGTTCTTATAACACAGAAAGGTTTTGTGGAATGACCTTCTCTACCATCAGCACGTTTCATGTCAGAGTGAGAAGTGATACATGCCGAGCTCTAGCAATAGCAAATCTGTTGAGACTCTTAACCCTTCACAGATTTACCCATCTGCTCAAAGTGTAGGGAGAAAACAGGCATTAGCAAAAGCAAAGCAACAGGGTAAAACAAAGGAAGACAATGAGGGAAGACAGGCTTCGTGTACTGCACTGGGCTACACTGTATGTTGCAAAAAGGGTGATACAACTGTTGAAGTGGGAGAAGAAAACTGAGATATGTACAATGAGTCATAAACTAGAAAGTGGAACAACAAAGTTCTGAGAATACAGTTTAAAAAAAAATAATTTTTTTAACCACATGGACAGTGTTGGGCTCCTCACAATACCGGTGACATGTATTCAGCTTTGTATCCCAGCTCATAGCCAAATGTTAAGGCTTCCTTTGCAGAACCAAAGTGTGCAATAGCTTGACAATGAAAATATTTTCAAAAACAGTTTAAGAAAAGTAGATTGAGAAAAGGAAAACAAAAAAAAGGCAAAATTCAAAGGAACTTCTGCCCAAGGATAAAAAAAAAGTGGGAGTAACTAAGATCTGAAACTACACAAGAAAGTCACAGGAGAAGAAATAGCAAAATATTGCTCATAAAGCAAACATGACCCCTGGAAAGCTCTAAATGCAACTGGGAACACAACTTCAATTCTGCTATAACTAAGTTTAAGTACTTCGGTCTACACTAAGTGAAGTGTCAGTCATTCACACATGATAGGGATATCGATACCAAAATCAACCTCGTATCCTAAGTCAGCTGCAGACAAACTATAAATAAATCAATCTTGATTTGTCTTCCCATGTAAAGCACATGGTTTTAGAGAATTAACTCTACTTCTTCAGTATGGCAGGCAGAAAGGAGAGGCCTCTGCCGGTGTCGACAAACCAGACATGCGAGTAAACAAAGTTCAGTTTTTCAAGATTTTGATGAAATACAAAGAAACTTCCAAGGCAGCACTGGTGCCGTAATGGCTGCATCCACTTGATGGCAGTGTGAACAGCCGACTGCTCTCACATCACGGGACGGGCACCACCGAACGCTTGCCATCCTCACCTAGAAACGTAAAGCGCTGGTTTGACCTGGAGAGCTGCAAACGCTTGTGGCATTCTTAGCCTCAAGTTGGGCTGCGTTGATGTGGAGTGAATGTCTATTAGAAAACGTGCGAGAAGCATGAAGGTGGCTAACGTGATTTATATCTAATTAACACTTATAAAATATGCTGCCACCTTTCAGGGCTAAGAAAAAAGTACTAAAAATACCAGGAACGCTAAGCTAAAGGAGAGTCACAGCTTATCTTTGGGAGGCACTACTCTAGTTATACGCGCTCGTTTCATTTTAACTTATTACCACAACGAAATAGGAGTGCGAGCCACTAGAGGGGGTGAGACCCTTTCCTGGTGGTACATGAGTGCTCGACTGAAAGGCAGGAGTGCAGGATACTTTCTCCAGCACTTGTTGCTGGTCCACAGTCTGGCTCTGCCCCAATTTTTCACTCCTCTAGCCCATTCCTCTCCCGCCTCCACTCCTCTCCCAGCTGCAAAAACCTGTCTTAAAGAGACAAGAGTTTCTGCATTCCTACATGTGCTTCTGAATGCTATTTTACAATCAACCTATTTTCAGGGGTTTTTTTGTGTGACAGTAACTGCAGATGAATGTGATGAGGTATCGGTATGCAGCTCTGCCTACTGCAACAGCACCAATCGCAAGACCACAAACCTGAGTATTAATTCAGTAGTCTCAATGCCAGACTAATGGGGATATGATAACCATACCATTAGGCATGGCAACAAATACTCCCAGCAGCAGCAGCAGCTGCCAGTCAGGCAGAGACCTCTGTCCTCCAGGAAAAGGAGAATTCAGGATTGACTCAAAAAATTAAAATACTGAGAGAAGAGTAAATGCAAAATAATTCCATTAAAAAAAAAAAAAAAAAAAAAAGAAAACCAGCACAGTTCTGCTGCTATAACTCTGCAATTGTAGAAAATGTACCCAGACACACGATGTCCTGGTTATTCTTCCTAATAGGCACTTTCATAGCTTTCATAATCATATTCACATAATATCACACTACCTGATTAACTTCATGTCAGTATTACAGCGACTATCCCAGAAAAGCAGGTTCTGTTTAAAACCGTATTTCATGGTTATTTTAAAGTTAGATATTTCCAGCTTCAACTTGACATTCTACAAGCATCTAACATCTAAATTAATCTTTTTATATAAGCAAAAATAGATCTTAGTATCTGACTTGACATATCTATTCTCATAAAATCCACAAAACTGACAGCAGAAGCAAAACAGAAGGCCATGCAAATTAGAATAAATTAAATTAGAATCAATCCAGATTATTCATCTCTAGTTCAGTTTTCATTAAAAGAAAAAGTCTAAGTACCCGATGAAACAATAATTGAATTGGTTTAATGTTCAGGACACACCAGTTCAGCATTACATCAGTCAGGAAGATGATCACTGAGTAGTTAGTGGAAGAATTCATTTTGTTAACATACATTAAATCTTCCTTATTCATAGCATACACAGGCTTATAAAATAAAAGTTTCTCACCATTCTTTTCCACTATTTCTGCTCTGAAAATGGAACCTAATTTTTTGAGAATATATGAAAAGCTGTAACAGGTTGAGGGAAAAAAAAAAATAAACCCACACTTCTTTATTCTTCCAAATGTAGCCATCAATGAAGCAACTTCACATCTCATAAGGCTGATAGCTGAGCATATGAAATGGTCAAACTCCTTCCTACAGGCTCTTACGGTGGCTCACACCTTTTCACATCTCACTGGAATGGTCTCTGCTTCCTGCGTACAATAATTTCCCAAAACCCACTTCAAAAAATAAAATGCTTTCATTTGTATATGAACTGGTTGGGCTGGCAGCAGTTACTGAGTTTATCCCTCAGTGGTCACATTTTGTCTGATGTTCATGAGATCACACAAAATCAAAGATAATCTTTCCACTTGTAAGGAAATTACAGTCTCTATATTGCATGTTTTTCCAAAACTTCAATTAGATGCAGTATTTTGTTGCCTGGATTTGTTAGTGAGAAGCTTCTTGCCAATCTGTTAGTTTAACACTTCTGCAGGCAGACTTCAGCTTTATAAGTCATCCACATCCCTACTGCTCTTGGATACCCACAAATCCATCACCACTTGGCACTTGCCTTCCCACACTTGGGACCCCACAACAGACGTCTCCATGCAGGACCCTGTCCACTGCAGCTCCAGGGCATTTCCACTCACCTCCCAGTTTAAAAGCGTGCCACAACGCTGGAGAGCTATTATCATGACAGAGAGCTATTATCATTGAATTTGCCTTGTAACCATGACACCAGCAATGCAAAATTCTGGTCTGTTTTTATATGGCAAAAGCATTTGAGAAAAGAAAAAAAAAACAAAGAAAAAAAAAAGCAAGCATTTATCCAGATAGCAAACTGCCAGCAAATTAATACTAAGGTTAAATCCGTATCAAGTTCAGTTCAAAGACTATAGCCTTGAGAGCTGCCAGTATAAATATTTTTTTGTTTCACTAGAAAGGTATGCGGATAAACATTAAGTAAAAGGGTTCTCCACAGGCTGAATTGACAATTAAGGATCTTACAACTTTCACAAGCACCGTTAAATGAAGTGTTTCTCCAGGTGCCCCTGACAGTATTATAATGTTCTTCACAGGAAATACTTTTCTAAACACAGTTTGCTTACCCTGTTAAGAGTTACCTGAAGTGCACTGCATAATTTCCTTGCTGAAATCTCTGATCACCATCCATGATTCTGAAAAATGTGGCTCAATTATCTCTGACAGCTATACGAACATTCCAACCACAAAAAAAAAATATCGTAATATTGATTGTTTTGACTGGTTTAACCCTAGTTTAGTGTTTGCCAGCTACCTAGCTGATGCAAAATCATGATCATTACTTCCTTAAACTACTTCAGCTTTCATAATTCTAGGCAGCTCTACTCCTGAGCATGTGATCTTGCTGCACAGTAATTATTAATCTTTTCAACTAACTTTGACTGGTAACCTGTTTTTCATGCTTCATTGTAATTTATTTTTTTCTTTATTAAAAGCACAACACTTCCCACCATCCACAATGATTCAAAGAGCTCAGGAATCTTTCATAAGAACAGTAACAGTTCTTGCTAAAATTAACAATTGGCAGAGGAGATTAGCTAGTTGAGATGAACAAAAGCTCTCTTTTCTCAAAGTTCAGGTAATGCAGTGACATCAAGATGCCAACAAGCAATGAAGACCTGCCGCGGCTTTCAAAGAACAGTTCTGGGCATCCCTGATAGGCAGCTTTAAAACACTCAGAAAAGTGCAGTGACCAGATTTTCAGGCTAGCGTGTACAAGAAAAAAAAAAAATTACAAATATTTCAAATCCTTTCTACTTCTCCCAACATGGAAAGTACTAACTGGCACAGCAGACTGGAGGCACTGCCCAGGGCTCTGGGGAGCAGGCATCTCTGCTGCCAAGGCAGACAGCTGACTGCAGCAAAAACTGTTGCCCCAGGTGGGAACTTCACAGCTTTTAGAGGTTGAAGATTTTTAGGGCGAAATAAATGGCATGAAAATGAATAGGGAATGAGTCTTCACTGAAAGAAAAACAAGGAGGAATAACATGAAATCAATGGAAGTCACATGGCAGTTCACACAAGCGTGCAGGATGCTGCAATAGCTAGAAGTTTGTCTTGCTTCAAGAAATGTCTGAATAAATTCATAAGCAGAAAATCCCTGGCGTAGTATTAAATACAAAGATTCCATACCAGGCCCTGAGCTGCAAATCACAGGAAACTGGTGGAGTACATGAGAGGAGTATCATGCTGTGATTGCCTCATCCCAGGCGTTTCCCTTCAGCAGTCACCGAGTTTGACCTAAGACCTTTCACCTGAGACGGCCAATCTTTGCTTATGTTCCTATGAAAGGAGAGGACAAGAGTTTTATTTATTTGTGGCGACAGAATTCAATAGTCATTTTCCCAGATATAGGCAAAATGCATTCCCATACACTCCTAGCAGGCATTACAGCTGCTTTCCTGCTTACATACTCCAGCTGCTGGGATGCAGACATGCATTTCTCAGGCTGGCAATTGCCAAGACAGCATGGAGGAAGACTGAGCTCCTTCTAATGCACAATCAGGAGGGCACCACTTATAGACCAGTAACACTTGGCAAAACAATCAGGGACAGCAGGGTGGCATAATTTTTATGGAGATGAAAAGTATTCTATATAAAGCTGGGACTATTATGAACAGCTGAAACTGATTTTGGTGAAATTGTTTTGGTGTTTTCAAACCAGATCTGTCCAGATTACAGCTGCTCCATGCAAAGAAAGCATCCAACAAGGCTTCAAAAGCTGAGGCTGAGTTCAACAAGCAGGAAAATAATTTCCTTATTATAAAAGACTACTTAAAATGGCAAGTCTGATAGTATATAAGGAACTACTTAATGCCATTTTTAGAATTGTTTCAGAAGAGAGACCCCTGTAAAGTGATTTGCCAAAGGCCATACCATAAGTCAGTGTTAGAACAATACTGTTTTAATTACAGTTTCTTATAAAGCCTATAACAACATGTTGAAGTCAGAGGTTGACTTAATTTTTAGCAAAATTATTTGCTAAGCAGTTTTCAATACCTCATCATCTGACCTATAGCTAAAGATAGGCTCATCACCACTATTCCGGCGGGAAATACCTCTGATGGCAGGAACTGCTGTACGAACATTTCATTCCGCTTCAAGAAAGATAAGCAATTCACAAGAGATACAAAACGCTATTTTCTAAAAGTATATCAAGCCTTGAAGTTATTATGAAGAAGAGGTATGGAGAACAGACCGATAGAAGTTCAGAAAACACTTCACTAGGGACAAAGTACTCCCATCTAGCCCACAGGGCACATTGCCAGTAACTGTCAGAAATGAAGGCTTCACCAGCTGCCAACCAGAAAGGTTTCCTTTTACCTGCTTCTGTAACAAGGCCCCAGTGCAGGTTTCACTTGAAGAAAACAAGATTTTTCTAATGAGCCATTTGATCAAAATAATTTAGTCTGTTTAAGGGAGTTTTTCCAAGAAAAAGGAAGACAGCTGAAGGTAAAGACTTTATTCCCTTAGATAGTGAAATAACATAGTTCTCTCCAGAAATGGAAGCTTTTCTAGTCAATTCCTTATATAGACAGTACTTGAATTATACTGTAACACAAATACATCATAGCCCTCCAAATATTTTATGGAAGACTCCTTCTGCTGACAGATGAACCAAACAAAATTCTAATCCTCCTGAGCCCTTGTTTTATTGTTGTTTTGGTGTTAAAAGCATTATATAAATATGCTATATATAATATAGCATTAATAAAAAAGATAAAAGTAATACTAACATCATAGTTTCTAGTTACTGAAGTGTCTGAAAATTACCATCAAAATTACAGAATTCTTGGCTTCTGGGCTTTCTGTTGAAAACTTTGCCCTGTTCAACTTCTCACTGAAGAATGTAGTATGGCTGCACAAAGGCATCCATCAGTACAGCATTTTGTTGCATTACCAGCCTTCCTACAAAGTCTGTTTATGTGTTTGACCAGGGGAGATCTAGACTCCTTTCTCTAGGCCTGCTGCAATCCCTCTGTGAACACAGCAAAAGGGAAAAACAGAGCATAAGCTCCAGGGCTACCTTTATGCTTCAGAATTTGCAGGAACACCCAGAGGTCTCTTAGTAAAACTTAGTGCCCAAGGTACTACTGATTGCTTCATAATTAATGTCTCTAATGGATCACTTATCCTTATAACTCCTCTGGAGTTTCATCAAACAGGGGCATATTTAATAAAAATAATTCCAAGTATAATTTTTGATAACATGACTGAGCTAAGCATGAAGGAAAGCAGCAATACATGTTCTCAAATGCTGCATTAGATACAAATACTTAATGCCCTCACATCAAAGAAAAGGGCTCTGATTTCCTAGGAAGTCAGTCAGGCTGCTTCCACAGATTACCAAACAGTAAAAAAAAATCACCATGACCTAGTAACACAGGCTGTAAAGCACTGCCTATTTCTATCAGCCTGTTGAAAGCTCAGGGCTCTGCGTGTCTGTATTTTAGACCGATTTGCGGAAGCTGCCTTACAATAACCACTACACTGCTGCCTTGGTGATTCTCTAATCCACTGGAAACAGTCAATCCAAGAGACACTAAGATCATCTGATGCGTCTACTGGGTGGATTTAACATAAACTGCACATAGGTCTGAGTACATAAAACAAGCAGCTTCCCTACTGTGATTAGATTCAACACAATTCCTGTCCAGCTGAACAGAGATGAGACCCAGCGTGGGAAGAAATGCATACAGGGTTCTTCTGTGTGCCAGCTATATTGTTTTGACCACAAGCATCCCCAAATTATTAAAGTTTTATTGTCTCATGGCTCTTTGCATGGCTCAGTTTCTAGGACTGACTACTATTTCTAAATCTGATCACCTTTTCCAACCTCAGAGGCAACTTCAGACTCTAGGCAGCTGACAAAATATCTTCTAGAAAAAAAGCTGAACTTAACTCGAGGGAGACTGGTATTTATTGTGTTGGGCAGAAGGCATGACAACCTCTCTAGTTTTCTGACTTTTCAATGAATGTTCACAAAACGAATTAATCAGTCATCTTTATGTCTAGTGAATTCAGGCCACCACAGAATCACAGGGGATCTCAGATAGGTGTCTGACCAACAGCACAGTCTACCACAGAAGCTGTTTTCAGTCTACCGGAGCCCATTAGCATCTAATGGAAGGATACACAAGCCAAAATTGATCCTTAACTGATTTCTTTACAGTCCTCTGACCAAGATGAATTTAAACTTCAGAAAATACTTGTGGGTCTGCATTTAATGAAAAGCTCCTGAGGTAGAAATGGACAGACGTTTGAAGTTTCAAAACACATTAGGTCAGCAGAGATTCTTCCATTTAGTATATTGAGCTTTGAGTCAAATACTATGAACATCAGCCAAATGACAGCCTTGGTTTAGAGATGAGAGCTGTTACTTGTTCAAGTCTCTCTGTATTAATTATTTAAGAAGTTACAAGCATAGGAAATATGGCAAGAGCCAACACGTTCAGATTCCTGCTGGCAATTGCAGGAGGAATCCAGGTATCTTCCTCACTCTCAGCATTGTACAAAACAAGAACAAAATCCCAGTCCCCACAAAAACCCCAAACATTAAAACATTCACTGAACTGTTCTATAGAGAAACCTTTCCTGATGCCAAATTTGATGATGTATTTGTTATGATAATATCTATAGGCCTCAAACAGGTATCAAGGATTTAATGTAATACATCTCATAAACTCATAAAAAGTAGCCCTAAGCCTAGAAAAACACATATTTATATTTGAAAAATAAAATAGTTCACTAAAATATCACTATAAGATCATTTTAGACATGTTTTCACACCTTGGAAACAAACATGACTGATTCAAATAGGAACTGCCAGCCTCAAAACAGAGGTATTGATATAAATGCTTTGTTAAGTTTTAAAGACATTTATAGAGTACTGTAACTGAAAAGAAATCTGGACTTTCAGCTTAACCTGGAAGTATGAGTGAATGTATGCAAGACTGAAAGGCCATTCAAATATTTGTCACTGCAGTCAGTCAGTGCTCTTGGTTATAAACCAGTGGTGTGAAGCTGCCTCAATAAAGCCAATATCCTGGTCACAAATTGTTTTAAACTCCTCCAGCAAGCGAGTTCAGTTACTGTGATTTATTTTAATTTAGATTTGTGTAGCAAGTACTTTTCAAGAACTGTGCCTAATAGACCATTAGAGATTTCCCGCATAGTTGTAGTGCTTCAGCACCTTCATCCTTCAAATGTCTTTGTTATTTTCTGCCTTCTTTCAGCAAGTTTGTCTCTTGCATTGCGATGTGACATACAGGCTCCATGATACCCGTGGATCCATGAGGATTATGCCAATTTTAAAGAATAGCTTTTGCAGTCTCACTGCCATGTAGATTTTCAGAGAACCAAGGCAGATGTTAGCAGGAGGTCATCACATACTGCAATGTATGAAACAAAAAAAACCATAATAATATACCTAACTTGTTTCTTATGTTCCTTTCTAGAGGACCCATCAAAATAATTTTCAGGTGCCTTTTTCGGTAAATTCCACACACTCACTGAGCTAAGATCATCATTTTTACAATAGTCAGAGATGTTTGCCTGTTCTGGATCATTCCCTCCCCTAGTGGTTTTACATACAGTTGATTACTTCCTTAAGATAAAAACCATCCTAACAGACTTTGAAATTGCTACCTGCCAGCATGACTCTAGGCCCACCATACAAAAACTCACAGAAAAAATTAGCAAGTAGAGCAAAATCCCTGCAAATCATTCATCACTATGGATGACCCAGTACAAAGTATATTTAAGCCTTAACTAATATGGACCAAGAAAAGCACGTTAAATTGGGCAATTTAGAATCACAGGGCTGCTATTAGGAATGCCAGAAATAGAAATACTGGAACATGAGAGTGCCACATCTTCAAGCCCTCACAAACCAAACATACAGCAGATGAATCCTGGAATCTGTGTGTATATAAATATATACATATATATTTCTTAATAAAACTATCCACAGAGCACAGACAACCAAATGCAGTTCTTCCTTGTCCCTCCCAGGAGGGATCTCACCACATTCAAACTGCTGCTTTTCAGTAAGTCAAGTAGAATTTAATACAAGCTGGCTGCCCTGGGTCGTTTCCCTGCAGTCAATTAACTTCTTTCAGGATAGGAGGACATCAGAGGACACCAGTTTAAGTGACAGTGGAGCTGCTGCTGTTTGTTAAGCCTCTCTGATGGAGGATTAGATTTGTTTTGGCACTGCGTCTCAGAAGCCTGTAAAGGGCATACAATAATTCGACCCACAGACTGTCAAGCTCTTGTTAGGTCAAGTTTCTCGCTAGTCCTGGAACAAGTATGACTCACTAGCAAATACCACAAATACTTAAATGAATCTTCAGGACAGTACTGGGAATGCATGCAGGGGGCACCGTTCTTAAGAGTTTGAGGTTTTAATCTCCCTCCTCTGTGCAGACGAACTGGTGTCTTCACTCGAAAAATACATGTAAAAGTGTATCATCACCCTATTTTTTTCCAACAAGGTACCAATTAAACAACATAATGTGATAATGATGGCTGCTATATACAAGCTATTCTACTGTTATTTGTATGAAAGCAGAAATCTCTGAGATCAGTCTGTTCAACTGAGCCACTCATGTTGGCGAAACAAAACATGTTGCGAATAGAACATTTTCTTTCATGTCAACGGCTGTCAAGCCTAGTTCTGCACTTAAGCAATGATCAGCTGAAACATTCCTTACATCAAAAGAAGAAAAGAAATGTGGTAGTGGGAAATGATCATAACATTCACTTAGACTCAGTATTAGGGCTGTATTATTATCACCATGATCAGTGATGTATAAAGAAAAACCTGAAAATTTGCCATGAAAAACAAAACTAGAAAAACTTTGAAATCTAATTCTTCTTTTTACATATTGCAAAATATAAACTTGGTTACAGCTTGGGAGCATTAAAAACTCCTCAAATCTTAAATATTTTATTTGGTTTTAACTTCCTGAAAATAACTAAAAGTACATAAAAATGATGTTAGCATCTACTTAATTCTAATTGAAAACATAATTTTTTGTTTCCTATCGACTCAAGACAGTAGTGCCCCCAAGTGACATTTTATTATACAATATAGTCTTGTAGCTTTGTATAAAAAAACCCAACAGTTTATTTTAATTGCTGCACACAACACTAAAAGCCGACAGAGACTTGCAAACAAGAGTCAGACTCCGGGAAGGGGGGAGTAATATACATTTTAATTTTCTAACCATTCTGAAGTTGCTAATGGTTGGAAACTGTATCAACTTAAAGCTGAATTTACATCTTTTGACAGATACTCATCCAGTTCTTCTGCACAAACCACCTCAATATCCAGGCAGATCTCTTCTTATTTTGAAAAAGATTCCCAGCTCTCACTTGCCCCCTTTTCCTCACAATCCCTTTTGCTGTATTACAATAAAAAACCCTGTTTGCTAATCCTGCAAGACCTTTTCCTGGAACTGTGTGTATCATGCTTCCCACAGGTGTATCATGCTTTCTAGGTTATCAGTGAGTGAAGAAACTTAAAAGCACAGATTTGGAAATAAGAGCACACAGACTGCCAGGCCTCATTAAACTTAAGATCAAGTATTGGGCATGATAATCACAGAATCATAGAATATTAGGGGCTGGAAGGGACCTTGGAAGATCATCGAGTCCAACCCCCCTGCCAGAGCAGGAACCTAGAGTAGATCACACAGGAACGCGTCCAGGCAGGTTTTGAACGTCTCCGGAGAAGGAGACTCCGCAACTTCTCTGGGCAGCCTGTTCCAGTGCTCTGTCACCCTCACTGTGAAAAAGCGTTTCCTTGTATTTACACGGAACCTTCTATGCTCCAGTTTGCATCCATTGCCCCTTGTCCTGTCATTGGGTGCCACCGAGAAGAACGTGGCTCAGTACTGCCTCAGTACTGGCATCAATTATTTACATTAATATGCTTATATAATACAGAATTCACATGTACACAGTTGTTATGCTAGTTGAGGGTATGTAATGATTATGTTCTCATTTATTCTTCCATGAAGTCTACATACCAGAACTCAATATACTCTTGAAGAGTTCTAACATACAGGCTTATAATAACAGCGATATAAACTACTAGTAAAAATTATATAAAGATGGCAATCAAAGTATGGGCAACTTTCTGATTTTACATAAGACTTAGCAGTGACTGAATGGAAACAAATACCACAGCCTCAGTACTGGCATCAATTATTTACATTAATATGCTTATGTAATACAGAATTCACATGTGCACAGTTGATATGCTAGTTGAGTGTACAATAATATAGTACCCATAATAAAGGCTGCATTTTAAACAAAATTCCCTTTAGATAGACACAGAGAGTACTAAGTAAAATAAACGCAGACAAAAAAAGCCTATTGTGAGGTCTCATTTTGTCTTTGCATTTGTCTACCTGTTGCAGCATACACTGTCAGATTTGTATTGCATGCTAAGAAATCAATATTCAACAGCCAAGATTTTCAAGAATCAGAAGTAACTCATAAGCAAACTAATATTTAAACAACTTTAGATAACTTATAAAGAAAATTGAAGATGTACTGGGTCACATCAGACGGCTGAAAAAGTAGCATCCGAAAACTGAGTTATTTTTGAATTTAATTCAAACTAAAGAACTATGCAGAAGCAGTTATACAGACACCCTGTAGAAACAGAAAAGTTTTATAAGCTTTTCACAGAATAGAGGTTGTTTTTAATGCGGTGCTAGGATAAGTGATACTGCCAGAGACAGGACTTCTTTGTTACTTAACACATGCTTAGAAGAAAACATCTAACCAGAATATTATGCCAGATATACATACTCTCTCCAATATTGTTCTTGAAATTAGTTTTTCAGTTTTATAAAATTACTAAGCATTGGTGCAAAGATGAACTACAGTTAGTTGGCATTTATAAAAGTTTAAAAGCTCCCTCTATATATATATGACCGAGGAGATGAGCCATCCATATTGTTAGTCTGTCCAACCATAAGATTTCTTACCATTGGCCTAATTTATCTTCCACTACTTTTATTTTTTGAATGTATTTTAAAGATTATAATCCAAATGGGTCTAGTCTTTCAACTTGGATACAAATGGCTAGGTCTTAAGGAGAATCTGAAGCTTGAAGCTTAACAAGACGTTAACAAGCAGCTCAAGAGCACATCAGAATGTAATACTGAAACAGATTTAGAAAAAGCACCAAAAGCCAACAGCGTACACAGCAAGAAAGCTGCGTCTTCATGTGTATGTAGGTGTTGTTAAGAATAACTGCTGGAAGATCTCTACTTGATAGCAAAGTTGTGCTCTGCTAAATGATCTGATCTAATAAAAATATAAATAAATATTTGCTCATAACTGCTTCTATTAGAAGACGTCTGATAACTAATACAAGGTATAAAAGTAATCGGTAGTCTTTTTTACTTTCAACTTTGATGCACCTACTTAGTAATATTTCAATCAGCAAAGATTTTCCTACTCGGACTGCAAGAGGTTCCTTCACATACTGAAATTTCAAAAAGTCAATCAATTTTGAATTACTCCCACTACACAACAAAGCTGAGTACGATTTTATTAACAGATGTTAGTCATGGTAAGAATTCATATTCCTAATCTCATCAAACAATTGTTTCAAGGTAAGAAATGCTTATGCACAATACTCTACGCATATTGCCATAAGCATATAACAAGTAACAATGTAATAGCAACTTGAAGTACTCAAAAATAAGATTATTACAGTATCTATGAAACACAAGTGAGATTTATGCAATATTTCACAGCCTTTATAAACCACAGTTAGTTTAGCTTTATAATGCATTTCATTCATGTCAAGTTATCTTGATTTAAAAAATTATCTCCATCTACTTAGATAAACCAATGTGACAGGATTTTCCCCTTCCAACAGACGTTACTGAGCATCTCTTTTTGTCATAGCACAGACATGTCAACATGTATGTAATACACCAACAATGGCTCTGTATCAAATATTAACTACCTTTGGATCAATGTAAAGACCTTTCAGTTGCAAAGTCTGCCTCTAACTACACTTCCAGAACAATGAGATTCAATACTATTTCAATACACAGAAAAGTATTTCCCTATTACATGATTGAAGGAGACTCCATTTTTCTCTCCTGGGCAAAGTCATTACTGTTCTGGGGGCTTGCTGCCCTCTACCATTCTCTTCCCCAGTTATCTCTTCCCTTCGCACACATTTTCCCCTCCATGCTCAGCTGCGTGCATCTGCCTTCAACAGCACCACTTCCTATTTTCCTCACCTTCTTGAGTTCAACTTCCCTCCTTGTGGCTCCCTGTTCTCCTGCTTTCTGAGCTCACTTCACTCTCCAAATTTCACTTGATACACATACCTAGTGCCCCCTTCCTGCCTTTTTTTGCAAGTCTCCTATATCTGAGAATAGCATAAAGTTGTATATGCATAATCTCCTCTAAAATAAGATTTCTTTTGCATCAACTGCAGGCATCCATCCCATGGAGAGCACTAAAAGAAGGTGGTGATTTTTAAAGTCAGCAAACGTAGGAGTGTCTCTGTGATAGTTTCTCCTCATGAACTTCTTGTAGGTAAGTTTTCAAAATTACAAAAAAAAGCCATCCTTTTAAAATCTGCTACATCAAAAAAGTCTATACAAGATTTAGAGACTATTAAGTTGAAATGTCAGTCACGAGATCTCCCACACTTACAGAACAAATTGTCTTATGTCAAGAACAACAAAAATGTATATTTAATGTTGAACACCTCTAAAAAACCATCACTACTGCAAGTGCTGTCATTTACCTTTTTAGACTAAGTATCTTTAGAAGAGTCTACTGAGTTACAGAAGAAATTAAAAACCACAAAAGTAAAGGTAAACTTACTTTTTCATCATCATCAGAAAAAGGGGCACCTCCAGGAGTCTTATTTATTGCTTGAGCAACACCAATAATTTCTCCATCACTGTTTCTTATGGGCATGCACAAGAGTGACTTTGTCTTGTATCCAGTCAGTTTGTCAATCTCATCATTAAAGCGTCGATCCTTCAAAAGCAAATAAGGAAGCATTAACATACATGTCATACATTCTAAGCTTTCTTCAGGCAGCAAAATGCTTTACTTTCTCAATGTCTTATTTAGTATTTTCAATACTATTATATTGTTGCTTCTCTGTTATTTCTCCTCTCTTCATTAGCTGTTTTTACTCAGTTAAGATACTAAAATAGTTTTTTTCAGAGGATCAGTACAAGGTTTACCATTACATAATTGTATTCACTGAAGTCCCACATTTATACATCAATTAGAAGAATGACCTACCTAAAGGATTGCTACCAAAGCAGCTACCAGAACTTGGAAAATGAATCCAAATTAAACAGGAGGAAGATAATTATGAGAAGAGAAAAAAAATGTGGTAGAGAGATTGCATAACATACTTTGGGCCTTAACAAAGCACAGGCTCCTTACACCCACCGCTCAGCACCATGATGGTGCCCTTTTTGATGTCTCTGGAGCCCTCTGTAAGCAGAGGGTCTTTCACAGCTCCATGATAGTAACACAGGCCTTGGCACTGGCCACAGATGGTAAGAGCCACCTTGCCCATGCCTTTCAACATAGATAAGGAAGCTACCAGTGGCTAAAGCTGTGGGCTGGTTCCTGCCCACCACAGGTCCACAGGCATTTTCAGTTTCTTCATTCTTAACCAATACTGCTTGCTTCTCTCTCTCGCTCGCTGCCAATAAACCTTCCTACAAGTGAAGCTGTGGGTAACCACATGGCACTTGCAGGCACTGGTGAGGGCCCTGAGCTCCTCTGTACGCACACCACAGCTCCTCCAAGGCACACACTAATTAAAGAGCCATTGCAGTTCACCACACATATCTTTCCTAGCATGTGAAGCATGCAGATGTTGGGGTTTGTATGAAAGGGTAACAAGCTGCAAATAGTACTGTGCCACCTTAATTGAGATGCAGAGGAGCCACACAGATCTGGTATGTGCTAATTTCTCAATTATCCCTGGCTGGGAAGTCACCCTGTTTACGCCTGAATGGAGCAAGGGTGTCCATTAGCTGTCTATAGCATGGGTAGTTGCAGAGTTAAGACTTTAATGTAAAATATATCTAAGTCTCTTTTCCAGACATGTATGCCAGTTCAATCTGATCCCTAACAGAGGTGTGCTTACGTACAAATTGCTGTGCTGATCAGCACTCACTCTTCACTGCCTGGTATCTGCACTACAGAAGGGAACTTCTGAATTTTCCTGTGCATCATGAATTATAGATTATATCACCTTAGAACTAGTACATAAGAAATACCAGGAAGAATCAATTTCAGACAGAAATGCTATATGAAGTTGTGGTGCTTTAAATTTGTGTTTGTCAAGTTGCTATAGTCATATTATATACGCTATGAAACAATGACAGACTTCTTGGAGGCTGTCTCACGACACAACATCCAACTAAATCATTTAGGAGCAGGCTGAAAATACATGGGCAAATATCTGGGTAGTCTCAAATTTCCGAAATGTGTAACATACATCAACAAGAGTATTTTTTTTTTATTAATCTGTAGTGCTCTAAGGGGCAAATGTAATAACCCAACTCACATCAGTGTTAACAGAATAGAGCAACTGAATCCCTACAATAAATGTTTACCCTTAAGCTATACATGGCGAGCAGTAATCGTTTATTCAAGAATTCTGCAAGTAGTTTCTTGTAGTTTTGTTTATTTTCAAATTTTGCTGGCAAGAATTGTATCTAATACAAATATGTTTATTGTCGTTACAGATTTTTTTAGGCATGGTTATTTAATGGTTTTGTATTCACTTGCATTTAGTATTTTTGATATTCATTCATAACATGAAGATTTTTACCTATTTAAATTAATGCTGATGTAAAATCTCTAAATCATGACTGAATAAGTTTGCAGGATAATCCTACTGATCATAAAGCATGCACTGTCTCAAAAAAATACACAGCACATACTGTGAGCATAAGACCCCTCTTAGAATGACAGATCAATATCTTACAATCAAATAACAGAAATGTTTATATCATGTTGAAAAGCAAAGATACTCTGAAGTAACAGCAGCAAGTATTTTATTTTAATTCTTTTTCTAAGGCAACAAATGTGCCTATGGTTACACACATCTGAGGGGTGTACATAAGAAATAAATGTTTGCATCACATTCAAAGACAATTTCTCTTTTCAACACAAAATTTGAATAATTTATTAAAACTAGAATTGCTTCCTATTTCTTGTTGCCACCCCTATTCTGTGTGGAGTCAGAGCACTACACAGAGTATATTTCTATTCCCAAAACTATTCAGGTACTGAAGTCTTAGTAGTAGTACTGCTAATACCAATGCATCAAAAAATTGACTGAAGTTGTATTTAGATAGTCCTTCAGATTTGAAACAGTAGAAGTAGTGTCTCGTGTCTCATTTAAAAACCCAGGTTCTTTAATATTTGTGGGAATTTCAGAATGCAATATATTGTACAAGATGATAAATACCATCTTCAAAAACATAATTAGTAGTGCAAAAATATACAGTGTGACAATATTATATCTTGAGACCAAATTAATCACAGTTTAAATAATAACACCACCACTTTACAGAACACTTTTACTGAACGACATCCAGCAAAGACTGATATCAAGTGCTACTAATCTGATTGTACATTCAATCTTATGCTAGCCCATGCTGCCACTTCACCTCCGTATTCTGTAGGCGCTCACAATTTCTCTGTCAATTTCTCTCCTTAGCTGCACTTCTGTTTGTTGCACTTTAAGTACAGTACATCAAATAAGACCGGTTATGTGGGCTAGTACTCCAATGGGGTACAAATGCTTTTTCAAAGAAATACAATAAAACCTCATCTCTCTCTAGAAAACTAGTTTAAGCTAAAGACATGACTCCAGGAGTAGATTGTTTTGATTTGCAGTTTGTCTGACCTTCCTCTGCAGGATACGCACTGCTAATTACCTCAGGAACGAGGTTACTGCATATACAAAGAGAAGTGTTTAAAAGATGTATTAAATATTTATTCATACAACTTTTCTATGCTTGCCATAATAATAAGGGGAGCTTATAGTACTTTGGATCATTAAACAGTCTGAAGTTTTTCTTAAATACATAAACATTTGTAGTACGCAAACCACTGAGAATAAAATTCAAATCTTAGCAGCAAATTAATTTTTGACAAAAACTAAAGGGAACTGAACTAAATATGGGTCGTTTGTTTACACGGCAGTGTGTAGAAATCCATTCTTTCGAACAGTACAACTCAAACTGCAGATCACAAAGTGACTCAAAGGAGGCCACAAAGTTCAGAAGTGTGCTAACAGCATCTTTGTTCATCTTGGTAGAAAATAGTCTTCAATAACTTTTCTATCAGCCAGGGAGGGAATTGCTGCTATTTACTGGCAGCAGCTCCCTTCCTCTAGGGCAAAGTTAGCATTTATGCTGCAGACAATAGTTACAGCCAGTTCTGACTTCGCAAACATGTGGGAACTGAGCTGTTCTACAAAAAATAAGCACAAGTTTTGTTCTCCAAAGTTTAGACAATGCTGTCCATTTTTGTGTTTGGTGATGAAAACAATCCATATAGTCCTTAACCTATGATAAGATTTGATCATGATGAGGAAGAGATAATTCATTACATCTTTCCTGATGCTAAAAACTGACAGGGTTTCGTTTTCCTGGCAATTTTATTTCTATTTTTATTTCCCTGTTGCAAATTGCAGATGCTATAGATTGTTCTAGTCATCTCAAGAGACATGATTTAGAAATGCTCTACACTCACTCATTGTAAAGATTAACATATATATTTGTCTATTTTATTACTTGCTGTTAAGTTTTGATACCTTTCAACCACAAGGAATTAATACCAAGTGGTAGATAATCCTGTCTAGAAAGATATGGCTCTTCTGCAACAGAAGAAAGTGAAATGCAGTGCAATTATCACACAGTAGTCTTCACCAATGAATAAATGAAACAATTTCTTCAGCTACTTCTTGGTAATGCCTGAACTACTATTTAGAATTAGCTATTGTTGCTGAAACATTGACAACTTGCTTTGTGTTACTGAAGAGACAGTACCTGCTCAAGTAATTTTCTTCAAAGCAAAACTGTTTTTGGCAACATTATTATGTGTATATTGCATCGTTCAACAATACAACTGAATGACTGGATGACCCGCGTTATGTCCTAAACCTCTTATCCCCACACCTTCCTTCTTCATCACTGATTGTCAGAATATGGTCTACATGGCAGGATCTGACAGAGAGGTTTTACCTGTTCTAACAGCACCAATGTCCAAGTGTGAACTGCGATGGCTGAGAAGCTTGTCCAAAATTTACATCCACCTCTCCTCACAAGATAGTAACCCTGAGTAAGCTGGCCTGTTTAGCAGCTGAAAACAAAGCTGCAAAATCAGTCAGTCTGACAGAGTCTGCAAGTATTCTGAGATACAAACTGTATTACCCCACGTTAGAACAGCCCGTAGCACAATAGGGTCCTCCTCCACACCAGGCTCCCAGGTCATAAGCAGTACCAATGTTGATGATACCAATGCAGCACCTCCTTTTAAGTTTCTTTCACAGTCAAGACACGTTCAGAAATTAGAGACGGACCAGATACATGATACATTTTTGAGACACACACTTCACTTTAATTTTAATTGTACTGGCAGCATTTTCATGCAAGACCACTCAAGTAAAATTGTCCACTGACTGTTTAAAACATTACTAAAACCAAACATAGTTAGTTTTACTACTTTGGTTCTATATAATGAAGTTTCTAGGTGCCAGACATTCAAAATGTGAAGACTAAGGCACTTTTAACAGAAATTTCAGAACTGCCAACAAGGAGGAGTTATTCCGTGGGATAAACTTTATGCCGGCCTTTTTTTTTTACAATCTATTTATTGATTGTAAATTCTTTTTTTAGGACAAACGTTACCCTGTAAAATGTGAAATTCAATTAAGTAAAGACACAGAAGAGAACAGACTTGATTCATCAATCCAAGTGCAGGTATTTCAGCTGCCTGCACAGTGACACTGAAGCTCCAGTTCTTTTGGAATGTATTTAATGATTGTCAATAAATGAGAACAGACAATCATCTTCATGTTTTTGTTCTGTATAAAACCAGATTAAGGTACAGATAGATTTTTTCCTAGGGTTCTGGAATCATATCATGTTACTGGAATCTCAACTTTCATTAAAAAAAAAAAAGCATTTCTAGTTCCCATAATTGTGACAATAACCTTAAAAGTGTGATTTGCATCAAGAATATAAGGATCAGAAATGCTAGAACTCAGAACAGCATTTGTGAGCAGCATGAGTTCTTATCAGTGAGTTGGTATATTCAAACCCACTTCTCTAGACTAGCTTCACCATATCAGAAGAAAACTCAAAATATTGACCAACCTTACAAGCTCTGATCTCCTAAAATACTCATTATCTTGATGCACTTGAGGCTTCAGGCAGTTCAAATCAGGACCTAACCAAACAATGCCCATCTCCTGTATGTCAAATTCTCCAGACTGACCTCTGTATTCATAAAATCAGTCTGTAGATCGGACAGAGTTATACAGGTATTAGGCAAGGACTTATAAAAGTCAAATCAGCTGTATTATTGATAGAAGTGGTAAACACAAGAAAAATCAGTTAAGGCCCAATCCTCTTTTCTTTGATATCAATTGGCCATGGATCTGTGGTCACTAAAGTAACAATCATTGGTAATGATTAAACTTGAACAGCTACACTTAGAGGAGACCTACAAAAATTTATCCATGCTGAGGTAAAAAAATCACTAAAAAGTCATTATTTTTATAATTTACTAAAAGAATCTACATATTTCCAGCTAAGGAAAGTCTAAAAAGTCTGACATGCACTATTCCACAGAAGGCCATAGAGGGTCACAGAATCACAGAATCACAGAA